>NW_018921545.1:236092-303481 GCF_002207925.1 Prunus avium
CTTTTTTTTTTTTTTTTTCGGAAGTAGTTTTGCTCACCACATTTTAACGCAAGGTTATCCTTGCTATCTTTCTTAATAATTGACACGTGTCCATAGATATAACCATGGTTAACTTTACACTTTTTATTTAGGCTTAAATGTGGTTTTGCCCCCTGAACTATATCATAATTGTCAATTTGCACCCTCGATTATTTTTTTGGTAAATTAAGGATACGAATTTGTTAAAAATAGTCAATTAGGTCCTTACCATCAGATTTTGACTAATTTCATCCATTTTTCCGTTACTCTTCCCATATGATGCGCACGCGACCCCTTTAAGAATGGAAAAATTGCCACTTCACCCTTCACTTTGACTAAATCCCCCTCAATTAGCCCTAAAGCCCCAATTTTGTAACCCAGAACAGTGGTGGTGCTGAGATGAGGCGCGAGACATCAACCTCAGATGAACGTGGAGGAGTTGTGTTGGAGAGATACTGTAAATGTCAAAAAGAGATGTTAATAAGGATATTGTGGACATGTTTAATCCTTGGAAGAAGGTTCTATGTTTGTGGCACACAAGGGGTGAGTTTATGATATGCTTTTGGTTATTTGAATTTTTTCTTTTCTTTTATCTGATTTTGTGACTGATGCAGAGAATTCGACGGTGTGATTTGTGGGAGTGGGCGGACCTAGAAATGTGCGATCTTTCCAAGCAGATCATTCCTAGGTTGTTAAGGTGTATTAGAACTATATGGAGGAGGAACTTTAGTTTCAGAGAGCTAAAGTGAAGAAGATTAGGTTTTGGTTTGGCTTGCTTGATTATTGTGATGATAATTTTGGGTCTTTTTATGTTATCGAAACCAAAATGCCTTTGTGCACAAAATATCATACAAACATTCTTTGGAGATGTTGTGGTCAAATTTACATGAAGGCCATATATGTAAGAATAGGATGAGCATTGAGACACACATATTTAGGATGAAAATAATAAAGCATTGTTGAGTACCTACTAGCCAGTCATAATAAAAAATATTTCAATAACTTTGCAACTACATGCAACTAATTAAGACAATGAAATATTTTGAAGAGCTTCTGTTGAGTACCTTCTAGATTCTTTCATAATTAATAAAAATATTTCAATAATTTTGCAAATATATGCAACTAATTAAGACATTGGGAGAAAGTACGTAATACTATGTTTAACAAATTAGTTTTTAAGCATTTCAAATGAATTTAGATCTCCGTTTCCAACTTCTATTTGTTGAAGTGAGTCTCCTAATTAATCAATGAGATTTATTTCCTTGATTAATTAAGGGATTTACTTTCCTATTTTTATATAGTTATCAAATCATTGTATAATTAGGAGATACTTTCCTAATCCTTTACTATATCTAATTCCTTGCAAAGCACTCATGTAAACTCTTATATATATCTCCTTATGGAGAAGAATAAAATAAGAACCTAACATATTCAAAAACCCATATTCATATTTTAGCACTATTTAGATTGTGGCGTCTTGTTTGCCACAGTGAAAATTTTCTTTTATTTTTGTATCTTCTGATTCTCTAAGTCTTTTATATTATAACTCAACTCTCATCACATATGATGACAAAATGATGACATAGAGTTCGGGTTCGAAATGCAGACTGGTTATGAACGCCTCTACTATTTAAAATGCATGCACCCTTGTGATCATAATTTTGCCACGACATGTGTTTGCCGAGTTCCCAAGCATCTGAGGGAGGAGAAGGTTATACAGTGGCTGCAGACTGCAGAGGATGTGCCAACGGGGATTGATTAGCAGACTGTTCTTAGAAATGTAATACTAGATGAATATATTTGTATCAATTAGCTGATCTTAATCTTCCTGAATATGGACCCTTTGCAAATGGTATTAGTAGTATGCCTCTCTTAGTGTAAACCATAGTTTTGATATTCAACTCATTGCAACATGAAAGCTTTGCAAGTTTGCTATGGATGAGTTTTTTTGGTTCAGAAAATTGTCTTGACGAATGAAATTCTAATTGCGGAGGTAACATATTTTCTTTGAAAAAGAATGATATAATTATTTAAAATGTTTTTTAAGAAACAATCCGAGTAGAATTCTTATGCATCTATCAAGTCAATTGGCCTTGCTCATAATTCTTGTGAGAAGATGCCCCTATAAGAGCATCTCCAACCGACCAATTAAATGACAGGTGACATGACAAACGGTAATAATTCCTTGTGAGAAGATGCCCCTATAAGAGCATCTCCAACCGACCAATTAAATGACAGGTGACATGACAAACGGTAATAATTGAAGCTACTTGGAGATCCAACTAAGTTGTCATTGGTTATTATTGACACCAACATACTGAGGCGTTATTTCCTTATTTTGAATTTTTTATTTCATTTGTCCCACTTAACTTTAATTATTATTACTGTTAGTTGTCTTTGATTGGTGCCATAGGATTTTTTTTTTATTCTTCTGGCCCCATCAACTTTTATTATTTTTTAAATTCATTGAAAAATAATAAAATAATAATAGTATTTTTTAACATTTCAAGTGGAGCATAGAGTTATACAACATGTCAAATATTCATATCAGCCATCAAATTCAAATTAGGTATTGTGTCTTTGCAAAATCACATTGTAGGCTTAGGTGGATCATTAAGGGAAGATGGACCAAAAACAAAAATAAAAACAACAGAAATAAATAAATAAATAAATAAATAATCAAGTATATTTGGGTTGGGCTTTTAAATTTTAATCAGAATGTTGGGCCGTGAACGACATGTCGTCTAAGGGTTGGGCTTCATTGCGGTTTTGAATTCGGTACTCAAAACGGTTTTCTATCAAAAAAATTCTTCTTCTTCTTTTGGTCGGAGAAGGATTTCTATTTGAAATACAAGAAAGAGAATCCGGCAAATTCTCTGATAGAGGACCTGAGAGGATATGTTCTCTTGTTTTCATTAGGGTTTTGCTTGCCTATAGGCTATATATATAAGCTAGGTTGTAAACATACTGTACAATTATTCACTCACTTCAAAATTACAATTCTCTTTCCTTTTCTGCTCTCCTCTACCTCTGTTCCCGCCACCGCCATCGCCTCCACTGCCACCGCCACTGCCTTCTCTTCTCGCTGACAGGTAGAAAATGCCTAAGGTAAAGACTGACTGAGTCAAATATCCAGAAGGCTGGGAAATGATTGAGCCAACTCTTCGCGAGCTACAAGCAAAGATGAGAGAAGCTGAGAACGACACTCATGATGGTAAGAGGAAATGTGAGAGCTTGTGGCCTTCAACATAACACATCAAAAGAGCCGCTACATTTTTGACCTGTACCATCGGAGAAATGAGATATCTAAGGAGTTGTACGAGTTCTGCCTGGACCAAGGCTAGGCGGATCGCAATCTAATTGCAAAATGGAAAAATCCTGGTAATGAACGCCTTTGCTGTTTAAGATGCATGCAGCCTCGAGATCACAACTTTGCCACGACGTGTGTCTGCCGAGTGCCCAAGCATCTGCGGGAGGAGAAGCTTATAGAGTGTGTGCATTGTGGTTGTAGAGGCTGTGCCAGTGGTGATTGATCACTGTAAAGTATTCATTTTATGAACCAAAGAAGTAATGATTTTGTATTAGGTAACCCACTGGCTAGTAAAATGTAATTTTCTCTATAAATAAATAAAACATTATAGTGAGAATTTAAATATGAATAATTTGAATTCCTCAGCTATATACAATAATAACCAACAAGTTTTTTTATATTTAAATTAAAATAAAACAAAAAAGTTGAGGATATGAATAAATGAATAAATGAATAATAACTAAGCTTTCAGTAAAAAAAATGTGCAAAAAAAAAAGTTAATATAATTAATACATCACTCTTAATCGAATAATTAATTGGTCGCATTATCGCTTCTGTTCCTCCTTCACAACTCCTTCCGAATCGAAAGTGCGTATCTTGAAGCGCTCAAGCTTCTTTGACAAATCCACACCTTCAAGGCCACGGCTAGCAGTAGAACCCTTTAGCACAGTAGGTAGAGCTTTTGTTCCATCCATATCACGTAAGTGGTCTGCTAATTTTGCAGGAACTTTTTCACGAAGCTCTGAGATGATTTCAAGCAACCCATGAAGAGCTTCGTTGTCTTCCTCTTCGGTTGGCGGTGCCAGATTAACATGATCAACAAATTCTTGTGGAAGTCTGGCTTCTTTTTTCGGCAAGTATGGCTCGGAATTCGTACAAGTGATATTGTCTAGGCTAATTGGCCTTGTGGGTTGAGGCAGTGCCATTGAACTCGTCATGTCCTTGTAGCTGTTTATGGGTCTTGTGGGTTGCGGAAATTGAACCAGTCCTGAAGTTTGCCCTGAACAGTTTTGTGAGCTCATGAATTTGTTCGATACAGAAGCAGCTCTGAACCAAGATGAAAATCCCTTATTGATTGCTGAAAATAGAAAATAGGGTTTGAAGTTTGAAGCAAATCTGATAGGTGAAATATTTGGTGGGTTTGTTTGTAGGAGACTTGGAAGAATGAAGGTATATATGTAGGAACTAAGACGTACGGGAGGCTAAGGGGTTGAAAAATTCAAAATCCAGACGTTTGAGTTTGAGCATGTTGAGTGGAGTTGAAATTTCAAAAATTCAACTTTGAGAGGCAGTCTTTCCTTCAAGCGCACGAGACTAATAATCTGCTTTCTATTTGCACAGGCGTATTAATTTTGTATTTTTATTTTTTGGGGATGAAATGGAAATTACCATACCTGGTTGAGTTGGTCATGGTCCTAATAACACGGTCGCGTGCATGACATTGGCCGTACCACTAGCCCATGTTATAACAGTATGATATCATAGTATGCGCCGCCTTGGTTGAGAATCAAATAGAATTGTCCATGTAGAGAAACAATTAAACATAAAGGAGTATAATATTAACTTGCAACTCTCTACCAAGGGAGATTCCTAATAGGATTGCGGCTGCTTTTGATGATGATTTGTTAAGAGTTTCAAGAACTCGAACTTTCTCTATCACTTAGATTTTATGTGTTTAAGGATTAATCCCCCCATTTCAACCAAAAATAAATAAAATTGTACCAAACTTTCATGGATAAAATTCTACACCTTGAAGTTAAGAGCACCTAGCCCAACATATGGGTAGATATATAGGTTAAGTCAAAATTAAAAAGACAGAGTACTATAAAAAAGGTCGCCTTTTCTTGTCAAGTTTTCCACTCATGCTATTATATGCGTCAGAGAAGTTGGATTTGGTACACAAACATATAAAACTACTAAGACTATTAGATGGCCTAACCAGCTCACAAAAATACGTGATATCATAAAAGCAAACGGAGTTGCAGACTATTAGATGGATTTGCTTTTATATATTATAAAAGCAAATTCAGGGGACAGCCTATTTTGGCGATTCAAGTGGTTTTTTGTGGACATGATATTTGAGGGAATATCTAATAACTAAACGGTTCGGATCATTGAAATATATTGTGTGAAAAATTATTGACCCATCTAGTAGCCAAATAAGTGTAAATTTCAGGCTTGCCCATGCTCTGATCTATTAATAATTGTTGCACTTTTTTCTTCCCTGATTTTCCCTTTGTCTTCTCCTCTCATAGATCTCCCTATTTTCTTTCTTATATCATTTTCTCCCTTTTTCTTTTCCGTCCCTGTTTTCCCAAAACAGAGCATCAAGGTCATATTTGCCTTGCTTAAAATGCATGCTTAGTGTTTAGTGTTTACAATCAAATTATCATTTATATGCGTCGAGAAGTTGAATTTGGTACACAAACATATAAAACTACTAAGACTATTAGATGGCCTAACCTGCTCACAAAAATACGTGATATCATAAAAGCAAACGGAGTTGCAGACTATTAGATGGATTTTGAAATTTCTATTGGCGATGATATTTGAGAGAATATCTAACAACTAAACGGTTCGGATCGTTAAAATATATTGCGTGAAAAATTATTGACCCATCTAGTAGCCAAATAAGTGTGTAAATTTCAGGCTTGCCCATGCTCTGATCTATTAATAATTGTTGCACTTTTTTCTTCCCTGAATTTCCCTTTGTCTTCTCCTCTTATAGATCTCCCTATTTTCTTTCTTATATCATTTTCTCCCTTTTCCTTTTTCCCTATTTTCTTTTCCTTCCCTGTTTTCCCAAAACAGAGCATCAAGGTCATATTTGCCTTGCATAAAATGCATGCTTAGTGTTTAGTGTTTACAATCAAATTATCATTTTACTCCAAGAATTTAGCATAGCAACGATCAACAAGAAATTATTATATCAGTCGTGCTCAGGCACTTACCGGTTAGTATTTTATCATGTTCTAAACCGTTTACAGAATCAAAACCTCAAGATTAATAGGCAAAGACTTATTACATATGCATATATATCAAACACCATTTTCATTTTTCAAGTCTGGTAATGACCTAGAACAGTGTAAAAGGTCTGCAACAAGGTCATTATCAACAAAATCAATGCAGCAAAGGCAGATATGCAGGACCATGGAGTGTCAAAGTAAGTGTACTTGAAGCTAGCCCATTGAACATGCCAACTATTCCCATAATAGTGGTGTACATCATTGAACAACTTAGCCAGATAGCATCTGTCCATATCAAAAGCCACATCCTTCCCCAAATTGTTAATAAATCGAGCAACCTCCCCGTCGTTCCCAAAGCAATTCTCAATGATGTTTCGGTCGCACAAGTACTCAACATCCTTGTATGTGTTCACGAGACAATCCAGCAATGTTGCATAGGTGGTGATGTGCTTGGAACATGACTTGTGGCACTGCTCATAGGCCACACAGTTGAGCAGGAAGGAGCTCATGAAATCGTCGATGGTTATCGTGGGCATTTCAATGACTCCGCGCTTGAATTTGATCACCAAGAAGCTCTCACCTTCGCCCGGTCTGAGCTTGATTCCGGCACGGCGAAGCTTCGAAACACAATGAATGGTATGTGTTGGGATAATGTTGCCTCTATGTGGTTCATCATGGCCTGGTGGTATAACACTTGCGCGCAACAAGTCAAGCAAATGCACGCCTACAAGCAAGGTGTTTAATTAAAATACAGAAACAAAATCTAGACAAATTATGAACAAGTTTCCCGTAAAATGTACTAAACGAAACATCGAAAAAAGGGTATTAGTATCGAAATTTGAGACCATACCTGTGAGATTTTGGTGATTTTGTATGACATGGTCAGGCCTCTGCATATGGTGGTTGAAGAATTCCAATGTAAGCAAGGAGAGTGTTTTCCCATTGTCTTTATGTTCTGTATTAGTATCGAAATTTGAGACCATACCTGTGAGATTTTGGTGATTTTGTATGACATGGTCAGGCCTCTGCATATGGTGGTTGAAGAATTCCAATGTAAGCAAGGAGAGTGTTTTCCCATTGTCTTTATGTTCTGGCAAAGTTGTTAGATCAAACAAGACCTCAAGAACAAAATAGGGTATTTGATTCTCAAGCCTAAGCAAGTCCCTGACCAAAAATGATATTATCCAAACCATGCTGACAAGGGGGTCATATTCCTCAAACTTAACCAAGCGCCCAAATTTCCTAAACAATTCAATTATAAAACAACCATCAAGAACCATCATTTCAATGAACTCATCTGTACTGAGGTTTATACTTTCTGAGTAGCATTCTCTGGCCTCAGCTTGCAGTGGCTCTAACGCCTTGAAATAATCGTTTAAAGTCAACCCCTTGGCCTCTGTTCTTGACAGCAAGGAACCCAAGTAGCGCCACTTGTGCTCTTCTATCATCTTGAGGCGTGGCTCCCCTCTGTGGTATGGGCCGATTGAGAGGATCTGGGGGTTGTACGACTTGCCGTTTATCTCGAGCAGACTCTGTGGAATTCTGAAAATGCAGCAAGACGGTTTGCCTGCTGCATTGCTGAGGAGTCTTGGAGGCTCTGAGATCTTCTTGTGCATGGAGGCTAAGCGATCCTCGTTCACTTCCCAGATACCGATCACATGGTTGGTTTCCTGTTGTATTGGATTGGTGCCCATCTCCATTGTTGTCATGAAGATGATGAATTGGGTTCTGAAATTGAAATTGATGTTTGTTTAATGAGAGGAAGATGTGAGAGGTTGAATACCTGGGTTTATCGGACAGCAAGACAAGGACTTAAGGATAATATAATCAAGAGATAACTCTTTATTCAAATGCGCATAAAAACGTCAAAGTTGCTCAACCAACCAGTCAACCACCATTTGTCTCTGTATTATTTTTGTGGTCGAAGATTATAACTTACCTATAAGTTGAATATCCTTATCTAAAAGATATGTTCATTAATGATGTCCTCATTCAACTTCTTCTTATGTTTCTAGATTTTAATGCGATCACACCCAATTTCATTCTGAAACAAGTTTTGTGAAAAATCATTTTGTTAAACATATATATTTTATTTATCTAACTTGTAAATTCAGAATTTCAATATTTGATACCTAAATAATGGAACATGATATTTATTCATCATGTGGTTCTTAAAAATTAAAAACAGTAATATGTAAATTCAACGGAGTTTAGGTCACTGGAAAAGGGCCTTCAAGAATAACTTTTAGGACTTTTTTTCCAAGTTTCTCGTATGTACTGGATTCTATGATCGTGAATGATACCCATGTAGGATTCATATCGATTTTTATGCGGAAAAGTCGGGAAGAACATTGGACTCAATGAATAGTCAATACTTTTTTTTTCCCCAATGAATAGTCAATACTCAATAGTATCTAGAAAAACAAAAAAATAAAAGTACATAGTATCTTTTTATTTTGGGTTTTGTTTTTATTGCTTTATTTTAAATTGAAAACCCATTATTGTTAAGCCCCCTTTTGCAAACTCAAACTGGGTTTGAAACTTGGAAGATGGTTGTGGCTATATCCAAATATACTATTTACCAGCCTATGCATCGACATGTTGGTGATGATGATACAACCTGCAAATAACACACTCACTGCTAACTTAAAAAATGAAAGTGACCGTGTTTCATTTCATGCAGTGGCGTTTTAAACGTTGTTGAATGTTAAACGTGGAAGAGGTTCCAGAAATATTGTGTTTGCTATAAAATCGATTTCTAATTTATGAAAGCCCTAACATTCATATTCATTTGGGAAGCAAACATTTATTTTCAAACATCCAAACCCCTTTGAAACAAGCACAGCCAGAGCTCTATGGCTTCCATTTGATTTATAATTAGTCAAACACTTTTACTCACTGTCAGCAAGCAATTCATAACATTATGATCACGAACAAACAAACAAAATTCCAACAGTAAAGATCCCAATACATAAAACTTATTACTTATCCATAAAACACTGTTTTGCCAAAACCACTACATATTAAATTCCAGAATATGACAGCATAATTCAGGAGGCTACATATATATCACACATACCATTGGTTTAATAAGGAGCTAGCACACTCATGGATACAAAAGCTCTGTATCAGTAACATGCTGATGCAGTATATTAGAGAGAGAAAACCTATCCCAGTCAAAGCTGAACACTCATGGATACCCTAACCCTTTATCTGAGAGAGAAACCCTAACCCAGTCAAAATTGAACCCCAAATCCATCACAAATTGAACCAAAATCAGAGAAAACAAGTTTGAATTAATATTGAAACCAATCTAAGCTTATATTGTACAAATTTGAAATAATATCCAATAATCACAGAGGGCGAGTGATATAGCAGAGAGAAGAGGAAAGGGATGAGAATTTGTACCGTTTGTGTGTTGGCTTCGTTCTTGAGGCGTTGCTCGTGGTTCGCGTTGTAGGCTCGAGCGTCTGAGGAAATTTCCAAATAACGCCGACAAACCAGGCTCAAGTATCTTTTTGTTTTGTTTTTATTGTTGTATTTTAAATTGAAAGCCCGTTATTAGCAACCAATGGCCCATTTTTGTTAGCCCGATAAAACAATTGTGTGTCATAGCCCGATAATTATGGTGTTGGATTAAGTGCTTCTCTATGTGAACCTGGGTGTTGGTTCTGTTCTTGAAGCTGAGTTGTGGGGCATATTTTGGCGGCTTTATTTGGCTTGGGAGTTTGGCTTTCGTTTTGTGGAGGTAGAAAGTGACTCAAGTGTGGTTGTGGCTCTTCTTTCTAGCTCTACTATTTCCACGCACCCCGTTTTCAGCCTTTTTAGTTGTTGCAAGTTAAAGATTCAAGCTGGTTGGAGATGTTCAGTTAAGCATATCTTTAGGGAGCAGAATGTGACTGTTGATGTCTTGGTTACTAAGAGTTCTAAGTTTGGCCCTGGGGTGCAGTCTTTTACTGGGGTGCCAGCTTTTCTTGTGAATTGTTTGGCTGCGGATGCTATTGGGGTGTCCAGGTCCCGTGTTTTTTGTGCGTAGTCATGTTGTTCTAGGCTCTTAGCCCCTATTGTTACCCCAAAAAAAAAAAACTTATTTGAAACTTAGAAGAACAAGTATGTGGCTATATGCAAACGAGCAATGCTAAGCATCAAGAATTCTATAGTGCGGGCCTTATATATGGCCTTTGGGTGAGGCCCTATTTCTCAATTGTTGGATCAAATTGGTTAGTTGTTTGATCAAATAGGTTAACCTGATCCAATGATTAAGATATAGGACCTTACCTAAGGGCTATAGATAAGGCCCTCACTATAAAATGACTTTGCTAGGCATACCACATTAATTTGTATACCACATTGTGGTATGACTAGCATTTATGTATTAGCAATTATACAACCTACAAATAAGACTCACTGATGATATGCAGAAAACAATCCAAACTAACAAACCATATAATTGAATCCATCCATCATCAGAATCAGATCACCTAATCTATTGTTTTCTTTGGTTGGTAACAAACACCAACTTAGAAAATGAAATTATTTTCCATTTTTATTTTCTTAGAAATAGGGATTTATGTTCAGAAACATGAAATTATATTTCAACCCTCTAAATCATAAAACAAACTGATCTCACTCATTTTCTTGTTTCCCTTTTTCTTCATTCATGAAGAATCCAACATGGGATCACTTTGGCAAACATACTTTGCAAAATTTAATTGTTTGGATATAATTTTTTTGGGTAAATTCTTCCCAGACAATGTGTAATTAAGAATTCATTACAAGTCTAGCTGATAATTATTTTCAAAGAATCAATCATTCCACAAGGAAAAATCAACAACATTCTCCATATCATCATCAAAATCATTCCAATTAAAACCTTTCTGCATGGCTGGTGGAGTGAGAATCAAACCCTCAGCCAAGCTGTCAATCAACCCCGGCATGTTAAACAACTCCTCCTCATCCAAATACACAACTTCTCTTCTCGGCTCTTCTTCCTTCTCCTTCAAACCCGATGCTTTAACTTCAACCTCAAAAAAACCCTCAGCAGCCTCCGCAGCAGCAGACTGTAGGTCTTTAACAGAACACGTGGACGCAATGCGTGGCAGGGTACTTGCCTCATGAGGAAAGTTCAAAGCAGCAGACTCTCCCTTGAGGGCCAAAGCCGCTACATCATAAGCCCTAGCCGCCATGTCAGGGCAGGTGAAGGTCCCCAGCCATATCCGCGACTTCTTCTGATCAGGCTGCCTCAGCTCACAAACCCATTTTCCACACCTTTGCCTCACGCCTTTGTAAATTGGGTGTCTTGTCTCATTGAACTTCTTCCTCCCTGCCTTCCTCTTCTTAAACTCTCCACTCCGCAAGTGGGCTTGAGCTGAAACTCGATTCGAAGACGAGGACGACGAAGCGTCGTCTGTAAAATCTGTCATATTAATGTTGATGGAGAATTTTGGAGGGTTTGCAGAGGAGGGACATTTATAGCTATAGCTATAGATCGAAACAAAGATTTAATGATACGAAAGTGACCATGTTTCATGCAGTGGTGTTGTGTCTTGATTTTAAACGTTGTTGAATGTTAAACGTGGAAGAGGTTCCAGAAATACAAAAACCCACGTGGGAGAAAAAAAAATGTTCTTTTTGTGTTTGCTATAAAAATAATTTTCTAAGTTGAAATTCATTTTGGTGGATGGGGGACCAGAGAAGTTCTATCTCTGAATGGACAAGTCATAGAAGGTAGATAGGCATGGCCATTGCATTTTCATAAAATTAATCAAATCAATGAGCCCAACCTTTACTTTTTAGACTGTTTCATGGGTTTTGGTAGGGTTTGAAAGGACAAGGTCCGCACTAGAAAATGAGATATTGCGGATGGAGGACGGTGGTGGTTTGAAATTATTCGGAGCAGTACTCAGTTTTGGGCTTTTTATATTATTCGGATTCTGGACACTTGGCAGTGGGATGATGGAAGTCAGATTGGGGACCATTAAGGAAAAAACCAAGTCATAACAATACAAATAAAACTCTCATAGAAGAGAGGGGGAAAGCTCTTACAAAGGCGAAGTGAAAAACTCTCACAAAATGATAGGTGAAAACTACACAAAAAAAACTCAAAGAGTCTATGTGACTTATTCCAAATATGAAGAAACAGCAAAAAGGATGGTGATAGAGATCTGACATCGAATAGGTACACGTGTATCTTACTTATTTGCATCCAAAATCGATTTGGTTTGATTCTCCAGAAACTATTGGGTGTTACGCCCGCATTTGCAATTCACATGTTATCATAACATATGAGTGGTTGATAAATTTATTTGTCATGGACTTTTTTTTTAATAGAAATTTTGGAATTGCATTCAAAGTACAACTAAAAAAGTCACTAGTGTAACAACCCGGTCCTAATTTAATAGTTAAATATTAAATTATTCCAGAAAAAGACGATTTTACCATAAGAATATTTTAACGGATTAAAAGTTGACTTTTTGTTCGCGAAAGAATTTGGGAATTTTAATTGTACCGTTGCGTAGAGCGCGTTGAGATGAGTCTGTAGACATGTAGTGGGCTCAAATCAGAGTTGTAACAAAGAAGTTACGATAAAAAATGTATCAGTGGCAAAATCGTAAATATTTCTAAGTTCATTGGCTTTGGATTCATGGGAACTCCGAAGTTAAGCAAGTTGGGGCTAGAGCAATCCTAAGATGGGTGATCTACTGGGAAGTTACTCGTGAGTTCCTAGAAACAAAACCGTGAGGGCAGAGAGGGGGGCTCAAAGCGGACAATATCGTGCTATGGCGGAACCGATACTGGATGTGACAACTAATCACAAAATGCCATTACAATAGCGGAGCGATTTAACATCAAAATTAAAAAAATTTGAGGCCTCTCAAGTAACGATCACTTAGGATCGAAGAAACTCTGACATAGACATATCAACTAAGAGTGCAAACAAATTTGTTGTTTTTCAAAACCCTTCCTCTCTCTCTAAACAGAAGTGATTTTCCTCCCAACCCTAGCCCCTTTGCTTCAGCACCGCTCAGGGGGGAATGTGGTCACTGACCCTCCTCCCCTCTCCCCTCATTCCTCCCTCATCCCTTCTCCCCATAATCCACCCCCTTTCTTCCCTCTTTCTTTTCTCTTTTTCTGTTCTCTTCCTCCACCTTTTTTCTGGTTTTTTCTCTTTTATTTCCTCCTCTTCCTCTCTCTTTCTTTTCTATGTAGCTCATTCTTCCCTTTTCTCCTGCCTTTTCATTCATCTTCCACCTCTTGGGGAGCTTCTCTGTTTTTGCAGAGCAATTTCAGTTTTTTTGTTGTTTTTTTTCGGTTTTCATTTTTCCTTTTTGTTAGTTTTTGTTTTTCCCATATCTGGTTTGCTCTTTCTCTCTTTCTGCTACCTCCCCTTCTCCCTTGCCTTGGGCTTTTTGGTGGAGCTGGTCTTCTTTCAGTTTGAGCCTATTTGGCTGTATCTATGGCTCTCTATGAGAGTTGGGTGCTTCTCCCCTATGTTGTGTATGCTTGAGCCTTGTTCTCTGTGCTGAGATTAAATGTCTCATGCCAATTTTGTGTCCTTCGTTCTCCTCCAAACAACCCCTTCAACCAAAATTATTTCTTCCTCAACTTCTCATCCTCTTTTTGCCTTATCTTCTTTCCAGATCTGGATTCTCCTTTGGGATACAACAACCATACCTATAAGTGCTTTGTTGCTCATTTCTCGGATTGTATTTAGAGCTTTTGCTACGGTTCTTGCTCTGGTGCTTGCACCAATACTCTCCATTCTCTTGGTGTTGGTCTTTTGGTATATACCTTGGTGTTGTGATTGGTTGTTATTTTCTCTTAGGTGCATTGGCAAATTTGGGTATATTGGAGAGTGTGACTTTGGGAGGAACGTTCGAGGGCTGATGTGTTTCCGATTTTTTGGGAATATCTGTTTTTGGTGGAAGATCGGTGGGTCTCTATGTGCAGCAATACTGACCTGTGTATTGTATCCCCTCCTTTGTGGCCATTATGGTGAGGTCTTCGTCCCCTTTGCAGGTGACGGTGGCTTTGTATTGTAATTTGGTTTGATTTTGTGACGGGGAAGACTATTATACTAGACTGTACTGGTTTTAGTTTAATCTTCTCTGTGGTTGTGGTAATTTGTTCCTTTAGCTAGCAATTTCGGCTTTTGTATTCTCTGTTTTGTTTCCTCCCCATTTATGAGTTTTGAATTAACATGATTGATTACGACCACAAAAAAAAAAAACTAAAAGTGCGAACTCATGACAAAAAAATATATATATAAAGCTTAAAAAAACCAAGTCATAACAATACAAATAAAACTCTCATAGAAGAGAAGGGGAAAGCTCTTACAAAGGCGAAGTGAAAAACTCTCACAAAATGATAGGTGAAAACTACACAAAAAAACTCAAAGAGTCTATGTGACTTATTCCAAATATGAAGAAACAGCAAAAAGGATGGTGATAGAGATCTGACATCGAAACGCAGGTGAAGATTTGATGCCAAGATGCATCCGCCTATGATGAGTGGATGAAAATCATAACAAAACGAAGACAAATAGGGAAAATCTTATGTCCCTAAAAATGGGGGAAGAGAGGAGAAGGGAGGAAGGGAAAAGGGGAGAGAGGAGGAAGAACAGTGGCTCCCTCCCCCCTTCAAAGTGAAAACATCTCTAGAGTGTTTGTTTCCCAAAAACTTAGGGTGTAGTATTAATAAATAAATATAGGGTTTTACAATATGAGTATATTTGTATTTCAATGTGGTGAGCTTCATATTATGCTGTATCATTATTTTCTGATGTATTAGATCTGATTAAGTTTGAGACAATATCGGTGTAATTCACGCAATTGAGGTGGAGTTATGAGAACTTGGGCTGCAACAAACTTCTATCCGTAAGAATCAGCAACAACTTTAGGCCTAGAAACGGAACCTAAGCAGTCAAATACTTCTGGCCCTAGAAGTGCTGCACACTTATTTGGGGGAAGAATTGATAACTCTGCAGCCCAAATCTAAGTCCAATCCAGAGCAGGCATTCAAGACTATCGGTTACAACTTATAAGTTACAACAAATTCTCTCTGGATAACAAAGTTAAATATTTTTTAATCGACATGGAAATGACAAACCCCTGTCTTGGTGTTTGATCATTCTCTAGCCTTTTGCATCTGTTTATTTATTTATTTTTTTTTATTTTTTATTTTTAATTTAGGGTCTGGTCAATAATAGTATCAGATAGACAGTCCCATCACTACTAATTAGTCCCCATTATTTTATTTTTTATTTTTTATTTTTAATTTAGGGTCTGGTCAATAATAGTATCAGATAGACAGTCCCATCACTACTAATTAGTCCCCATTAATTAATAATTAAGGGTTTCAATAATGTGTCCATCATAATGTAAGTTGCAACAAAAGGACAATATAACATATCGCCATCTAGACTTAATTTTATCTAACAAATAATCAAAAACCAAGAAATAGAACTTAACCTAAGTCATCTGTTAACTTTATTCGTTTGTTGAGGCATTCGTGAACTAAGTTCCTTGGCATGATTTGCCAAAGAATGTTTGGTTGGTAAAGTGTGGGTTTCTACTTTATTGGATTCGTCACATTTTCATTGATTTTTCATACTTTCGTGTGCTAAAGTTTTATGCTCTTAACTTGTGGTGTTTTCTCAAACTATATTAGAATGTGAGCGTTCAATTCAATCAATTGACAATTGGTGAAATGGCCCAAGATTATTCAAACTATTAGGCAAAACTCTAATTCTCCAATGTGAAAACTGATTTGGGATTCACACTCTCAATCTTAAGATGAGCTTGTACATTTTGGTTTGGAAAATAGTGTTAAGTCCTATTCGACTTTATTCGTTTCTTGAGGCATTGTTGAACTGAATTCGTTGTCATCCTTTGCAAAGAATATTTGGGTTGGTAAAGTGTAGGTTTCTACTTTATTGGATCCTTGACACTTTCACTGGTTTTGATCATCCCTTTGATGTACTAAAATTTCTTGCTCCTTTGACAACCGGGGTTACCACAGTGGTTGTGGCCCTCCCCCTTCCCCTTTGCTTGGCATCCAGGATCGAAACCCAGGGTTTCTTTCCTCCCAATGTAACCAAAAAAAAAAGTTTCATGCTCCTTTACTCAACACAAACACAAAATTCATAAGATTATGAAATAATATAAATATTTAAAGGGCCAAGAATTGTACATGTCATGTCTAAATACGCACGGATAGGTTCACCCCCCAACTACATACATGATACATAATCCATATACATTGATAATACCATGTCACCCACCTAACCCAAGTTCTTTACTATTTTAAGCCTATTTCCTCTGCCTCACAGTGCATGTCAAACTATACTTCCCAATTGTTCATATTTTAGATTTCGAAACAAAAAATTACAAGTTGTGCCAAAACTCTTTGGAATGGTCCCTTAACATCAAACCTTTCCCGGTTGTTCATTAGTTTCTAGTTAAGAATCAAACTAGCTCCATTGCCAATTCATCCACCAGTAGGGCAAAGATGGCAACCTCAATCTCCATTGCAGTCTCTCCCACTTGATCTTGATTTTTCTTCCACCCATCAAGCTCCTTTCTGAAATCTTCCTCCACCATCATGTCAATGGTGTTAGATTCCACCTCTTTCCAGGACTCAAATCTCTCGCAGACCCTTCTCACCACCACTACTCTCTTGTCGCTAAAAGCAGCTTCTTCTTCTTCTCTCTGTTCCTCAACAATGAGATCTGAGACTAACTTCTTCATGTCTTCCGGGATTCTTTTTCGGATACAATGGAAGTTTGATTGGGAAAGTACTTCTCTGACAAGCTCATCAAGACTTTCTTCCATCCTGCTATCTGATGTTTCTGATTCATCGTCGTCATATTGTTCTGATTGTCCTTCTAGATCATCCATGTTATATTCATCATCTTCTTCTTCTGACATTCTTTTTTCGAGTTCGATTGGATCCAACCCTGCCAATTTCTCAAATCTACGAAGCTTCTGCAGTAGCTGATTCTTTGTTCCTGTAAATTCAATGCCGGAAATACCAAGATTAGTTATTTGTTTAAAGATTCACAAAACTGGCACTAGGTTTTTCCATAAACCTAATATAACCTAGTTGGTTCCGAAGAACGCCAAGTCATTAGATAGATAGGGAGAAAACCTTATCACTTAATTTATGGAAAAATAAAACCCGAGACAACCGACTAAAAAATTTAAAAAAAATAGAAAGCCTGCAAAAACTAAAATATCCACGAAGTTTAACCCTAATTAAACCAAATCAGGAAACCACAACTAAGAAGGATTGCAGAAAATAGATGAATGATTGCCATAAATCTATGATTCAAAACCATCAACCGCCAAAAACTTTCAAACACAAAATCACAAAATTGAAATGAGAAATTAATGGTGATGAACCAAAGAGGTCTACCACATGCACTGTGACTTCTGCACATAACAATATGTGGGTCACATATGCAGTTATGAGACTGCAAATATACGTCTGTTACATCAATACAAAACGTCAGATGTCGAGATTTTTCATCAACACTTAACCAAAACACAAGGACAACTTTGAACAACACAGATAAGAACACTGAGATGCAATCTTGCCATGGATCCCACAAAGATAAGCATGGTGTCTTTAATCAAACAGTCGTTGAGCCATGGCCCTCCAATTGGTTTTCATTTTGTACATAACATAACAGTAAGCTCATTGACAATGACCACACAACCAACAAAGAATGGTACAAAATTAAATACAAGTTAGTACAAATGGAATTGTTACATACTCTGTACATTGGCATAGCTGCACTCCAAATCAAAACCATCTTCATCGTCACCGTCACCGTCACGTCCCTCGTCATCGTCTTGGAATGGAGGGTCCAATACAGAAACAGGACTGCACTGCTCCTTATCTTCCTCTTCCTCTTCTTCTACTTGGAATTTCTTCAGTCCCTCCTCCTATTAAAAGTTTAAAACCTTAATCAAAACACTAATCATATATACATAGGGTTATAGAATAATAATTTCCAACTAAGCCTTTAACTATTTTAATCAACTTAGATTAATCTCAGATCCATAATTGCAAGGCTGCTTGACTTTTCCTCTAGTTTTTAAACTACAATAAAAAGTATAAAATTTAGGGGATGTCGGGACTTCATGAATGGGATCAAACACAAAAAAACAAGACTAAATTTGTCTTTTGTTCTGAAAAATTATTTCTACACAGTTCTTCAAACAAAAAAGATTTTACAATGCAGAGACTATACAATTGACAAATGATATAGTATCATGATAAGCACATATATACAAAAAGTTTACATGCTATGCTGAGCTTCATATTGACACATATAACCTTCAATGTAACTCAATTTCCCTACCCAAATCTCTGAAAAGTGATCTTGTTGCCGACAATTCTATTCCTCACTGAGTGAACTCGGACCGTCTTTAAGTAGACCGAGTTACCAACTCACTTACTTTAGTCTAATTAAATTACTATTAGCAATTGAAAAAGACAATTTGGTATATAAGCCGGAGGAAAGGACAAACCTCTTGTTTGTGGCGACTAGGAGACGCCGCCGGCGATGAAAACTCCGGCGTCCGGCTGCCGGACGGCGAGGGGGTTGTTTGGAGCACGAAACGAAAAGGGCTATCACAGAAGCCATTGCTGATCTTCTCACAATTGCAAAGACAAGCTGAATCTACTGTTAGTTGGGTCACAAACTCAATCACTTCTGAGTCCTCAGACTGGCTGCTACTTGATGCAGTATCTAAATCCAAAGACTTGTCTTCGTTGGTTTCAGACCACACTGCACTGCTGGGCCTACCAGTGCAAGAAGAAGAAGAAAAGCACACCTCACAACCAGTGCTTATCTCAGAAGCAGTTTGCTCCTCAACAGCCAAACAAGACTCAATCTTTTCCTCATTGGAAATCTTTCTACGCCCAACTGATGAATCCCACCTAAGAATGTCCTTAACAGAGACCTTAACCCCATCCCCTCTGATTTCTCGCTTTTGGGTTCGATTTCGAGTTGTTAGTCTCTTCAAAAACGAGCCAAATAGCCCAAAGCTGTGATTTTTGTTCTGGGTTTTGGGTTTTGAAGATGATGACTGTTTCTGAATCCTCATAGCAGCTTCAACAAGCAGAGCTGCGGTTCTATTTGGGATTTGAAGAAAAATGGCATTGGGACTCTTGCATGGGCTTCTGGCTGCTGGTGATGAAAACTCAAAGAGTGGAGATTTTCTGAGGTCCGGAGAGTCATGGAGAGACAAAAAGCAAGCGTTTTTGCAGAGGTTTCCGGGAAAGTTTGAAACTTGGGAGATGGGTCTGCGTTTTTTGACCTGCAAATGGGTTTTTGGGGAGGGTCTTTTCAGCTGGCAACGTTTATCAGCAATGTAGTTCTTGAGAAGAAACGGCTCTTGATCTTCTTTGAGCAGCTCATGTAAATGCTTCTGAGCCATATTGATCATCCAAAGCTTGCAACTTTAAAACGAAACAACGTAAAGGGAATGTATGCAACAAACCCAACAGGCAACAGAGCTTGAAAGAGTATGGTTTTCAAGTTGTGTGAGTTTCAGCACCATCAAAAAGAGTTGAAGAGGTTTCAACTTTCAAGCTTCAGCTGATAAAAACAGGGGAGGTTCAAAAAGTGGAGGTTTGAAGGTTGAGAAATTGGATGCTAATATAGAGGAGAGAGAGAGAGAGAGGAAGGAATGAGGAGACTTCATGATTCAAATCTGAAAGGCAGGGGGGTAGAAAACCGAGGCCAAGATGGTGATAAACAAATTATTATAATATAATGGGTGCAAATAAATAAAGGTTAAAAATTAAAAATTAAAAACATGGTCGCAAATTGGTAGCAGCACATCAGTGTCTATGCATCTCACTCAATAGACAGAGAAATTTATGTGTCTATAAAAATAAATTAAAATACAAATTGTTTACAGTTTCTGTCCAAAATCCAAAATACAAATTGTACATACATGTCTCTCTCTTTTCTGTCACTTATGTATATTTATATACAATTTGATAAAATACATATTTGGTATTTACAGAGTTTTTGTTACTGTGTTAGAGAGAGAGAGACACACAGGATTCGTGAGAACAGTGCCAGCTGCTTGGCCGGACTGAGTAGACCAGATGAGATGACCAGGTGGAGCTTTCCTGGTAGCTCATTTCTTTCCCGAGATCCATAGCCTAACCCGGTTCTTGCTTTTGCTTTAATTTTAATCTATTCAATTGAATAGCAATGCTCCTTGATCTGACTGTATCTTTGAGTCAATCAGTTTGTGGAAATAGTTTGTAAGTTTTGGGAATTTGCACTACTCTAGTTGTCTACTTTTTGTAAAATTCTACTTTAAATTTGATGCCAATGTTTTTCATTTAGTCCAGTTTTACTCTGTTTGCTTTTTGACGTTAAGTTTGGCAGATTAGTGACCACTAAATACCCTTTAACAGGAGAGAAAATTTAGTTGAAACAGGGATAGTGCTATTTTGCTATCCCCAATCAGTAGCCAATAATATTATGTTACGTGGAAGTGCTATAACGGACGTCATAGCATTATTGACAGGAAATAGCAAAATAATATTATCCCCATTTCATGGAAGTCTTTCTCCTTTAACAGCTCCAACAATTGACTTTGAGTGGGGAAAATATATTGGCCCCTGTCATTTTCAGTTTTCTGTTTATAGAAGTAGTATTAAATTGAGAAGTTGAAATTGTTTATTTTTTTCAGTTTTCTGGATGCAGGAAAGCCTTTTTTCAGTACAAATAAATAAAACCTTCTTTTGGTTTGAACCCGACTGCCCAATTTTGCATCTTGGTTCTCACTTTCCCTAAAATTCAATTCAAAAGTTGTAGGTAAATCCTAGAACCCTAATTTTATGCTAAAACTGCAACATCAATAATTCCACCAGCATTCCTTAACCCCTAGCTCTTATGGGTTTTCAAATTGATCCCCTATATTGCCTACTATTAGTAGTACTTGCAATCAATGCAGAGAAAAGCAGAGCAAATTGAAGCAAAAAAAATATAGATGGGTTTGGAGTTTTGGAGCAGAAAGGCTGTGAGGCTATGACAGCAAAATGGAAAGGGCTTCTCTTTAGCCACAGTTGTTCACTTTTGGCAGCAACAGGTGTTTGTTGTACTCATGCCATCAATGCAGTCCAATTACTCCCATGCCTCTCTTTACAGCTGGACACATAATATTCACATAAAACACACCCATGCATGGTCCCTATGGGGGCCAAAATATCATATATTACATATACATACATTTTATTTATATATACATATATGTGTGTGTATTCTTTCAAAATTGATGAAATGACTGAGACCAAGCAACAACCTTAAATCAAATCAGTCCTCTTCATTTAATTGTCTTTTAACGAACTAATCATAATCAATCGCATGAATAGTGGTAGGTGTTAAGGGAATTTGGACGCTAATTTTTTATTCCCTTTAGCTACCATACAAATCACAACCAAACAAAAGTATTTAGTTCTTGATTGTTTATGTGTAATGTTGGAAAATAAGTGTCATTTTTCTCATGTTGTGTTATGGTTATGTGTTTAAATATGTTTCCAGATTGAGTTTCTTTTTCTTTGCTAATTTTTTATTCCCTTTAGCTACCATACAAATCACAACCAAACAAAAGTATTTAGTTCTTGATTGTTTATGTGTAATGTTGGAAAATAAGTGTCATTTTACTCATGTTGTGTTATGGTTATGTGTTGAAATATGTTTTAAGATTGAGTTTCTTTTTCTTTTCTTTTTTTAGATTATTATAAATAAACTCAATCCTAGACATGTATTTATAAAAAAACTCACGCACTATTTAAATATAGAAACACACCCAAAATCAACAATTGTATATTTTTTGAGTGTGTTTATAAATAGGTTTTAAGTGTGTGTAATGATGGGTTTTGGGTGTGTTTATAAAGTGTTTTGGGTGTTGGGTTTTTTTATAATTTCAGCCCCCATTTTGGGTGTTTTAGTAAAACTCCCTTCTTTTAGAGTGACCAACTTTTTTCATGAGGCAAATGGGTAGGCAACATGCCACCTAGATTATTATAGTACAATTTTGCCTATTTCATTTGCATACTTCCTTGAAGATGCTCTTAGAATCTCTTTTATTTTTTTAAGGACAGGAATATCAAATTTTGATCTTCACTCTTACAAGCCTATAGTAGGGAGCATAGTTGTTCTTAGTAATTCACTTTTTTGTCCTTTCAATCAATCAGAAGCACCTAAAAAATAACTCTTTATCCTAGGTAGAAAAATTTAGTTGTAATGGGAATATCACTATTTTACTATCCTTGATGAATAATACTATATCGTGTAGAAGTGTTGTCACACATATCGTAACGTTATTGGTCGGGAATAACAAAATTGTGTTATCCTCATTTCATAGAAGTCTTTCTCCCAATCTAGACAAATGTCAATTGCATATTTTTGCAGGTGATGATTTAATGGTGGTTTTGATCTAGGCGAGGGGAAAACGACAAAAGATGGGAGTAAGAGCATGCATGGCAGCCGTTGATTTGAATTACTTGATGTTTTTGTGATTTTGACCAGCAATATAAGCAGTAGAATTACTAGGGAAAAAATTGGCAATGAACATTTAGACAGACACAATACAATTTCGTGGATATGTGTGTGAGTGCGTTAGAGCGTACTCTCTCTTCTCTGTACTGTCCACTTCACAGAGAAATCAACTTTAATTTAAATTTTTGAAAACTTTTCTTTTTGTTATAATTATTTTTGAGTTTAATATCTCTCATTTCTCTCTTCTTTTTTTTCGGGTTGCTGCAGTCATTTCGAAAAGAGTGACGCGTGACCAAACTTGATTTAACTGATTTGGAGCTTTGCTTTTTGTAAGCTTAAATCAGAACTGAACCTTGAGAGAATGTCTTTTTCACGCTTTTATAACCTTTTTACCTCTTTTTTTCTGATAAACAATAAACTTTTCACTCTTGAAAAGAAAAAACTTACTTATACAGCAACATCGATATCCTCGTTGCATGGAAGTTCTTCCTATTTAAAAGGGTTACAGCAACATTTACATATATGGTTAGCGCTTGTGGTTATATTCAAACGATACAGTCTCATTTTGGATTTGAGAATCCTTAAAAAAATTTAAAAAAGAAAGGTGTACGCGTGCAAGATCATTCTTCTGTTTCCCAATAGAAGAAAAAAGCAACATATATAATATACTGCATGAATGCATGATGAGATGAGACAATATATGAAAGTGTATTTACTTTGATCCTTCATGTAAACCAAGAAACTCCTTGTGAAAAGGGTAGAGGTTGGTCTGCGTGTAACTTTCTTTAGTGAAAATTAAGTACGATTATGGGTTTTTATAATTGAAGTAAAAACAAAAAGTTATTAGTCAAATGGCGTATTATTATGCCATTTGAAAGTAAAAATATTAATGCAAAAGACAATTAGGCCAATAAATAACAATGTGGATGGGGATGTTAGGGTAAAAACAAACAATTGTGCATGCTCAAACTTTTTACCTGCTTTGAACAATCCCACCATATTAAAACCACACATGCCAATGGGTAAAGCTGTTCATCCTTTATTTTTGGACTAACTGTTCGTCCTTTTCCCTTACTATTTACGAAAATTCATGCCTTTTTTGTCTTTATTTGTCCCAATTATTTTAATTCAAATTACACTTCAATGTGTAATGCGTTGGAACTAGATAAAAAGGTCCCAAAAAAATATATATATAATAAGCCATGCAGCACATACTCCTTCAACTTCAGTTTATTTTTTTTAATGGGTTTTTAGGTTCAATAGTTCATGAATTTTGACTCGATTCGCATTTTAGTTTTTCAATTTCCAAAATTGTTTCCGTAGTCTTTCAACTTCAATTTCGTTAGGACAAATGGTCATGCCGTCAATTTTGTTAACCTTTTCTATTATATTTGAGCATGTGCTTGGCACATGGTGTACTATTAAGGGTCAAAATCAAATATTGCTTCACTTCTTGAGTACATGGGCAATTCCTGACGCACCCAAACCCCACACCCACTCCCCCACCACTACAACTTAACTCTCCCCATCCATATATCTTCCTAGGCTACTGTGGCGAGGATAGGAAGAAGGTTTTTTATTTTTATTTTTTGGTGAAAGAAATATTCATATGGTGAAAATTTAAAATAATATAAAAATACCATTTTGCCCTTGCATTTAACAGAAAAGATAACAAAATTGATGGCATGATCATTTGTCCTAACGAAACTGAAGTTGAAGGACCACGGGAACAATTTTGGAAATTGAAGGACCAAAATGCGAATGAGGT
The DNA here is from genome assembly GCF_002207925.1 of Prunus avium. The sequence continues at coordinate 260,689 of NW_018921545.1, forward strand.
CAAAGTTCAAGAACCATTAGACTTAAAAAACCATTTCTTAATCTTTACTTTATATATAGAACTTAGAAGAATCTTCTGCTACTTGAACATTGTATCATTGTCCTTAACTATTTGATTAATTGATAATTTATTCACTCCACTAATTCTTGCATAAGTGGGAGAAGATTAAAGTAGATTGACTCTGTAGCCAAAAGTGTGGAAGATAATTGAGTTCTAATGAAGAATCTAATCCGGACTTGCATGCGAGGAAATGATTACAAATTATTTCATCCTTTGGCCGAAAGCTCACTCATGAGTATATATATATATATTCGACTCTAGCTGTCTGTTTGATCCAAAATATGATAAAGCGAAGCCTGTTTGAGTGTTTAGCGTGTGGGGCTTCCTCTCATTCCTCAGTATGCTCTCCAGTTAGATAATCCATAATTACATTAAGAAAGTGTTTTTTTTAAAATAACTTTTTAGAGTATAAACCAATTATTTTCTAATAGATTTTAATGGTTTAATTTTTCAAATAGTAATTAATCAACAATATTTATTTGTCGTGTAGCAAAATTTAACATAGTATGAAGAGGGAGATAATATTGAATTTCATGTGTTAAGTAGCAGAAAAACTTACTTATAACAGCGATAACACTGTTTTAGTATTCCTATTTGTATGATTGGATATCGGTGAAATATATATATACATTTTGTAGAAAGTTTTATTTTTAGATGATTAGCAATCATTAGCAGTAGGACCTTGAGGTTGGCAGGCACAAACTTTTTCCTAGGTGGGCAATTGCATCTTACGACTGCTGTCACCTAACCTAATCCCAAATGCATGAAAAGCCTTCACCAATATGTTTCACATCTAAAAGATGCTCGAATGCTTTTCTCTACTTTGGGAGGATACATGGAACATGATTAGCCATTTAGTTGTAGCCAGATCAAATTGGGGTGTTTAGTGCACGTTTAGAAATAGAAACGGTGGTTGGGCAGACAAAGATGATATGGTTTGCTACTTGGACACCAAATCAATAGACAAACTCTAGGAATTTAGTGAGAAAATGTTGTTTGTGACAGTGTTACATCTCACGTGCTAACGCGGTGTCACTTAATGTTATAAGGTCACACGAATCTAAAAAATAACTAGAGTAAAGCTACGTACGTAGTTAACCTTATAAACTTGAATTCGAGTTAAAATTGGGTACTGAAATCGACCTTAGTGAGAGAGCTCAAAAGTTCCTATCCATCCAAACCAATTTGCACCCTTATCCAGACCACATTATTAAAATGGAGACTTCAAATACCATATAATGTTCCAAAGTTGTTCTGCTTTACTAAATCATATCCTTCCTGTCATGGGTTTTCTTTGGAAGACATATAGGTCGGATTAGTTTGAAATTTAAACTAATTAATTAGCTATTAGGTCTGTCATCACATGCTTTTGCAGTGTAAAACAAGCATTTTAGAACGTGTTTATATTTTCTAGCAGTTAGCTAAAAGTTAAGGAAGATGCATGGGCTGCCTTCCCAACAATAGCTCTACTGCTGCCCCTAGCTAGCTACTGTCGTGGATTGTCCTCTCCCTGCCCCTCACCATAAACAACACTTCCATTATTGATTGAAGGTAGGCACTTCAAATTAACTTATACACACTGTCGAATTTGAAGGGGACATGTAGATATTTTATAAATACATCTTGGTGGTCCTCTTTTAAATTGTTAATTGATGAAATGGCTAGGGTAAATTTGAACTGAGTGAAACGGTAGGATTGTGTCCTTCATACCTATTTGTTGGAGAATATCTTCATGTCTTAAAGTCTTAAGATAACTCCGTGTAATGCAATCATCTGCAAACCACATGTTGGAATAAACTAAACAGTATATAAATATATTAATATGCTTAAGGTAGTAGTTAGGGTTATTATCTTTTGTTTTTTAAAAGTGGGGTTAATCTTTATATCTTCACTGCTGGTTGGTAGAAGTGGTGGCTTAGTGGCAATCCTCTGTATGTCAACAAAATCCTTGTTTTAATTTCTTATATTGAGGAGGCCTTTTGAGGATGCTTAGTGGTCTTTTTATAATAAATTTCTTGGCCTTTCTTTATCAATGTATAGTTATTGATCAGAAGTGCTAGGACTTAGATTCTTGCTTCTTCTTTTTTATTTTCTCTGTGTATTGATTGGAAAAAGAATTGTGAATGTCAAATGCTGTTTGAAGCGCTTTTAGTCATTCACTGTCAAACTTGTTAATTAACAACTGTCAAACCCATAAAATAAATTTGTTGCCCATCTCCGTAGACTTCTTTAATCACTTGGATTATCCACTTAATCTATGTTTAACTTTGGTATGGTGTTTCTTGGGTGCAAGTGGCAACGTGGGGGAGTTTTGGACCTTAAAAATAGAGGCCATTGACCTCCAAATTTTGTCACAAAGTCCTAACATTAAGCCTGAGTCATCGACATTAAACATTTTGTAAATCTACATGGGGCCCCAAAAATTCTCCAACTTTTTCAAAGAGGACAAAAGGGAGGGCATGGGCCCTTTAAATGCACCGTCAACTTGGTGCCTCCACATAATACAGCCAGCGCCAGCACTTCCATTTCGCACGTGTGGTTGCGGTGGACGAACTCCGTCCACGTGTCAGAGACGGTCGGATATTGGTCCGTTCCATTTTGTGGACTGTATGTTAATGCATCTTCTTCTCTCCGGTCAAACGACATTTCGTTTGCCTCTCCTCCACGTGGCGCTTTCTACATTATACATAGGATTCCCATGATTGCATTATAATTATATTCTCATTTTTCCTTGAAGTAATAAATCTCATTTTTCTATACCTATTTTCCACACCTCTCAATTTTGGATGTTTATTGCTTTGAATCCCATGCAACTTTAAATATCCATGACATAAATTAAACATTTTACTAATTCAACATGGTAATATTTACACTTATTCTTTGGTGGGTATTTTAAAATAGTAAGATATTTTGAATTTATAATGTAGTATAACGAACTCGGAATGTGAATTCAAATCGCAAGGAGCTTGAAACTCAAGTGGTTAAGAGTAGTGTTGATTATGAATTATTAAAAGCCAATGACAATCTTTTCAGAATAAAAATGAATGAGACTCGTTATTGTATGAAATTATCATAGAATATTATTAGGGTGAGACACTATGAGTGCGGACACTAACAAGAATTGCTCCATAGATAATTGCCGATTGTAGATTTTAGGGTGCATAGTGTAACAACGTATATCTCTCTAACCACCTCTCATTCTCAACCTCACAACAAAGACGATTATAAAAATATATATATTTTCTTGTTCCTCTGCCAATCACATTTTTCTCACTTCATGAACATAACTTTTTTTGGTCCAAGAGAGCCAAAAGAAAATGTATTACAAACTTGTATGCATCATGCGATGCCAAGACTCAATTTTTCTATCATAATTGGTCGCTGTCACAGGAGACATCCAAATCCAAGAAAAGGACAATCTCTCTCTCTCTCTCTCTCTCTCTCTCTCTCTCTCTCTCTCCCCCTCCCTCCAATTAGAGGGTAGGACCAAAAAAGGGAAAAGAAGAAAGAACTTAGGAGGGTTCTAAATGTTGGGTTCATCTCATCTAGTCGTGAGGTGCTTCTTCATGAATATGGATAATGTACTAAAAACATATATAGCAGACGTATAAGATATATATGCTTCAAAAGGGCACATAGGATTCTCCTTATATGCTTTAAATTCAATAATGTTTGGCTTGACCATTCAAATTGTTATGGGAATGGGACAATAATGAGCATGTCTCTTTGTTTTCATGGATCAAATTAGGGATATATGTACCTCCATGCTCCATGTAATGCCATTCATTTTATGTAGCAGCATGCATGCATGTCGTAGCACACCGTCGTCTCGTTTGCATCTTAATTTCCGACCAAAACAATTTTGACTTAATTAACATTGAAATTTTGGATTTATCCCATATAAACCACACTTGGTGTGCTAATTATGCTTTTTTTTTTAAAAATAAAAAAAAATATAAATAATGACTAAGAAACATCGTGGAGGCTTCATGCAAATTGATTATGGATGAACAAATTTCCGCATTAGACAAACAAGATTTTATAATTGATTTGATACTCCTTTAGAATATTATGGATGTCAATTGTTAGGATGTATTCAGTGTAGGTTTCTGCTTTCAGAGAAGAATTTGTATAAACTAGTAGAATCGCTACCCTATAATTGATCAAATAAATTAAAAATAAATGTAAGATTTTAGGCGCAACCACAATCCAATTCACAAATCCACAGCACTCTCTTTTCGTATGGGACCGAGTTTTGGGTTAACAATGGTCTGGGCTTCAACGCCTTCATCCATTTCTGCCTTTTCTGTGATTCAAAGAGGCCCATTAGTGACCCAAAATGAAATGCACCGGTTTCAACAAAACAGAACAGACCTAATCTCTTATGCAATACTAGGCCTGTTGCTTGGTTTTTTGTGGCCAATTTGCCTAACCCTTGTCACAAAGAAGTCGAAAGGTGAAATGAAGCGCCTTTTGGGTTAGCCAAGCTACGTTAAGGGAAATAAAATAAAAAAAAGAGTGAAACAGTTTTGAGGCAGCAGCTGTACGATAGCTAGATGTAGTTGGCAAAACAGTTGACCAAGCTATGGCATGTTTAGGCAAGACAGCCGTTTTGGGGCACAAAGAAAGACGTAAACAATCTCGAGATAATTGATTTCTATGCCAAATCAGGTCAACTAATTACTCCTTTTTGGTTTCTGTGTTTGGTGAGCCATCAATTTTGTATAGCGGTGTCCAAACTTAGCGTGCTCAAGCTACTTTAACTACATATAAAAGTACTACCCCTCTTGCTTATAGTATAAGGAGAATGTAGTGGACCATATGAATTATGAACCCTACCCACATGCTACGGAGGACGACGTTAATGGTGCATTGATATAATGGTTAGGTATGATTCGTTGTCCACACGATTTGCGAATGACTATCGTCATATTCGTTATATAACCGGCACATACAAGAATTTATTAATAATAAGATGACACGATTCCTATATACTGAAGATTACTGATACTATCCAGAATCCAATCTTGCATCTTATGGTGAGACATTTGTAATGTGTCATTGTCATCCCATTCTGTAGTTCTCTTACCCCCAAAATTTAGTTGACTTACAAACTAAAATTTAAATTTTGTACACTTGCGTGACAATTAGATTAGATTTTTGTTTTGGAAGTGGTTTATGAAAGATAGGTTTGTATTCATTAACCTTATCCACAAGCCAACAATGGGTGAAAAGGAGATGGAGGACGACGTTAATGGTGCATTGATATCATGGTTAGGTATGATTCGTTGTCCACACGATTTGCGAATGACTATCGTCATATTCGTTATATAACCGGCACATACAAAAATTTATTAATAATAAGATGACACGATTCCTATATATTGAAGATTACTAATACTATCCAGAATCCAATCTTGCATCTTATGGTGAGACATTTGTAATGTGTCATTGTCATCCGATTCTGTAGTTCTCTTACCCCAAAATTTAGTTGACTTACAAACTAAAATTTAAATTTTGTACACTTGCGTGACAATTAGATTAGATTTTTGTTTTGGAAGTGGTTTATGAAAGATAGGTTTGTATTCATTAACCTTATCCACAAGCCAACAATGGGTGAAAAGTAGAGACTGATACAAAGAAAAGTTGGTAGCTTGTCTCATAAAGCATGCACAAACTGTATATGCTTTTGTAAACATATATTACTGATGTGAAACTAAATTTGATATCAAGGATGCAGAATTGTAGACATAAGATTATGCACGATTTGTTTCATAAGCATAACCCTTTAACTAATGCCGGTTTTCTTTTCTGTTCTTTTATGTCGAAAGAAACAATACAAACTGAAACCTGAGTGAGCAACGATTTAAAACATTAAGAAAAAATCAGTATTCAAACTTGAAAAATCTTTCAGTATTGGGAAGATGAATATAAATATCATTAGACCAAAAGCTAATTAGTCGGATAAAATCACTTTGATTAGGAGAGACGAATAAAATCACTTTGATTAGGAGAGACGAGTAGCAAAAGTACCAAGGGATATTGTTTTTCTTTTCTTGTCTTAGCTCAAAAGAAAACCTTCTCTTGGACCAAATCCTTAAAATAAAAAGAAAAGCAAAACTCAGTATATGCGAGGAACGGCCATTTGAAAAAAGTGCAGCCATCTTCATGATTACAGAGGGGACAAAAGTTGAAAAAGTGATGTCATTTCCCCTCCTGAGATGCTTAAGCCTATGCGTTTATTTCTGGGAGGTGGTCAATACAGGGTTGACTGAAATCTGACCGTTGAGGTTTATTACTGTTCAATCCTACCTCACCTCACCTCTCTCCTTGAATTTGCATTTGCAAGAAGCTTCAATTTGGTGGGGCCTTTTTTAAAGACTGCAAGAGATTCAATGGAAATGGCTGTCTTCACAAACCAGCTTTTCATGGCACTGGTGTTTCTAAACAAAGCGAAGCCCAAGCAAAATGCACTGTAAGTTGGTCTCAACAACAACATCACTCAAAAAACTTTACATTCTGATCACATAAGCCATCCAAAACTAAAACAATAAACATTTCCCACCAAAACAAAGAATGGAAATAAATTTAAAGAAAGAAAAAAACCCACATTACACTAGAATGGACGTTACAGTGTTTGGATACATGGAAAAATGAAAAGAAAATGCGAGTCCAGACACGTTTAGTTACAAACCTGTTTAAATTTAAGAGGGTATTTCCTGCCTAAATCAGCTAGTGTTTTATCAAATACTAAAGAAACAAACCAACTTAGAATACACCAAAGCCAATCACCACCCATATATGTAAACATGAAAAAAGTCATCTTAAATACATCACACAGACCTAATCAGAGTTACCAATAGGCTATTTCACTGTAAGGAATCTACGTTCTTGCTCAGCTCCTCCAGCTTCTTCATCCTCAACTTCTCACTTTCACTCACCAGCTGCATCAAATGTAACATGACAACAGAACAACTTCAGACACAAATTGAAATGTAAAAAGACTTTGTATGCTTTCACTAGATTGAAATATAAGAGTATCGGTTGAGAGTTCAGACGAGTTGAACTCCTAAGCCGAGCCAAAACCAAAATTTGAAGCAGGCTCAACTGCGGACAATTTCAAGTTCAACCCATCCAAATTGCACACCTAGTTATGTAAGTAAAGGCAGTTTATTAGACTAACCTCCATTAGTTTTGTGATAAGCTGCACTTTTTCCCTGTTCTTTTCATTGAAAGCCTCAAGCGCGTCTCTGTATTCTTTTTCCTGTGACAAGTTACAAACCGAAATTCATTATGAACATGCATATGCCCAGCAGCAAATATATTCACATCAAAATGTAGTAAAAGTCTTAAGTTGTGTTACCTTCTTCTGGCAGGTGTGTCCTAGTGGCTTTAACTCTTTGTTAATTGAATCGATCTTCTTACGGACCTGTGAAACTTCCTTCCTCATTGGATCTGCAAGCCCTTCAAGCTCCTGGAAGTTCCATAATTTACACAACAAGGAAATTAATGACATAAAATTACCGACAACAATTTTTTTACTTTACATTAGATTGCATGAAATTGAAAAACCTAGACCAACATATCTCCATTAAACATCCTCAACTAGCTAATAGTACTGACTCAACGGCTATTTTTTCTAGTTTAACCAGCAGAAGTTGATGCACATGGGATACAGATATTTTCAGCAAGGCATCCTTGGACTGATATTGTTGTGGCAAGCATAAAAAAACTGAGAAGACCTGACTATATGACAAATTCGCGGTTATTGAGAACAAAAAAAAAACACTATTTGTTTTTGCCATCTCAAGGCTTATGTCTGTGCCTAAAAAGATTAAACTTCGTTGTCATAATTCCTCTGCCAAATTTCATATTTTGTTGTGTTTTTAACCTTTGGATCAACAATCTAATCTGCCAAATAATTCAGACTTAATATTCCTTTTAACCAAAAGCTCCAAGGAAAACAGTAATAAAGTTGAAATTCCTTACATCAAAGTGTTCCATGGCATAATAAATTCAGACCTTTGTTAATCTACAACCCAAATTTTTGCAAGGAGAAAAGAACAGACAAAACAACACAATAATTTGAAAATAGACCCCCAATTTATTTCCTTTTTGTTTTTTGGGGATCTAGCTTGCCATCAACTTTTCTCAACCTTAAATTTTCAGAAAGTTAAATTCCCTTGTACCCAGAAATTTCTTTGCATAAAATCATCATACCCATGTTTAGGTAAACCTTAATAAAACAAAAACAAAAATAAAAATTGAGTCTTTGGTAAGCCCATAATTTTCATGTAAACCTTAAAAACTTGTGTTGGGGTGACAAGAACAAACCTCACGAATAGTAGCCAAACGCTTGGTCTCCTCTTCAACACGACCCAACTGTGCTTGAACCTTTTCTCTGACCTCCATCTTCTTCCTCTCGATCTCCTCCTCTTTGGCTCTGAAAGTGGAAAGAGCCGACCTTGACATCTCCTCGTCCTCCTTGGAGAGATTGCTGTTGAAGCTGAGGCTTCCAGCTGAGTTCTGCACCACCAGCTGCTGCTGCTGCTGCTGCTGCTGTGGCTGTGGCTGAGCTTGCTCTGTCTGCATCATCTCTTCAAGCTCTTCTTCACACAAACAAAGAGCAACCCTTTTCCTGAAATTCTCAATTTCTTACCTTCCTCTTTGCCTCTCTTTTGCTTTTGCTTTTCTCTCTGCTTTGGTATGATGGGTTTTGGAGGTGTGCTCTGTATTCTCCTCCTCTGTGCGTTTGCAGTGCTTATGAATAAGTCTGTGGCTGTGGCTGAGGCTGAGAGGCTGGCGTTAAAGGTTTTAAAGCGTCAAGCCAGCAGCTTATTGTTCTTTAATGAACAAAACAATAAAAAAGAAAAAAAGGAAAAAAAGAAAGGAAAAAAGAATTGGAAAAGCTTTTGGTTGAAATGACTCAACTGCCAACCACTGATAAAGAGATGTTGTGCAATTCTACTTTACTGAATGAAATGCGGTGTGTCTTAAATTTTTTTAAAATAAACTTGTCTCCACCCGTTTATGTGCAGCCCACCTGCTAAATCCTAAATCCTAAATCCTCCCCCATTGGAATTTCAAATCTTTTTGTTTTTATTGAAATCCCAATTTGAATTTTTTACTGTGCTCAATTATTTCACCAATTGTAATACTATTGTTCTATAGCTATTCTAATGAAGTAGATACTGTTTTTCTTTTTTAACATTCATTTATTATGCCACATTTTACTAAAGGAAAATCTTGATTGGGAAATGGAGTTGCCCAAGAGAAATTGAGATGCTTCTATTTTGTCATCTTTTTTCTTTCTTTTTACATATTTGACAATGAAGCTTTAACTCAATAGACAACTCATAACACATATAAGTTCCCTAACGTAATCCCGAATCATGCGCAAGCACAAAACGCTTACACCCGAAAGTGCATTCCATGAGATGAGAGTACAAGTAGAACTTCTTGCATTTTCTTTATCATATAGAGATTCGAATTTAGGTCTATTTTGCTATGTTGCAAAGTTGCAATGTTGGTAGACGGACAACTTCAACCCACCTTTTTTAGTTAACCCATTCTCACATGGGCTACACGCAAGCACATAATGCACTGGTAAAAAGAGAACATGATTATGCATAGTAGAATACATATGCCTATCCTTTTCAACCTAAAATATAAATATATACATATGCCTATGTGTCAACATATGTTTAGGTTATTGGTCATTCTATCGAGTACCTTTTTGTCGAGTTTAATTTGTATGTGGAATCAGTAACAATATTGGGAAAAAGAAATTTGTATGTAAATAGATTATATTTATAAGGCAGTCTTCATTGCACATATTGGATTTTACAAAGAAATTGTAGGAAACCCTAGGTTCAGAATATTTCTAAAAACTTAGCTAACAAGGAAATAATTAAAATTCTAGTTAAAATAATGTTAGGAAATTAATCCGATAGTCTAAAAATATAAAATAAAACATTAAATTAAATATAAATCTTGATAGAATCCATACTTAATTCAAACTTCCTCAATCAATTCGAGAATCCCAACGATATGCCTTGTTATATTATATGGTTCCCCAGTTTTATTTCAGTGTTGCAAAACATGCAAGCTAGGGCCAAGAGACTCAAAAGAAGGTTTTCGGAGTGGTCAAGAAGCAAATGGGAAATTGAAGCCCATTCCTTGTCCTTGTGGACAGCCAAGCCAGAAGCCAGGGTGGCGGTGCTTAAGACTAAAGTTTGGTGTGGAGTGGACAGAAAGGGTCACCTACGCGCACAGACACACTTGACCAGCGAGGCTGACAGAGAGGCGTAAGAGCCAAGGCAAAGTTGGGCAAAGGCCACTGGCGGCAGCTTCCCTACCCTTTTGACAAATTTTACCTCCTTTCCGATGTGGGATTGGCCCTTTGAATCTCCCTTTTTCTTTTCTTTCTTTTAATTTTTAAAATTAAAAAAATATATATATTTTTAATTGTTGTTTAATTTGGCTTTGTAATTCATATTTTACTTGGTATGATTGAGTCAAGGTGTACTTTAAATATTCCAAAATGACATAATCTCTTGCTAATGGATTTCTACTTTTTCTCTTGCTTTCCCTTCTTTCTCTGTTGCGTTGTGAGGGGGTGGAGGGGACCGACTCAACATTTTGACAATTTCAAACCTTGGAAATTAGATTAGAGAAAATCAAATATCTGAGATCAACGGTTGGGATCATTTGACAGAATCCTATAGAATCTCATTGTGGGTCCAATCCAATGGTGGGTGATCAGTGCACCCATTAGCTTACCAAGCATGCCTAGTTGCCAACTTTTACCTAATGACAGCGTAAATAAGCTGTGCATTAAGCAATTGTTTTAGTGAAATCAAATGATTCAGGTTTCTGCAGGGTGCCTGTTTTATTTTGTTGCCATCTAACAAAAACATGTTGTCTGTCTTGTATTTTTCTTTTTCTGTCACCAAAGAAAGAATCTTTGTAGGTGTTGGGTTGGGGTGGCAACTGTTTCTTTAGATAGTAGATTCTCTCTCTCTCTCTCTCTCTCAGCCTGTGATAATTGGCATAATCAATTAAATAGCTACTTAATTTAGACAAACAGGTGTTAATTACTTAAATATTTTTCTTTCTCTTCTGTTGGCTTTTGGACTCTTATAGCTTTCCATGGGTTGCTTGGCCTTTCAATTTGGAATCTTGTAGGAGGCTATGAATTTTCTTTTCTTTTCTTTTGTTTATTTTCTAGAAAATAATGAGGCATGAAGAGAAAAGGCCTAATGAGGAAAAGAAAGAGCTACTGGACTAGAAAATATCTGGACCGACTTGTCTAAGTTGACCAAAGCTTTCAGAGACTCGCAGATCCACAAATATGCATTCTTAATTCAACTTAGTGACAAAATATATACACTCTGTTATTCTCTCATATTTGGTTAATTGGAAATGGAATATATAGGAATATTCAGCATTCTCTTTGATTCCTCCCAAAACAATGGAATGAGCATGTGAGTCCCATAATCATATCATAAATGTATGCCCGAGAAACTTCTCTATCTCTTGTTTCATATCTCGTATCTCTTTATCTTTCTTATTAGTAATTACACAATATATACAATCATGTGGTAATATAGAGAGAAAATAAGAGTATTAAACAGGGTATAGATAAATTATTATTGCCCTAAAACGGAGCTTGGAATCCAAGTTTTAGATCTCAAACCTAGAACTTGAACCCAATATATACAATCATGTGGTAATATAGAGAGAAAATAAGAGTATTAAACCAGGGTATAGATAAATTATTATTGCCCTAAAACGGAGCTTGGAATCCAAGTTTTAGATCTCAAACCTAGAACTTGAACCCAAGGCACCGCACTACACCCGAGCCACATGGTTTGAGTCTCAGACTAAGACTCTAGACCAAACTTTAACTAAATAATAAAACATATCCCATTTTTTACTCATTCTCATTCTTTTCCCGCAATCACACACCACTTAATGTTAAGAAACGGAATCATGTATATAGTTTTTGAATTTAATATGATATATGGATGCCAAATGGATGTACGTATGGCATGAGAAGCGTGACAAACACCTTCGTGTTTGTATATGAAGTGGAGGTGAAACACCGCAACCACCATGAAGATGAAACTAGGCATTGCTCATGTCACAGCGACAAGAGATTTCGTGTGGCCTTCTTTCTAATTTGTCCCATAGCGTATAGGATCCACTAGTGTAGTGGTTTGGAGTATTTACTCCCTCATGCAAGGTTCTAGATTCGAATCCTAGCATCCGTGTAGTGTGTGTGTGAGTTTAGTATGTTATTGCCCCTCTCAATAGGAAGGGTCCTAAAAAAAAATTTGTCCCATAGCTGTAAGTTTAAGCATCTTTGGTGATGTCTGAATCTGAGTATTATATATAATAATACTCTGTCATATATCAAACACCTAAAGAAGAAGCAAATTATTGTAGCTTAAAAGTTCCTAAACAGTCAACAATGTCTAGTCTAGTGAAAAATGACCTTAATTTGTAGATAAGTGGTCTCAGCGGCTCAATCCTCGATCGCACCGTGGTAGTGTGTGTGTGAGAAACCCTTGTTTCCTTTTAGTTTAGATTATCGCTTGTATTTATAAATAAAAAAGTTCATATACAAATTTGTACGAACCGTATAGACTTATATATTGATATTTAAACCATAAAACAGAAAGTAATAAATATATACATACATATCTATGTTAGTTTGAAATTTATATATTTAAGTAGAATACTCCTGTAGACAAAGATTTCGTGTGGGCTTCCTACTTGGCCTTATGAGTATCTTTGCTGAATCTCTTAAGTATTGGATTACTCTATTCTATCATCATCAAACAAATACATTAATTAATATACAAATGAGGGACCAGATAAATTTAGCCAAAAATATCCTAAGCAATTTGTACGAATCATATTGTTTTTTTGTTACAATCGCAATCATGCAATATATTTTTGGAGCCTGTCAATTTCTCATCATTTTGAGGCCTGTTGTATTCTATAACCTTCGGCATACTGGTGCGCAATGATGAATGCATATGTTTTGCAATGAATTAAATATATAAAACGACATGGAAAAGTGTCCAAATTAACATTATGTCATCCTAAATTTCGTTTATAACTATAATGATAAAATACATTACACGTAATATATGTCCTATTTTTATGGGACTTTATATAATCTCATGTAACTAAATGGTTCATATCCTTTGAAGATCAATACTATAATATAATCAAGTAGCTCTTAGTCTAGCGGTATCGCTCTTTCCAATGTTGGAAAAGATCGGTGGTATGATTGTTAAGCAATAATAATCAAGGAGAAAAGATTGAAAAGGCTAGAATGAGGAGGTTGAGTGAGGAGGTTATTTGAGGAAGTGAAATCTCACCATCAACAACTAAAAACAAATGACATGGGGGGGCGCATTGGGGGGTCCACACCCCTTTTGATGGTGAGATGGGCCTCCTCAAATAACCTCCTCACATAGTCTCCTCATTATAGAAGCTCCCGAGAAAAGATATCGAGTGCATATTGTGTTAAACATCTAGTGGTTTGATGAGTGACTACATTTGGCTGCCCAACTTGTGTTTGGGATTTCATGGGTTACGATATTTTGAATTTGGCTGGCCCAATCGTTCCATCCAACCTACAAATTTTAAGAAGCCCATAAGGTGCAAATGGTGCGCTTTTGAACATAAATCTTTCTTAATTCACTAATAAAATTCTTGAATAATAAAAAGAAAAGATATTGATATTGCCTTCCAAACAAACATTTTGTCTTCCTGTAAGTACCCAGAAATTTATTTCCTCAAAATATAGGCAAGGTAACATGATGAAATCAACGGTAGCGAGGAAGGGAGAGGGTGTTGTTTCTCTTCCAAGTTGCCCTGCGAGAAGGTCGTGCCTTGTGGTACAAGTGTCCCTTTCCTCCCAATCCCCTGCATTTCTTCCCAGCAGAAGTGAGCCCGCGAAGCTCCCTGTGCTTGTGAACAGGGTTGCAGAGCCAGTTGATTCTTGGGTCATTTCTGATAGCATTATGAGCAACATCAACCAGGATCACCTCAAAGTACTTGTAGGTCGAATCCTGCATCCACAGATTGCAAAGGCAGAATAAGACACCATGAAACAAAACCAACACACCAAGCAGAGCACAGAAATAAAGAGAAACAAAATCACATTCTAAGTCACAAACCTCATTGACCCAGTATGAATTGAGAACCCTAAGGCCTCCCAATCTCCGGCCAGCGCGCTCCTCAGCAACAGACCTCTTGCTGCGCTGAAACTTTAGCTGTGTCACACCTTGGTTTGTGGGCTTCCCATATACAATGCCCTTGGCAACAGGCCTCTTGCGACCGCCACGCCTTACACGGATACGATAGACAACATAACCCTGCAACATATTTTACTAGAATCATCAGCCAGAAGATCATAAACTAATTTAATTTAAACAATATGGCTGGTGCAACAAAAGGTGCATAAAAACAGACAACAAATAACAAGTCCAAAGACCAAATATATGATGTAGATCAAAACAGTGCAATGCATCAGAATGCTGCTTAACCAAAACATATTGGTGCACAACATAAGAAAAAGCATGCTCACCGAAACAATAAGCCTAATCTAGATATGCATCAGATAAGGCTGTTACCATAGGCATATGTGCAAGTCAACAGCCTATTAATTAAGTTTGTTCCTGAAATTAGAAAATAATAATTTCAACAAGAAGCAACCTGCTTGGCCTTGTAACCCAAACGACGAGCCTTGTCAGGGCGGGTGGGTCTTGTGACTCGGACAATTGAAGGATGCTGGCGATATTCCCAACAGCGCACCCTCTGGACGAACCTCATCAAATCGGATTGCTTCTTCCTCCATAACTCCGTTGGATACTTGTAAAATCCTTGTATCACCAAAACAGAACAAAACCAAAGTTATATAATAGATCTTTGTTCAAGGATAATGTCTGTGAGATTTAAAACTGACTGCATCTCATCACAGTCTCAAACAGTGTCTTTTCCTTGCTGTCTCAAGAAAATGAAATAACCAAAAATATAGCTGAAGATTAAAGACACTTGAAGCAACTATCAAATAATGTGATTATAATTTCGTGGAAATCAAACAAACATAACTTTAGTCATATACTACACCAAATCAAATACCAGCCTTGAAATGTTGCCTAAAAAGTGTAGGACAAAAGCAAAAGAGAGTAAAAGATTTTTTGTTCCAGAATTGTCATCTTTCACAACCATGGAAAACCAACACCCTCAGTCATATGAAATTTCATATGAAAATGGAACTTGATAATCTAGGGAGAGAGAGAGAGAGAGATGTACCCATTGTATCAAAAAGGAGTTACGACGATCAAGCTTCGGCTATCCTTACGTGAGGGTTTATGAAGAAACCCTAATATTAAATTATCTGAGGATGACATGGCGGAGGAAAACGACAGCGTCCTATTTTGGCTTTTAATCAGGCTCTCAATTTCAGCTGGCCCAAAATTGAAAGGCCTTTTAACTAGCCTTCCATTTTTTATAATTCGGTTTACCCAATCTTTCAATCCAACAATCTACCAGACTTCTTGGAGCAACCAAGTTAGAAATTTGCGAAAAAAGGCCTCATTTTGTACTAAATTATGAAGAGCTTATTATGGTTAACGTAGAATTCTATAGTGAGGGTTTTGTTTAAGGCCATGAGATGAGGCTCTACTTCTTAACTGTTGGATCAAATTGATTAGTTGTTGAATTAAATTGGTTAGTTTGATCCAACAGTTAAGAGATAGGACATCATCTAATGCCCTCGCTAGAATGACACTATAGTTGACCTTCCAGTATAATTGTTAACTGGGCTAAACTAATGTGAAGCCCAACTTGTTTTGTTCAAAATCTTTGGGTCACAAGGATGCTGAGACCAAAAACACCTACATCCCCATCTTAATTTTTGACTCGATGTGAGTTAGAATAAGTTGCAACAACTCATTGTGAGTTTTGATGTATTGTTTGTAGTGAGACCGATTCTCCGATAGTGTAATGCTGAGGTTTCCTTCCGCAATCAAGTGGTGACGACGCTCTTTTTGGTGTTGGGAGGTTGTTGAGCAGCATTGTCATTCCTCTTGGTGCTTCCAATCCCTTGTTTGCTACAAGGTTGTGTTTTGTGTCGCGTCTCAATCTCAATGAGCCATGCTCTCTACCCTTCGAGGTTTTGGGAATCAGGCTTATCTTTATCTACTGTGTAAACACCTTTTATTTTGACCTCCTTACCCAGGAGGGTTTTCTCCTATGCAAATGGAAGATCCATTTCACTTTCACATAGTTAAAAAACAAACAAAGATTTAAAGACGACACAAAAAGGTAGGCTTTGAGCCTCATCTAACCTAAAGGCTACAAGTGAAAGTTTCATGAAATTCCATATGAAAATGGAACTTGATTATCTAGGGAGAGAGAGAGAGAGATGTACCCATTGTATCAAAAAGGAGCTACGACGATCAAGCTTCGGCTATCCTTACGTGAGGGTTTATGAAGAAACCCTAATATTAAATTATCTGAGGATGACGTGGCGGAGGAAAACGACAGCGTCCTATTTTGGCTTTTAATCAGGCTCTCAATTTCAGCTGGCCCAAAATTGAAAGGCCTTTTAACTAGCCTTCCATTTTTTATAATTCGGTTTACCCAATCTTTCAATCCAACAATCTACCAGACTTCTTGGAGCAACCAAGTTAGAAATTTGCGAAAAAAGGCCTCATTTTGTACTAAATTATGAAGAGCTTATTATGGTTAACGTAGAATTCTATAGTGAGGGTTTTATTTAAGGCCATGAGATGAGGCTCTACTTCTTAACTGTTGGATCAAATTGATTAGTTATTGGATTAAATTGGTTAGTTTGATCCAACAGTTAAGAGATAGGACATCATCTAATGCCCTCGCTAGAATGACACTATAGTTGACCTTCCAGTATAATTGTTAACTGGGCTAAACTAATGTGAAGCCCAACTTGTTTTGTTCAAAATCTTTGGGTCACAAGGATGCTGAGACCAAAAACACCTACATCCCCATCTTAATTTTTGACTCGATGTGAGTTAGAATAAGTTGCAACAACTCATTGTGAGTTTTGATGTATTGTTTGTAGTGAGACCGATTCTCCGATAGTGTAATGCTGAGGTTTCCTTCCGCAATCAAGTGGTGACGACGCTCTTTTTGGTGTTGGGAGGTTGTTGAGCAGCATTGTCATTCCTCTTGGTGCTTCCAATCCCTTGTTTGCTACAAGGTTGTGTTTTGTGTCGCGTCTCAATCTCAATGAGCCATGCTCTCTACCCTTCGAGGTTTTGGGAATCAGGCTTATCTTTATCTACTGTGTAAACACCTTTTATTTTGACCTCCTTACCCAGGAGGGTTTTCTCCTATGCAAATGGAAGATCCATTTCACTTTCACATAGTTAAAAAACAAACAAAGATTTAAAGACGACACAAAAAGGTAGGCTTTGAGCCTCATCTAACCTAAAGGCTACAAGTGAAAGTTTTAAGCTAGCTCGTTACCTTATTCAGTTTTGCAGGCTTTAAAACCCATGCAGCAACTTCAACCACACAAGACCCAACACAAAATAAAGGAAAAATAGTACATGCGGTCCCATTTTGATGATGAGCTATCTGTTGTCGGTCCATGGAAAAAGTTATTACCATATAAAACTAGTTTTTATTTTGTCATATTTTAGCCTAAGATCGAAATAAACTAAAGTTTTCAAACAAGGAGATTTGACTGCCTTGTAATGCTTTAATGGCCCCTATACTCCTATGCTACATATGTCCAGGCTTTGCATTAGAATTCTGCTGCCATGTTTTATAAGAAAATTAATCAGTTTGCACATTATTCTAATTTAATACGTTGCTAGTTTAGATAATATTATTCTAAAATATATATACAAATCATACTTAAACCCTAATGATATCTCTTCGTATCAATATGAGATTCTGAGAAGTGCAACTATATAGTCCCATTATTTGTTACAAAGGGAGGAAAACATGGTCAATATTATTATTATTATTTAATATAAGCGATAGTCTAAATTACATGGGAGAGAGATTTCTCACATACACACAACTACGATGTCGTGGGGATTCGAATATGAAACCTCTAAACTACACCTCATTAGTGAAAACATGGTCAATATAATAGATGATTTTATATTGCATGATTCAATGATTTTCTCATTAAATAGCAAGAGAGAGGATCTTCCATTAAAGAAGGAAAAGAAAATAGAGAGGATTGTTTGTTTCCAAAATTTTGTGTTATATATATATATAAAGCAAAAGGCAGAGAATGGTGAAACATTCAAAATACCAGAAAATGCACTTGATTAATGCAAACATTAAGAATTGAAATTATTAATTAAGTGAGGATAATATGGTAAATTTACACTTTTTTATATTAAAAAAATTTAAAATTAAAAGAAAAATCAGATAATGGATCCTCTTTTTATGGAACACAACTACCCATTATCTTTTTTAATTCTAAAATAAATATAAATTTTTTTAAAAAAAACCTCTCGCATGTGCGGAAGCGCATGCAGAGAGGCTAGTGTAGGTAAAGAATAAAAGTCACAATATCACAAGTCACACTTCAATAACTAGGTTCATAGTAAAATGCTACTTCAAGCACAAATAGTAAGTTTCACATAAGAAGTTCAGATGTACCAACTACGAAAATTTTAATGAACAAAAATCTTTTGTACAAATATCATGACTCTCACTTCAATTGATAAAGTATCTTTGTACTTAAAACTGGCAAAATGCTATTTCGAGCACAAATAATATATTCGCTTACGGATCTCATTTGTGAAAATAATGAAAGTTACAATGAAGAAAATACTTATTATAGCTAGCTAGGAAATATATAAATTGATGCGTGACAACCTTTTTTTCCAGTTTTGAGTGAAGAACAATTCTTACATACTACAAGTGTATACAATCTCATTGTCACAACCAATGTCTTAAATATTGGAGGTATCGGATCAAACAATCGATATTGGAGAAAGGAAAAATCGAACTTACGTCCTCAGGTGCAGCATGTTCGTATTATATATCACTTAATTTTTTTTGATACAATAGATATTAGGAGAAGGGAGAATCGAACTTATAACCTTAAATGCATCAAGTTCTTACTGTATATCACTTAATCATTTTTGATACAATCTATTTAAGTAAATGAGAAATCGAACCTAAAACATCAAGTGCAAGTGTAAATGATCGTAGTCACTTAAACTACAAAGTCTCTTATGCATTTATTTCGAGCATGTGAGAGTTCTTCAAAAAAATCAAACTATCGCTATTCAAATAATAAATTTACACCAACTAAATGTGTAATTCAATTTATAATTTAACAATATAATTATTATTTTAATCACAGTTGATTGAGTAATGGCTCATCGAGTTGACTGGTTGGTACCAAAAAGTATCAATCCACCCACTCGAGGCTCATCATTAACTCTGAATAACTGGGTTTAATTCGCAATGTATGAACAAAAAACAAGCCTTGTTGTACTTGATACTCTTTTAAAAAAAAAACCCCCAAAAAAAATAGAAGAAAAAAATACAGACGTTGATGAGTGTGAAAAATACCACTGAACGCCTGAAAGTGGTCAGCTCGATCACAGTTTTAGATCTGACAGTATGAACTTCACTTCACTCATTGGTGCAAGTATATATAACTGTAAACACAAGTTTGGTTTTAGTCATATAAAAAAACACAAAAGTGGATGATTCTTTTCTTTCTTTAATTTCTGGGAAATTTAAAAGTAATAATGTACGAAAGAAATATATAAATTTGTGGAGCATTTTGTCAAAGGGCTAGGAGGCTATGAATAGAAGTAGGTGCCAATGGTGTTGGAACTGAGTTGTCATGTCACCTGCAGTAAATAGTGGTTGGTCAAATCAAATCCAACACGTTAAAACAGAAAAAGAGGAGGAGGAGGAGGAAGACAGCTTGGTTGGGTAAAAGGGAAATGCCCCCAACCCAACCCAACCCACCCCACCGGTTCTACTTTCTGGAATGTTTATGCTCAACCATCTGCCTTCCACTGGTCTTTTCTTTCCCAACTTGTTTCATTGCTTGCTCCCATCTTGTTTACCTCATTGCCATTTGGTCAGCCATTTTTCAACATAAGCGATAGTTTAAATTACAAGACAAGGGAATAAGAGTTTCTTACACACTACTAAGATACTATAAGAGTTCGAAGATGAGATCATTTGCCTACAAGTCAACTTCCCGTTAGCCCCTTTGTCAACTACATAATTGGTTTTCATTCGGTTTGTGTAAATACATTAGGTTTTAGAACATGCTCCTAAGTTCCCTTTATTCTAATACTTTCAAAAGAAAATACCAAAAAGAAAAAAGAGATATTGAGTGAATGGAGATCTCTTTCATGTGTAAAAAGTGTTAGTAAAGGACAAATGCCATAGATGTATGCTATAGTACTTGTAGGGGTTTCAAATCAAATTCTTTTTCCCACTTGGTCTCATTGTATATATATATATTTTTTTTGGTTCTCATATTTTGTCTTATTTTTTTACTTTGATACCCATTGTTCAATTTTGACAATTTCAATAATATAATCTTCTCTCATTATAATCCCGTCCAACTAAGATTATGCATAACGCGTTCCTCTCTTCTTTAGAAGAATATGTTTTACAAGAGAAGGTCACTCTTGACTCGTGTTTGACATATCGTGTTTAAAGTGAATTAAAAACTACTTATTAAGTAAAACACATATCATGTTTTCATAAAATAAAAAATTGTTTTAGATATTTAATACGAAATCCCATTTCATTCCAAGATTTAATTACTTTTTTTTTAAAGACACCTAATAGTTGAATTACTTTTTGATATAAAGAAATTAGTTTAATTTCCACTCCTTATATTATAAGTAAAAGTAAATACATAACAAATGCCAATTAATGTAGGTAGGGGGAACTGCGTCTGCGGAGCCCACTTGTGTGCCCTCTTTACCAGACTTGAGTGGCTTCATTTTCAATCCCCTCCTTAGCTAATTCATTTAATTCCTAATATATTATTATAGATTTCATTCTTTGAATAATGATGAAAATAATAAGTAAAACAAGAGAAAATTAGACAAGTTTCTTAGTTGAGTTGAGTTTAGTTATAGAAAAGAAAAGAGAAATGTAGAACTCATACACAATTGACAATACGAAGGATGTTCTGCAATATACATTCTGACATGTTAATATTAACAAAAATAATTTTTTTATTTATGGAACTTAAAATTTTAAAGCGCGGACATTGTTGGATTGAGAAATTTGATAAAGAAATTTTGGATCTGGTAACAATACTAAAATTGCTACAAAATACGAACAAAAAAATAGTTAGATTCGTAACAACTTGTTATTTTTGGCATAATAAAGAAAACATGAACGAAGATTAACTTACATTTAAAAAACGACTATATGCAATGCATCATTTGAAATCAATATATTTATTTTCTTTTTTCTTGTTTAAATGTTCGCATATGTGAATTGTGGAAATCTAAACAAATAGTTTTGCCATTTTAAATCCCTAAATTTGGAATTAATGCATCCAACTCAACCTTAATGTTTTGACAACAATCCATAATAATATAATATCATACTGGAACTAGTGAAGAAAAGAATATTAGCCTTGAAAGCTGAGTGATAAAGCCTGAGCTAGGCTGCAATGTCGGCTTGACTCTCTCTCTCTCTTATTATATCATGCATATGCCTCTAGGGTCTTGGGTTTAGATTAGGCTAGCTTGATTAAATAAATGGAAAAAGAGATTAAGCCTAATAAAAACACACTTCTGCTATTTCCAAAGCAAAGCAGAGAGACAGAGAAACTGCAGGTTCTTTCCTCTCTCTCTCTCTCTCTCTCTCTAGCTCTAGCTATCTATTTGTTGCAGTTTTTTAAAGCTCTTTTTTTAATTATTAGTTTTCCCTCAACTGTCTTGTCTAAGTGTCTTTTTCTCAAGTGCCTCAGGCTTCTTCACTGGCCTTAAACAAACTTTGCAGGCTTTTCTGTCAGAATGTGAGGTATCTGCCAAAGCTATAAAAGAACCCACAGAAGCCTCTGCCTAAAGCTTTCTCAGACTTTCTCTTCACTTAAAACCCAATTCATTTCACACCCAACAAACATATTATTAAAACTCAATCAGAAAAACAAACCAAACTTATTAAACCCCACCTCTCTCTCTCTCTCTCTCTCTCTCTCTCTATATGGACTTTCACCTCAAGCAATGGAGAAACCAGCAGCATGAGTCAGAGGAACAACATTCTGCAAAGATACCAAAACTTCACCTAGAGCCCCATCCACACTCAGAGCCATCTGGGTATGCTCTCCCTCTGTTTGTTCCTGAGCCCAACAGCAAAATGATCAGCACCCTGTCAGCGTTTTCTGAATCTACACCAGCATCTGCCTCCACCAGATTTCCCAGTGAGATTTTCTTTTACTTTCCCTTTTCTTTCTTCTTTCTTCCTTCTTTTGTCACAGACACAGCAAACCACAAAGTGTTTTTGATTCTTGGAATTGAAAAGATCATGTCTTTGTTTGGTTTTCTCCCCAAGTTTTCTACTTTAATGTCATCTTAATTTAATTCTTGTTCCTCTGCTTTTTTTTGTCTGTTTTCTAGAAATGGGGAGCTATTTCAGCTTCTCCCAGTTGCAGGAGCTTGAGCTGCAGGCTTTGATATTCAGGTACATGTTAGCTGGTGCTGCTGTTCCTCCTGAACTTCTTCAGCCAATCAGGAAAAGCCTTCTCCACTCTCCTCCATATTTCCTCCACCACCCTCTTCAACAGTACCCTCATTTTCAGCCTGCTTGTAAGTATTTACCTCAACATGAGTAAATCAATCATTGTAGCAAATTTTGACTCTGATCTTTAACAAATAGTACCTCTTTTAAATTGCCCATTTGACATATTTGTACAAGTAATGTGTTAAGACTAGGACTGAGATTTGTTCTGCCTACTTTGAAGGACCAAATGTCACATAAATGTTATTTTCACTAATTGGTACATATATATATTTATGCAACCTAAGATTTTGAGTCACTTAAGCTTGAACATTAATCGATAAGGATAATGATTTTTGCACTCCTCTTTTCTCTTTTTAACCGGATGCACTCCAAACTGAATATTTTACAAATTTCTCTGCACTCGCGACGCAGCGACATAAGTGCAGAGGATAAAAATTGTGCTAAAAGAATCACTAGCTAGTCATGGTATTGATAATTATGTGCTGCATTATCCAGTGTTGCAATCAGGGTATTGGGGAAGAGCAGCCATGGATCCAGAGCCAACAAGGTGTAGAAGGACAGATGGCAAGAAATGGAGGTGTTCTAGAGATGTGGTGGCTGGTCAGAAGTACTGTGAGCGCCATGTGCACCGTGGCAGAAACCGTTCAAGAAAGCCTGTGGAAGCCACCACTGCTACTGCTGGTGGTGGTGGTGGAGGGACTAGTGATATTGCTACCAACACCACCACCAAGACATCATCTGGTGGGGCCCATTTTACTCTTTCTGGGTCATCATCATCCCCTTCAATTGATCTGCTTCATCTCAACCAGAGGTGAAAAAAGAACTAATAACCAAAGCTTTTTGGGTTTATTTTATTTGGATTTATTGATTAAACTATGCTAGAGATTTGCTTTTGGACATGTTTATTGGGTTTATTATGTGGAAATTGATTATAGGGGTTGATCCTCAACTGGTATGATTGACCAGAAAAATGAAATTGAAATT
Organism: Prunus avium; assembly: GCF_002207925.1. Next base: position 284,506 of record NW_018921545.1, read on the forward strand.
AATAGCACTCAAAGCAACCATTTAATTAGGTGATGTGTTTTCCTGAGGCCCTCCCCCCCCTTTTCCCTTGTCTTTTTTGTTGATGTTTTAGAGACATGAAACTTTGAAAATGAGAGAATCTCATGGGCCCTATTGTAGGCATGCTCCCTACTTTGAAGTACAGGATCTTAATATAAAGGCAAGGTTAATAATGTCTCAAATCTGACAAAGAAAAGAGCTTTAGCCTGTGTAGAGAGCCATGCCCTGAATAATTTCTTGAGCTATTGCCCATGCTCTTGTAGTCTTGCAACCTTTTCTTTGTTATTTGTGCCATTTGGGCAAATTGTTCTTATTGGTATTTCTTGCTCTTACATGCTCCTCTCTCATGTCGCATGTAGTTCCTCAGAGTCCAAAGCTGAGAACATGAGCCTCTTTGAACACCGCAGTGAGGTCTCCGGGAGCACTAAATCCGACAGCCATGTCTTGCGGCCTTTTTTTGATGACTGGCCGGGGAAGCTCCAAGAACTGGACAATGCACGAAACAATGCTGGCTCAATGAACTCTGCCACCAGCCTCTCCATTTCGATAAGGGGAAATTCCTCCTCGGATGTGTCACTGAAATTGTCTACCGGCAATGGAGTCGAGACAGGGCTCCAGGACGGCCATGCTGAGCGCGAGCAGCCACAATTGAATTGGCCTGCCGGATGGGGAACAAACCAAATGGCTTCCATGGGAGGGCCGCTTGCGGAGGCCCTTAGGTCCTCCTCCAACTCCAATTCCTCACCAACCAGTGTTCTACATCAGTTGCCCCGCAGCTCCGCCTCGGAAACTAGCTTTATCAGCACTTGAATATCACCACATCAGAGTCCCAGCGAGCTTCTCTTAGTTGCTTGTGTAAATTGCTCGCATTATTTTTCTTAACTGGATGAGTTCTGTGGATGTTTAACGATGAACAACTTTGTTGCTTATTTTTTTAAATGTGCGATTGCAAATTACTTTGGTTAGTTCTGACCTAGAATTTCAGTAGAACATATTTTGAAAGTAAATAACAATTTGAGCATGAAAGATTGAAGACCCATCATAAGAACAAAATTTTGGTGAGTGCCAGATGTTAGGTAACTTACATAAAATTAAAACGTAACACAAAATTCAGCTACGCGGCTATCTATACATGGAAAATCTCTAGCTTTGTCATCCACAGAGATTAACTTTGGAAAATAATTACACAAGAAATTGTCACAAACTGCCACATTAGTCTACGTTATAGGCCAAGTAGGGACTGGTCGTCTGAACTCTGCTTAAATTCTCTCGATTTAGCAGTTTATGTTTTGCGTTTTGCTTTGTCAACCTCTGATTCTTCTGACTTTGGGTTTCTCATTACGGCCTAAGGTGGCAAGATAGTTCAACATGGACTGCACTTTTATTGGCCAATGTACAGGGCGTCTGCCTTAGGAGTGCAGCAAGATGTAGACATTCTCAGCACCAGATGTATATTAGAATCAAAATCAGTCTTTAGCAGGTCCCGCTACGAGAGCATAGACCACAGCTGTTCTACAAGGTGCATATAGCAGGAAAGAATGAGGCCGGTCATCAAACCACCCATCCTGCAGATCACAATGAGGGTTTAGCATCCAGAAGTCTGTATATGATAGCACTAGAATGAAGCGCATAGATTCAGTTACTTATCAAACGAAAATTTCTTACAGTCGTGAAGTACTCAGCAGTGTGATTAATCCTATTGAAGCCTCCAAATAATTTTTCATCTGAATCCAAGACAATCTGCAACAAGGAACACAGCAAACAATATCAAGATGCTGAAAAGATTTCATCAATGCTTGAAAGGAAATGTGAAAGCACGGAAAGAACTAGTGTATTTGGCAAGCCAACCGAGTTTATAATATAATTTTATAGGGGATATACCTTATACTTCCCTGGCTTTAAGCAGCCAATTCGGTAGTCTGAATAGCTTTTACTCCAATGAAAATTGAAGACAAACACCAGGTTTCCCCTTTCAAAGACAATAACCCTATCTCCTTCATCCTTCCGTGATATATATTGGTGCTCAGAAGTCATGAACTGCATCAACAGTTGACCAATTTTCATACTAGAATTTATCAGATCACAAGTGGCATAAGTAGTATGTGTCTGCCACAACTGCAAGTTTCACATAACTGATGGAGAAGAATATTTTAAATCTAAACGGAAATATAATCATATAAGGCAATCAAGCAAACCGTTATTACTAATCATATAAAGGGTGATCTTAAACTTTGACTACCATCATTGATTATTAGTTTGTATGAGACATGCTAAAGGAATAGGATCCTATAGTTATATTTTCTGTTCTGATATTGTGCTTATACCTAAAATGACGTCTGTTTTAAAGTTTCTAGAATTAAGCACTTCGAGTATAGGGTTTGGATGCCAGAGCTTTAACATCCGATTTCCAAGAGAGAGAATAGTAACAGGTTGCAGATGCATTTCTTGTCTTGCATTTTACTATTCCCTGAACTATAAGGAGGCATGAGAAGAGAAGAAGAAAGCCAGAAAAACTGTAGTTTTTCCTGCAGGTTAATCGAAGGAGAACCAGGGTGACTCTTTTCTGCAAGATCTGTGAGTACACTAATAAAATTGTGCCTTAACAATTCAAAAGCTACTGAAAAATAATTACAAGAAATCAACAGAGTTTTAAATCCATAAAAAATAGAAATAAATATATGTCATTCAGTAATCCATGCCCTAAGAAACCGGCACATATAGATGTTATAGCAAAACTTACACAATAGGTTTCTTCAAGATGCTGCATTGCTTGATCAAATTCTTGCAGCCCATGATATCTTAGATAATTTGCATCCCCCTGACCATGCAGAACCAAAAAAATTCATAAAAAGTACAATGTAATCAGAGGCATGATGGTTACAGAGACTTCATTTGTTGCAAGGTCAACATACCCTTAAAGAACCAGGAATTTTATAAAGGATATGCAAAGTTTGTAATAGTTCAAGAACTTCATGTGCAGCACAAATGGCAAAGAGATGGAAATGGGCTGGATCCATGCCTAAGGCGCATGAACAATTATCAAAGAGGAAGCCCTATGGGCATCAAAAAATTCGAAAGCGTGTTAATTGAGGATATTCTTACTAAAAGAATTGAGAGGGTCCGTGAGTTGAGAAATGAGAAGTACAAGAGAGATCAAGTTGCTATTAGGTTACTTTTTTAATAGTGTGTCTCATATTATATCTTGGCTTTGGCTCGTAATTTGCTAGTAATAACAATGTCAAGATCAAATATATCTTGATCTTTTTAATAGCACAAATATGTTATTAGGTTACTAATCAAATTGACTTTGGCTGGTAATTTTATATTTCCTTTACAATTAGCATTTGATTGTAATTACTATGCCTCCACATATCATGCATTGCTTCACTTAGTCACCATCAGAACTAAACACCCTTCTTGTTACATAATTAACCAAAAATTTGCTCCACAAAAGTGAAACATCTGATAGGCATACTGTAATGCATATGGTAATGCACACTTGTATTATAAGAACTTACAAGATCAAATCTACGTCGGCATTTGTCAAAACTGTTATTGTTCCCAGGAACTATTTTTCCATTTGGAAGATGTTGAGCACCTCTTGGAAAATCAATCCACTCTGAACAGAAAAATAAACCAAAGACATGAAACTGAGTGGCAGTTTGATAGAAATGATGATATGCAATATAACCAATTGGCCTAATCTTACCAGGATGTCCAAATTCATTCCCCATGAAGTTCAGATATCCTTCTCCGCCCAATCCCATAGTAATAAGCCTAATCATTTTATGTAACGCTATTCCACGATCTACACGGGGAGTAGCTGGCCTGTCCAGAGCCATGAAATCATACATATCCTGAGAGAAGCGTATACTATTAGATGAATAATTCTAATATAAGAAACAAAACTACACAATTGTTGTAATCATACTTCAAAAGTAATAACAATAGCTAAAAAATTTCCAACATTTCTTATGCTTGCATGCATAAATAGATATATAACAGGTGAATTTGAATACAGACCAGAGTTACCAGGATAGTGGCACATTTGGGTTCATGGTATGGGAACATGAATGATATTCATTTATCAATTACTTCAAATAATAAGAACAAGTAAATATTTCCAGATGCGTGTCTTCAGAATACTAATCACAAGAGCAGTTTCCTTAGAACAAAGGTCCAAATTCATTTTCAATATCTTGCTTCATTAGAGCCAAACAAAATCACCGCACAGGATGGAAACCTATCAATAATCACCAAAACAATACAACCTCTTTTTTTCATTTTCTTTTCCTAACAATTATAAACTCCTTAGGATCATATATCTCATATAACAATCATTAAGTTTATCAACAGTTACTGAGGAATACATGTTTCTGGTAATAAAAGAGGTTTGAAATTATGCACATACAAAAGAGTTCGCAACTTCATCAAGTGTTGTTGCCGACCAGTTAATAATATATAGTAACCAATTTATCAAAATGGGGACTGAACAGAGAGAATGTATTTGAAACAAATTCAACTGGGTATGTGCACCAAAAAACATTAGCATGTTGTTCAATCTTTTCATGTGTATGAGCCCTTAAAGTTGTGTGATATGCAAAAATGCAACTTATATAACCTTGTCCATCAACCAGAACGCAATTGTTTTGTCACCAACAAGAGCTTGGTCATGACTTTCAGCATAAGCAACACACTTTTCCCGCCACCTTCTGTTGGTGAGTGTGTGAACAATATCACCCATTTGCCACTCTTCATCCATTTTCCTACATAAAATTTAGTGTAACAATATGGCAACAAAATATTATTGGTTTTATTCACGAATGCCACCCACAACAGAGATAGATACAAGATCCTCTAACTTCAAAATGGAGCAGAGATTTGTTTATTTATTTATGACAACTTACTGGAGGAGCTCAATCCATTTATCAGCAATAGCCATATGCAGGCGATAATCAAATCCAACACCACCATCTTGTACAGAAACACAGAATGTTGGCATTCCACTAACCTGTAATGATAGAAATATGCATAAGAAATATAACAGTCTATAAATAGGGCATTTTGATCATCAATATTTTAAAACCAGTTGGACAGGATTTATTATACTTGAATTTTACAATCAGTTGATGAGTATACAACACTGCCAATATTTATGGCTGTTGTTTCTATGCATAAGTCAGTAAGCTCCTCTACAAAACCTTCCTCAAACTTGAAGGGTCAATTTCGTTTATAACCCAAATCGGGCTGTAATTTATTTTTTCTTCTGTTTAAATGGAGATTAAAATGCTCATCTGAATAGAAATAACGGTAACAACACAGGAAATTCTATGTGTTAAATATCAGGCGGAAAATAAAAAACTTACGAAAAAAGAATGTAACATAGAGGTAAAGCCTTTTATTTTTCTTATTTCAAGATACCAAACCCAGTAAACAGGTTATTTTCAGTTCTGTGCACTATGAAATCTAAATTTATTACTGAATAACATATAATTGCCAACAGAAAGGATGCTCAACATTACTTCTGAAAGGGAATAGATAACATACATCTTCACCAATGCTAACAGCTTCAGGGTAGAGCCCACGAATCAAATCGTTAACCAGCATCAAGTAAGTCACAGCATCTACATCCGTTGCTAATCCAAAGTACTCACTGTAATTCCCCGTAAATGCTACCTACAGCAGCTCGACCGACAAACAAATAAGTATAAGAACCTGTCATAACTTGAACCATAGTAACATACGTAGCAATCGTAGTGAAAAAATATAAATTATTATCTTAACATGGAAGAAAATAGCATGGGCATCTTCTATAACTTTCTTATACAGAAAGGCTCTTGTGAGATCTTGGAACATTAAAGATATATCAACTCAACTGAGCTAATCCTTTATCCTAAAAAGTAAGTATCAAAGACACAAGTAATACATCAAAAGCTTATTTAATACCAACACATTGAGCATTAAATAGCAAAATATCCTGAATATCATATATGTATTCAGCCTTGCATGTGTTAGCTAAAATGCTTTCATGTGTTCCCAGAACTTTGCGCTCCTTTTATGTTCTTTGTAGCTATTATTCTCCTGAACTCTCTCTCTCTCACTCTCAAAGACATACACAGACACACTTTCCACTTATTATGCTCGGGAAATTTTTCTTTGGGGTGGACAAACCTCCACCTGTAGTTCTTAACAACTCACTTTCAAACTCCTAAAAATCAAGGAATTAAATGTTTGCATACAAATATATCAAGGTCCCCAAATACAGAGATGTCTATGGGAATACCGACACTAATATTGGACATCAACATTATGTAAAATCATGCTGACAATAGGCAAGCATGAAAGTTTTCCATGAAAGTTTTTAGGACGTTAAAAGTAGATGATGATAATAAATCATGTTAAGTCATAACATAACCAAAATAAATGGCATAAAATAATGTGCTCTTGTTGCAGTGAAACTTAAGAATGAATGGCATGCAATGCAAGTCATTCAGCTACCATTATTAAAGAAGGCAATGGAAACGAAAATGGTACCTCCAATCCATGGTGAGTGTACATCATTGAAGTCACACCATCAAATCTGAACCCATCGAACTTGTATTCTTCTAGCCACCATCTTGCATTGGAGAGAAGATACCTCAAAACCTAGGTAAAAAGTTAAAATTAGTACGTAATAAACATAGAATAAAACAAAAGGATCAAGGCCACAATTCTTACAGTACACTATTTTATTTTAAGAAAGCACGCAAGAAAGTACTCACCTCCCAGCTTCCATAGTTAAACAAGCGGGAATCCCACATCCAATGATATCCCCGGGACCCAGAGTGGAAGTAATGACTATCGGTTCCATCAAACATGTTCAACCCATCCAACACGTTATTTGATGCATGGCTGTATGTGTTAAATATTAGTATTCAGATATTTAGAAAAATAAGTTCATAGTAATTAACATATAACATTAAGTACAAAAGCCTGATCCATGGAAAAATATTCCAATAGCATACAAAGTAACAAATAATTTGACAGTACCAAGCCAAATAAAAATGGGTTTAGTAATACATTAAAATATTCGAGGAAGTCTGTCACATCAAATAGACTAAAGATAGTACAATGAGTATATAAAACAATCGTCAAAACTTAATCAGTATTTCTGTTATGCCCCATTGCTTTCATAGTCAGCCACAGGGAGGTAGGGATGAACTCATATATTTATCACATGTTTATTTTTGTAACCTCAATTGTACATGTGCTGTTTGCCCTATCAGTAGTGAGTTACAGAAAGAAAGGAAGCCTGACCACAAAAACTTTATAAACTTATGTGCATGCAAGCACATGAACAAAAAATAAACGAATCTGTCATATTGTTGGCATGGGCAATCTATCAACATATAAAGGGGAAAAAAAGGCACGTCAAATGTGGAATATATGATTAATCCAAAGATGTCTCCAAGAACTTATGACCTATCTCCTATGAACAGTTAGTTATTACCTGTGAACAATATCCATGAGTACAAGAATACCAAGCTCATGAGCTCTATCTATTAGAGACTTCAGATCGTCAGGGGTTCCACAGCGACTGCTAGGTGCAAAAAAATTGGTGACATGGTACCTGCATCACAAAAATAGAAAATTTCAGGATCATTTTTAGAGAACAAAGGGAATGTCAACCACTCACAAACAAGCACCTCCTGTAATACTGCCTACTACCAATCCATTAGTTCATATAGAATAATTTCCCTAAAGATAAAATAGAGTACATATAGTTGGAGCATAGTTGAAAGGACAATACCCAAAGCTAGCATAGTAGGAGTGCTCTTGAATAGCCATGAGCTGAACAGCATTATAACCAAGCCTTTTAATGCGTGGTAGCACATCATCTCTAAATTCAGCATATGTGTTGATTTTGGGCTCCTGCAACTCAATGTTAATAATGCTGTGAGGGTAGAAAAATTTAATACATAATAAGAAATCAAAAGGAAGAAGAGGTCTGAGACAGGTTTATGGCACATCTCAGGCATCTGTTAAATTTTCATTAAAAAAAATCAATAAGATATAACCAATTAATAAATGAAATACCCCCACCCGCCCTTTTCCAAAAACAACAAAAACTAAAAATGCCGAATCAATCTCTCTGAAGGCATAGGTGTTGGGCACTAATAATCTAAATTATTCTGGTGTTCTTTTGCATTTTTAAAATGTTATGGAAACTTCAAAGGATTAGTGGCCAAGTGAAATTTTCCCTGGACACCATATCTTATTCATGAGTGAAAAAGGGTTTATGACAGAACTTGAGTATCCCATTTTTCATTCCTTAATTTCACATGATTAATATATTCATGGTAAAGATTTAATATTTTCCTTAGTACCAAACCGTGGAGATATCATGTGCATCTTGACATATCAAGGAACAAAATTTTCAAATAGAAAAAATGCCTCATGGCAGTGCAACCCAGCTAAGCATCTAGTCTGCATCTTCCTCTATGAGAATTAGATAGATACGTTGCATCGCCTTCAGCTTCTATAATTTCAGTTGAAATATCAAATCTATGGTGAGACTTTTTTTTTTAACACAACTCTATAGAGAATTAAGAGATGTAGGCTCAGCCCTTCAGTAATTAATTACAAATTTTGTTCTACCCTAACACAAAACATGGGTCATACAAAATTTTCAGGTCCAAGGGAGGTATAGCAACTAAAGCATAACTCCAAACTTAAGGCACTTAAGTTAAGACCACCTACACTAAAAAAGGAACTTTAAAAGCAGATTCTAAAGCACATCTCTAAGTGTTGACCTAAGGTGATTTTTTTATAATTAAAAATAAAACAGAAACTTAAAAATAAAAAATATCAGAAACATTCCACAATAATGAGCTACATAAGCCAGACAGAAGGATGACAATGCACACCGTGCTACTCATTCCAACATGTGCCTCATAAATGCGAAGTGATTTTGGTCTCTTTGGCTGAGAATGTTGAAATACATACTTTTCCTGAAAAGAAGTGGATGAGAGTACCATTAGCCACTGAAAACTGAAACAGAAATACACATGAACATGTAAATGAAGCAGATTGAACTATTTATCGTGTTCACCATTTCATAAAATTAATAAAACTATAACCTATTCATAAATAAATGAACAAGTATAAGAATCCTAGGCAATCATTAATGACTTGTGGATCATTCCCACTCCAACATCACAAAGATTGGCCAAATTGAGATTCAATACTATCGTTTAATTTCTTTTCTTTTCTTGAAGTTGTTACAGTGCAATATTGTGAAATTTAAAGATAATTTCTACAGAAGTTCTTCCACATATTGACTTTTATTATTGCAAATCCCAATGCTGCTAGCTTACTGCAGCCTATCTTTTACCCAGAGCCGATATCATTGTTATCAGTATAAAGCATAACCGAAATATTTTCTGAAGAACATACCTCTTCTGGTGGATCGTAGTATATGCCATTGTATGGGATTTCACCTGGAGCCTGTACAGAAAACTTGATCCAAGCAGGAATGGAGTCCTTAATGCCTGAAGGAGTATCCATACGGATCTGTAATTTCACATAACATACTGAATGAACAAGCAAAGTCCTCTTATGGCAATAACATGACACTGGAAAAACTTGCAAATGTATCATGTCTCGTAACGATTGTCTCATTCTCCACAGAAAAGTTCTACAAGAGACAAAATTCCAAAAAGCTAAGTGTATATAACCAAACTTTTCCCAAAAATTTTCACTACGGACAAGTTAACAGAAGAATTAGTTTACGGATTACTTTAACTGATGAGTATAAAGAAGCCTCTTTTTCTTCTCTGGGATCATGATTCATGAAGTATTGAAAAAATAGAGAATCACCAAGATCCAGCAAAACCAGACTTATAATCCTCAAGAAATGTTACCTTCACTCGAGAACCATGCGGAATCGGAGGTGAGCCATCTGCATTGTTTGGCAAAAATATCTCCCAGACTCCAAACTCATTCTGTTTACATATGGAACATGAGCAATGTTGTTGAAAAACAAATAGTAATCATGTAAGCTTGATGTAATTCACGCATTCTTTTGTTCACTATCTGGGCATTCCCACAACTAAAGTTCCAAAAACATACCTGAGTCATAACATCTGCATTCGTATTCCAATTGTTGAAATCTCCAATCAACGATGCTGACTGAAAAAGGCATCCAAAAAAGAAAATACAATGAGACCAACCTAAACCCAAACTGAATACATCATGTCCATTACTCTTCCTCTTAATAAGTCACCCTTGCACAGAGTAACTAATAGAAAAATGTAAGCTCCTTCAAATATAAAACGAGGCAAACAAACCTTAGCTCCAGGTGCCCACTCCCTATAAGTGATACCCTCAGCACTGAAAATCCAGTACAGATAATTCAGCATTAAAGATATGCCGATCATAAAATAGATTTAAACCAAAAACCGAAGTTATTATGATAAAATAAAACCAATCCTAAAAGAATAAACAAAGACAGATGTTACCCATGGAATAAATACAAAAATGTAAACTAAGACAGCAATGAGCAAATAAGCTAATAAAGTGGAAGAGACTGTATCTTACAGATATATGGGCCTCATAACATTTTTTTTCAAAGGCCTGCTAGCCTGCATGGGTGATATATGATAACTATACTAACCTGCAAGTTGCTTAGAAATATCTATATTGAATTCTGCCACAGGCTGTGCACACAGCTACTACAAAAATTGATCACAGAAAAATTTTCAAGAGCAAGCTTTTCATTTTCTCAAGCTTGGATCAAAATATATTGAACTGTCCTAATCAATAAAAAGGCCACGGGAACACATGTTGTTTTATTTAATATGGTGAACTTTGTCATCGTTCAGAATTATAATGGGTGTAATCACCAATCGGTACTCAAACCTTTTTTAGTTTTAAGTCCAGTATATGCAGTTTGAAGTAATCAACTCCAGAGCATCTGTTTTGAAACACTAGAAGGTAAGGTTTGAGACACAAATATAAAGCAGAACGACAAAACTTTTCTTTTATTCTGCTCTATTTGACCTAATACATCACCTCCCTATTAGCATATTGCTGTTCCATATAAAAAACAAAAGCAAGTAAAGTAATGGTGCATGTACATATTAAATGTTGTAAACTACTAGAAAACATGGAAACATGCTTGGACTCCTGCAGATATCAGATAAAAGTAATACCTGCGTGTGAACCCAAACTTCTCATAGCCACGAGAAAACACCTCCAAGCCACCTTCATACTTGTCAATCTCCTCACGCAGCCTTTTGTATTGTCCATAACTGGGCATAGTAAAACACAATCAGTTAAAGTCTTATTAATCTAATTTGAATATAAAGCTAGCAAGAAGGATTTGTAAGGGGGAAAAAAGAAAGAAACATAATTCAAGCAGCAAAAAGAATCTTGCGCTTGCTACATTAACCAGCTAGCAGGCATATGCCATTGGCTCGAAAGGGGCAGGGACATGATTGTTAATCCATTGCTTTAATTTTCAATTCAGGCCATCATTTGTTGAAGATGTTAATGTATTTACTGCTTAGAAATTCAAATATGAAAGGGCATCTTACCGGTAATCAAGATGATCACGGAAACCCACCAAAAGTGGATCTATTTCATATATCTTTTTCCCATTTCCAGGTGGTGGAATTGACTTTTGCGTGGCATTCTTTTTAGCAGTACTTACTGTCCCGTCTAAGGGATGAGGTGTTTCCTCACCCCTGGCTTCAGTGCCATCAACATTGCCTGCATCTAATGAAGGAACATCACTTTTCTTTGCTTCATCCTCAACCTTCTTATCATCTTCCATTGCAACATTATCTACATCCTCAAGCACCTAAACAAAAATCAGCAATGCTCAGTAAAGTAATATGTTATGTGGGATCTAAGAAGTCATGTAGAAGTTGACTATGCTATGGCATTCTCCACAGAACATAACTGGTATGCAAATACATGGGTATCATAAACCTGAGGATCCTCTAAAACTGTGCCGGGAGCTTCCAATTGCTCTGTCACAGATGAAGAGCCATCACTCTGGCTATCAGGAACAAGAACTTTCTTTGATGCAGCAACCGTTAAAGACGATGAATCAGAATCATACGAAGACTTTCCAGCAAAGATCTTCCCTACAAACAAGCATCAAATTAGCTTAACATTATATAACAAGACAACAATAACATGTAGAAAATCACTGAGAAAAGAAATCATTTTTAAGATAATAAATTCATCTTTTAGTCACACGTGATTGCCAATATAAGTCCAATCGACCAAACAAAAGATTTAATTGGAATCGCGTAACCCAAAAGGAGAACCCTAGAGAAACAGACAAAAAAAATCCCTTTTCTAAAATCCCATTGGGTACCAGAAAGATTAGCTTTGCTTTTTCATCAAATTAAAAAAGAGAAATTGCTATCCGTCACCGTAACATAACATTACGTCCATATAATCTGTATCAAAATTGATACGCTTTATTCTTGTTCTCTTCAAAAGCATACTTCTCCATTACAAGTACACTGTTCTGAGCTTCCAAAAGCTCACGGCATATCCAAGCAAGCTCCAGACACTGACCACTAAAACAATCAACCTAGCATAACTTCAAAAACTAAAAAGAAAAACAATATAATATTAACATATTAAAAAATAAATAAATTCCTATTCTCTTAACAGAACTTCCAACACGCAGAGAAATCGAATCGAAAGCATACATTATTGGAAATGAAAAATGAAGGGGAAAAAGAAATAGAGGGAGAGGGGGTACGAGAGAAGGAGCTGTTGGTGAGGAAGAGAGAGAGGCTGGAGGTCCTCCGATCGCCATTGAAGCTGGAATGCAAGGAAGCAGAGTTGTTGTTGCTGTTGTAGGCCGAAGGTAGAAGTGGGAAGCGAATCCCCGAGAGAGTCGAGACCATTTTCTTTTTGTTATAACCAGAGAGAGAGAGAGAGGGAGAGAGATCGAAGAAGCGAGAAGAAGGATGGATCGATCTCGAAGCAGAGGTTTTTTGGCCGAGTTTCGAAGCTCATCACCCGGGAGGAACGTGAGTGAGTGAAGCAACCGAAAAATCGGAGAGAGAGAGAGAGAGAGACTGTAATTTGTGTTGATTATTATGGCGCTGGATGCCACGTGTGCAGTTGAGAATTGCATGGCGATGGGTGGGTGGGACCCAGTCGCTTCTCCTCATTTTCGATCGTCCATCGTCGTTGGGATTTTAATTTTTTTGTTTTTGCGAATTAATAAAAATAATAAAAATAAAAATAAAAATGAAATAACGGGATTGCACGTTGGAGAGAGATGAGGAACGAAAGGCTCTTGTGGGGTGTGGAAAGGGAGAGAGGGAGGGCCGTAGAGGGGATATTTTTGTGCTTGTTGCTTGCTTGTTGCCTTTCTATTTGTCAATCAAATAAAGGTCCTTTCCATAGTCGAAAAGACCAAATAAAGGTTCTTTATGTGATACTATTTTTTGATTAATTAATTCCTTGTTATCTTTACATGAGTTACAATTTGATTGGACAATGGTTAATACAAATTTAGCTAGTTTATGTTGATTGTTACTTTACACCAAATTGGAAATGACACAACTTGCTACTATGGAATTGGTAATTAGTTTATTTATTTATTTTTAGTACAAGCGATTGGTGAATGAGAGTTTACACAAATTTTTATTGGGTGTCTGGATTTCGAACATCTGCCCATATGAGTGGAGATGAAAGAGCTCAACCAACTGAGCTATACTCTATTAGCAAAAAGTTAAAGTCATGGATAACTAAATTTGGACATGACATAGCCTATTTAACTTGAGAAGGGATTTTCACACTCCCTTTTTCTCTACTTTTCTTCATGTTATTATAGTCGTTGGTCTAGATTGAATTTGAATTGAAATCCCAAAAAAGAAAAAATAGATTATCAATGTAGAATTAGTTGCACGTGTCTGTAGTTCGAGATAGTATCAATATTTGGTAGGAGACTAATAATCCGTATCTTTTAATTGTTATAACTGCTCTTAATTACTCCAACTACAAGCCCACTAACATATACTATTAAGAAGGGAATCAACTAGAAAATTTTGTAGGTAAATCAAGAGGAGCATGTCATGCATTAATTCCATTTCCTCGCTGAGATATATAGTCACTCCCCCTCTCATTATCAAGTACCAGAAATGAAGTCCCATCATCACCTAACTACCACAACCGACAGTTTTGCTCTCACAAGAGAGATTGATGGTTCATTACTATAAGTAATATCCTTGAGGTTAGAAAAGTAAATTACTGTGTGCCTATTAGTATATATATATTGGCATGTAATTTCAGCCGTTGTGTGACTGTAATTCTCTCTCACTGTCTCCCAGGGCTATACCCACTTGCAAGGTAAATTTAGCCCACTCTATTTCAAAAAAGAGTAACTCACACGTGTAAAGGTCAGATTTTGCTGCAACTCGCAAATGCAGAAAAGGAATGATCCTCGTAAAGGAATATTCCTTCCATCAAAGGAGGCATTTGGCATTTGGCATTTTGGCTGCATCAAATCATTGAAGCAGATTATTGACAAGAAGACACTAGTGGCAAGTGAAGTGTGATTGTTTGGTTCCTAGTGTGATTTGTCACTTGTCACTGTGCTTTTTGCATAAGAATGGGAATAGCTACAATAACAATGTTACCTCTACCTCTACTGTAAGGGTCCGTTTTGGAAGGGTTGTTTCAGAACTAAAAGCCTTTTTGAAAACATTTGACAAAAAAACTTGTTTTGGGGTCATAAAAGAGTTCTCTGAGGATGCTTCTTCATGAAGCACTTTGATTTTTAATAAAAATTTCAATGTGCTTATAATTAGAGCACTTACGAACATGAGTGCTTTCTACAAAAGCAGTCCAAAACAAGCCCTTCTTTCCATCAAACTCCATCAAACTCTTATTGTAACCTTGCATTCAAACTCTTATTGTAACCTTGCATTGCATCGTGTGTACGATCCATTCTAGCATATAACTGCAACTTTAGTTTCTAACAACGTTTGATGCACCAACTATTTCTCTTAAGGAGATTTCAGCTCCTATTTAAGCTACATAGTTTACAATTTTATCATTTACGAACTGATGTGACGTGCACAAAGAAAAAAACAAAGACAGATACAATCGAGTATGACAGAGGTAATGTTCCAGTTTCTCTGGTTTGGTATTGAATGGCTCAAGCAGGCAAGAACCCAAAAAAAAAAGAAGGGAAAAAGGGAGGATTTGGAACTGGGAAGGTGGATAAGGTGAGGTGGAAGAACAAAACTGCAGTGAAGCTTCAATATCTTTCCAAGGTTCACACAAATTATATCATTATAAAATGATGCACCTGAACAATTTCTGATATACTAGCTGGTAACCAACATGTTCCATGCCTTGCTTATAGGCTTTGCCAAAATTTTCTAGCAAATAGATAGCTTATTATGAGTCTGACAATTTAGTATGTACTGCAGAGTTGAAACTAGTTTTCCAAAACATCGGTATTGCGGACTATCTTCATGGAAGGGAGCACAACTGCAGCCACTGGTCTTTCCTCCATGCCACCGCCTTCATCAATGATCAGCCTGAGCCCTTCAATATGAAGTTTCCCGTGATGACCGCTTACGACAACAGTTGGATTCTCTGTCAGTTCCTATGAGATACAAAAACACCAAAAATCTACAGAATTCAGTTGCATTCCATTGTATGAGGATGTATAGCATATCTCAGTTAACCCACAAACATGAAATTTTCATCATTGAATGTAAGCAATCTATGGAACGCAAAATCATGGGACAATAAACTGGGAAGGTTTCATTAAAGTGGAATGCTGATGTTAAGAGGTAGAGAGCCATCACCTTTGGTATATTCCATACATTTTTCCTGCCACTCAGAGCCTCTATCTTAGGCACCCGGGTGTCTCTGGCTCTCAAAAATTCCAACTGCTGTTTGACGTCCTTATCTTTCTCTAAACCAGCGTGCGCTGCAATCAATTTGCAGTGTTTGATTCCACCCTCAGTCTCTACACACACATCATCCTGGAAAAAATGCACATCATCAAGACCCACTAAGCTTCAGCATGTGTTCCTATGGTTCTCAATTACTGCATTCTGCTCCAGGACACACAAAAGAATGGGAAAGTGAACCAGTTGAAATTTAAGTTTTCATCTCACGTTTACACAATGACTCTAGGCAGATGCAATTGAGGGTCCTGAAAAAAATTAAGATAAGAGGAAATAAAACAGGGCTGACCTCTTCATGGACCCAAACCATATCAGCAAGAAACTTCTTATGTTCATCAGGAACTGCCTTAACCAAATCTGTCCACAACAATTGTTCTTCCAATTTAGAAAGTAACAAAACAAAATCCTAGCACTGAATTAACTAATAAAGCACACAATCCAGTCCAACTCCAAGTATAGACAGCTAGCTGACCACAAAAAATTATTGAATACCATTAAGTTAATAACACAATTGTAAGTTCATAGTTTAGCAAACCCAACTTGGCATTTGTCAATTGCTACTGAAGAGAGCTGGAAATCACATGATTTGAATACAAAATACTTGAAAAATTAAGAGACCCATCAGCTGCCTTCAAATAGCTAAAAGAACATGGATCAAGCACGACCATTTCATTGCAAATTGAACCAATAAAAAACAATTCATAACCACTCAAAACCAACTAACAGAGAATCAAACAAAATCAAAACACAGAGATCCCGTCAACACAAAAAACCCATGAATCAAACAAATCAAGCAAACCAAAATTCTTAATATTGAAGCTCATACCAGCCGATCCATGAGGAACCCCATAAGACGCAAAGGTGGGCCCAGCATCATAAATCGAACCTTTGTACTGGGTATTTTTGGCTACATTAAACTTGTCCTTGATACTACCAGCCCATCTCCTACCTTGCAAGTGCATTCTCTCATACCCATCACCCTTAAACCACCCTTCTCTCTCTTCATTGGCCTCATACTCCTTCCAAGCCACAGAAAACTCAGAGCCATCCAAAGGCTTTGGCAGGACCCCCACAAAGGCTGCAAAGGCCAGGTCATGGTTCCCAGACAGAAACACGTGTCTCTGATTTGGGTACTTGGAGGGCAGAGAGATGAGAAAGTCCAAAACTTTTTTGGTGTCTGGGCCGCGGTCACAATAATCACCCAAGAAAATTATGAGGGCAGCGTTGAAATCTGAAGGGTCGATTGTGGTTTGAAGATTGGACCAGAGATTTTGGAGCTTGGTGTAGAAGCCATGGGTGTCCCCTATGCAGCAGACCACTCTGGGTTTCGTTGTGCTGGCTTTTGGTTCAGACATATTTTTTTCTGTCTTCGTCTTCTGTAGATGCCTGATGCATGTGCGTATGTGGAAGTTTGAGTTTTGAGGCTAATGGTTGTTGGGCTGGACTATTAGAGGTTGAAATCTTGGGGTTATATAGGTAGTGGTGTTTGTGTGTGGCTGTGATTTTCGAGCAAGCATGAACCTGTCTGAAGAAAATTACCATATTTATTAACCACTATCTTTCATAAAAGTAATTTACAAGCAAATAGAACTATTTCCAGAGTGGTCTAGATTGGCTTAGGTCTTTGGTGTGCTTCAAAGTGGTCTGGATTTAAGCCCTCGTAGTATGTGTGTGTGAGTTTTCCTCCCTCGCCCTATTTTCAGGGTTTAGCAGATCAATGAGAAATCGTTGTTTTTTTTTCCCAAGAATCAAATACTTTTATTAAAGGCGAACACGAACATTAGCATCTCCAGCTAAGGTATTAAATAACCAATCTGGAGGTACAAAATCCCAATAGTAACTACCACCTACCCTACACGCAAAAGTTGCAATCTCATGAGCAGCTTTGTTGCAGCTGTGAGGTGCAAAAATAAAAATTACTTCCTGGAATTCTCGAATCCCAGTCTGAATGTCGAAGAGAATACTATCTACCTCCACAGTCACCACCCTCTGGCCCTTCACCATCTTGATGGCAACTTGGGAATTAGACTCCACCACCACACGAGAGAAACCCCCTTGTTAACAAGCAAATAGAACTGCCCTTATTGTTGGAATTTTAAAAGGTTTTAAAAATTTAACCGTTTTATTTAATTAATTATTTTGGCTGTTTTATTTGATTTATTGTGGGGGTTATAAATATTTAATATTCATGTTTTATTTCTGGTTGGTGAATGCCTTAATTTTTGGTTGGTGAACTTTTATGGTTGGTGAAGGTTACTTGTTTGGATGCCTATAAAAGGCCACTCCTCCTTCACATTTGAAATACACACATTACACCATCAGAATATCACATACCACAATCACCACCATAAACTGATTCTCTCCTTTTCTACTTTTATATATATTCTCTACTTTATATTATTATTTTGGCAATGGTTCTGTGACTTGGATACCCATATCCGTCTATGAACGTGCTCATAGCGGATCTTGAGTTTGTGTACAAGGGGTCGTATCTTGGAGTCTTGTAGACCGTCAGTACCTGCACGTAGGGAGGCTACAAAGGCTTTAGGACAGCGTCTTTGACGTGCTTCACCGTACCAAACTCACCTTCTTACTTATTATTTATTTTCCTTTTACTTACCTATTATTTTGTTTTCTTCAATTTCATTATACCTTAAAAGCTTTCTTATTTATTTATTATAACATTATTTATAATATAATGTTTTGTGTTTGGCTTTACGGAAAAGGAAAACTATATTTTGTATATTTTTTATAACAATCTAAAGCCTTTGTAGATTAAAACTACTTTTTTTCCGTACTGTTGTGAAGCCTCAATTGAATACTTGATTGATGAGATTACCACTTGCTGCTTGGTTCAAACTGTAGTAAACAAAGTATTATCTTACATGTATTTCGAATAAATCATATTTGTTAGGTTGTGTCTTTATCATAGCATAAGTTTCATTATATATGTGAAACCATATGTCTATTAAACCTTTGTATGTTAAAATCATTTTCTTTCCGTACTGCTATAGGTT
>NW_018921545.1:308170-350355 GCF_002207925.1 Prunus avium
TACCAAACTCACCTTCTTACTTATTATTTATTTTCCTTTTACTTACCTATTATTTTGTTTTCTTCAATTTCATTATACCTTAAAAGCTTTCTTATTTATTTATTATAACATTATTTATAATATAATGTTTTGTGTTTGGCTTTATGGAAAAGAAAAACTATATTTTGTATATATTTTTTATAACACTTATAGCGTCCATCTCTGCCATGAGAGCCGACCCATAAAGCATATCTCCTTGACCACCCGCTTGCATCATCCAACTTGTAAAGTCCCGAATCACCCATCCAAAACCTCCCCGCATAGTTTGCTCAAACCAGACACCATCACAATTTGCTTTGACCATTCCGTGCTTGGGTTTTTGCCATAAGGTCTGTGCAACCTTACACAGATCGGGAGGTCTCGGTAATTCATTCACAAGGAGAGCCTGAATTGGAACCGCCACACGATATTCCTCCACTTGCCCCACCATCAGTGCAACTGCAGCGTAGGGATTGGCCTCCTTTCCTTGGAATATCGCCTTATTACGGCATTTCTAGATTCGCCACATGCCATAGACCAAAATCTATATTATCTCCCACGATTATGCACCAGTTTTATATTTTTCCTCAAGATAAGCCCAGTATGAAGCAAAATCGGTACCCACTATAGTAGTAGCATCCAATTGCAGAGAGCAAGCATACCACAAGGCAAGTGCAAACTCACACTGACAAAACAAATGCAACTGAGACTCACCATCCTTGCCGCATATCCTACATTTATTGTCCACTGTCATATGCTGACGACACAGGTTGTCATGTACAGCCAGAGAGTTTAGGCACCCTCTCCACATGAAAGATCGTAATTTTGGTGGCACTTTTAAACTCCAAATTCCTTTCCAAAACACATTTTTCTTGGTCGAATTACTACTCTCTCCTTCGCCTTTCCGCCCAAGCTCGCCATTCCGTTGGAGGTTCACTGCAACTTCATAGCCTGATTTAACTGTATAGTCACCTGGCTTGGTAAAGTGCCATATCAATTTATCTGGGCAGCCCGACGACTCACGGGCATAGATAAAATAGTCTGTGATTCCTCCGCATTAAACCAAACGGTCACCTCCTCACTCCTCCATGTCTTCATAATTGGATCAATCAAGTCCTTGACATATATCAGCATTCCAAGATGGTTTGACATCACCTGAAACTTATAAGGTTTTGGGAACCAGCGGTCGCCATGGATCTTTATGCTTTCTCCATTGCCGACCCTCCACCTTACCCTAGCCTCAAGGATACGACGTCCTTCAAGAATTCCTTTCTAGCCCCAAGACGCACCACAACCTACTCCTGCCGACCAAAAGTCAAGGCCAAAAAAAATATTTTTCATGCAGCAATTTAGCCAACAAAGACTCAGGATTTTGTGGAATTCTTCAGCAAGTTTTCACAAGTAAAGCCAAATTAAATCACGGAAGCCAAGGCCCCTATCCTTCTTCATGCGACTCAAATTTTGCCAACTAAGCCAATGAACTCCCTTATGCTCCACAAAACTCTTCCACCAAAAGTTTGCTAGGTCCCCCTCAAGTTCTTTACATAAACTGACAGGTAATTTAAAGTAGGACATGGCATAATTAGGTAGAGCAAGAGCCACTGCCTTAATTAAAATCTCCTTACCTGCCTGCGTCAAATATTGCTCCAACCACCCCATCAGTTTTGTGGTAAGACGATTACGTACCCCTTCAAAGACCGCTTTCTTTGAGGCCCCAAAATCTGCCTGCAACCCCAAGTATTTACCAAAGCCATTATTGCGTTGAACGCCAAGAATGTCAGCCAGATGCTTACATGTACTCTCAGAAAGGTATTAAATATCGATAATATCCCCGATATTATCCCGATAATATCAGATTTTTGGGGGTCCAATATTTCAACAACTAACCATAGTGTTATCGTCAATATGTCGATATTATCCCGATATTATCCCGATAATATCGGGAAGATATTTTCAACATTTTTATGAATGATTTGGGCAATATATCGAGATATTATCGATAATATCCCGATACGAAACCCAAAATATTTATATACATGGTATTTGTGAAAACCATTTTACTCCTTCAACACCTTAACCACCATATCACTTATGTTTTTGTGAAAATACTAAAATATTTATATATATACATGGTTTTGTTTTGAATTCTTTTTGCAAGAAACAAATTTTCACATGAGATGAGTAGTAACTATGGTTATACTCATAACCAACCATTTCTGTACCCTTCATATCCCATTCCTATTGGGATGGAATCAAGCGACTCATGGAAAGAATCCGAGACTCAATCTTCAAATGATTTTGCTTATGGACAACGTCAACCAATCTCGGATCCATATGGGTGGCATGTTAACAATTACATGCAAAACTATTTTGGGGATTTATCATTTGATGACTACTCTTCAAAATATACTTACTCTACACATAGAGATGATGAAGATAGTGAAAATTTTGAACCTCATAGGAACTCTATGTGGTACTAAGTCACTCATGTATCTTACCATGCAATGTATAAAGTGTAAAATATTGTAGTAATTCATTATATATAAATGATTATGGTGTGTTTAATCTTCTTTCATTAATTACTACATATTTTCTACACTTACGGTGTTTGCCAGCTCGCTATATAATCAACTTAAATTAGTTAAATCCATCATGCAATGCATTTCCTTCCAATTTTTTGTGATAAACTAATAGATAATTGACTAAATAAATATCCTGCCAAGTTTCAATAAAAATTTCCAAGTTTTTCTTACAATTTCCGTGGTTTTTATTCA
This sequence comes from Prunus avium, assembly GCF_002207925.1. The sequence goes on from NW_018921545.1 coordinate 310,963, forward strand.
ATTTTTTCTGATACCGATAATATCCTGATATTTCCTACGATATTTTCGTGTTTTTTGACTTCCGATATTTCCGATACCTCCGATATTTAAGACATTGACTCTCAGGACATCTTGTATTGAAAAACGCAGAGCTCTTATCCAGATTAATTCTTTGACCTAATCCATGCTCATAGCCTCACAAAATATGTTTTAATAGCTCCACTTCCCCATCCTCTGCTTTACAAAATAAGACTAAGTCATCGGCAAAGAATAGATGCGACACACTCGTACCATGAGTTTTGAATTGATAACCATGTAAACCCCCAGACTCCTCAGCCCTCTTAATCATAGCAGATAAACCTTCCGCACATATAAGAAAAAGAAAAGGCGAGAGATGGGTCTCCTTGTCGGATACCTCGAGTCGGTTCCCCATTTAACATAATCGAGTCATTCACCGTAGACACACACTTCATTATCCAATGACATAATTTACCATCAAAACCCAATTGCAACATCATAGCTTCAAAGAAAGGCCACTCCACTTGATCATATGCCTTGGCCATATCCAATTTCAGAGCCAAATGATAATTGTCCTTACTCTTGTTTGACTTGAGGGAATGAAGAATCTCATGCACAAACAAAATATTGTCAATAATCATCCTATCAAACACAAAAGCAAACTGATTCAAACTAATTACTAACGGTAAGACCAACTTCAAGCAATTAGAGAGCATCTTGGAAATTATTTTGTACAAAACATTGCACAAAGAAATAGGGCGCCATTGCGTGATTTTTGTAGGATTTGCCATCTTAGGAATAAGAACAATATAGGTATTATTAACCTCTCTTGGCATCCTCCCAGTCACTAAAAAATCCTTAACAACATCCAAAACATCCGAACTAATAACCTCCCAAAATCGTTGAAAGAAACTTCCTGTAAAACCATCCAGCCCCGACGACTTGGTAGGATGTAAGGACTTCACGGCTGCCACAATTTCCCCATCAGTAATTGGTCCTGCTAGAAGCAAATTTTGCTGGTCAGTAACTTTCCGGTCAACACAAGCGACAATTTCATGAATATTGCCTGGATTGGCCATTGTGAAAATATCATCAAAGTATTCTACTGCAATTTTCTGTAATTCATCCTCATTGTCACACTATTGCCCTTTATCATTTTCTAACCCTCGCAACATGTTACGTCGTCGTCTGGCAATGGTCTTTGTATGAAAAAACTTTGTGTTCTTATCTATTTCGTTCAACCATTGCACTCTTGATTTTAATTTCCAATATATTTCCTCCTCCACTAATAATGCCTTCTGCAAATTAAACTCCAATTCTTTGACTTTCCCAGAATAAAAAATATCATTTTGATATTCCGCTCGCAGCTCAAGCCTCAACTCATCAATGCACACCTGCGAATTTTTCCACTCCCGTTGCTTCCAATCCAGCAAACCTCTTCTAACCCAAGTTAATTTCCACATGATCTGATGGTCGCCCGGACTGCGCGCTCGCCTTGTTGGTAGCTTTAGGGGTTGGATGGGAGAGTGTTTACACTACATTGAAAAGAACAGATTGTTTAGAAGGAAAAAAAGAAAGAAAGAGAAAAAATAGAAACATTCATGATCAAGAAAAATAATACATCTCATTTTGGATATACAACAGTAAATTATGGGAGCAGATTTTCCCACTCTCTTTTTCTCCACTTACACTCCCTTTTATTTTTTAATACTTTTTAATCAATTTTGTTCTTCCTCTTTTCTATTCTATTCCACCCTTACCCTACATTAAGGTTTTGATAACTGAAATTAAGAAAAGTTAACAGAAAAAATAAAATAAAATAAGTCATGGTGTTAACTAGGATTAATGCGATAAGCAAAGTTTGTGCACTTCCAAAACTGAGCATTTTTCCTACAGCTCCAAATTGCATGTCGGGGGTCTTCAAAACCCACACCCTACACCTCAAGCAAATTGGGGAAGTCACTAATTTCTATAGAAAAAGATTGCCTGCAGTTGGTAAAATATTTAAACTCCCCAAATGAAAATTTAACTTTAATTGGTACCTTCATCTTCCACATATTTTATCAAAAATGTTGTTGGGCATCTTGGTCAGACGCCCCCATTCCACCATCCTCCTCGCATTGTCTTAAAGCTACACCATAATTAGTTTTTCCAATGTATTTCACATTTTGGACTAGAACTAGTATCTACTATCTCCACGCATGTTTTGCCATCATGGCTTTGTTGAAAGCTATAGTGTTAATTATTTCTTACTCAATTAAAAGAAAAAAATTTTGAAAATGGAATGCAAGTTGGAAAATTAAGTAAAAAGAAAAAGAAAATATAAAAGTAAAGTAAAAAGAAATTAATGTAGGCTAAGGGTAGAATAGGAAAGAGAAATACGAAAAAAAAACAAAATTGATTAAAATGTATTAAAAAAACAAAAGAGAGTGTAAGTGGAGAAAAGGAGAATGAAAAAATCAGCTCCCTAAATTATATAGTACAAACAATATTCCGTTTACATCAAAGCATTTTGCCTGTGCCTATTATACCTGAATTGTAGCCGCTCATGTAGAAAAACCAGGACAAAAGAATACCATAATACACAAAAATGGAGCAACTGTTTTGTTTCCCTCATCCTTGACTAACAGAAAATGCTATCCTATTTCTCTAAGACTTTGAGAATTGTAGAAGTGAAGCTGTTTTATCTCCTTTGGAAGTTGAGGAACTTTATGCCATAGGCAAACACAAAGAAGAAAAGCAGAACCCAGCCAACGTGAGCCGCGGCGACAGCTGGCAGGAAGTCATGCTCAAAACCAAAGTCATCCTTGAGGAACTTCTTCAATGGCATGGTAATACCATATCCAGGTAGCACAAGATCAGCATCTTTGTCACCCACTTGAGAGGTCACAAGGCCATAAAGTGTCCAGGCCACAGGTGAAGCCCAGTAGTACCACCTCCACCAGATAGGAATTTGCTGCAACAGATTGTACAATATAAGCTCTTGTTATGCAAACACAAAATAGAGATTCAAAGTTGCTGTGGAATTTTGAAGTTTAATTTATATGTTCCGTACCGGCCTAGGAATGAGAAAGCCAGAAAACAAGTTCCAGAAACTGAGGAAGAAGGACATAACAATGGCAGCAATCTGGTGGCCTGGAGTTAGTGCAACCACCATCATACCATACATTGTGAAGTAGACGAAGCACATTAGAATGTAGTAGTAGAACCACAGGAATTTGCCTACTTTCCACTCAAATCCAATCATAGAATAGAGGAGAAGAGTGTAAATAAAAGTTTGAATTGCAACATAGATTGTCTCTATGGCCACCTGCAAAACAAGGGAGATAAGTCTTCAATGAAGTAAACAGAATTGAACATATCTACTAAACTCATCAGCTTTACAAAGAAAAAAATTTCTAAACTATTTGCCAATTGTATATGTTACCTGAGCAAATGCATAAGGCAGTTCAGAATACATCCCGGCAGCTCTTTCACGGTAGAAAACTGTTCTTTCGATAGCAACAACAGATTGGACCGCAGAAGCATTGGTGGCTCCAAGGAAAAGCACAGCAGCATACATGGCTCCCAAAAGGTTCATGAGATCTTGCTGTTGGGTTCTGTTATAAGAAAATTTTAATTTAGATCAAATCAGATGCCAATAATATGATTTTGTTAATTATGCAGTTCGAATCGATCAATTGTACAGGATCTTCAAGGGCACATGATGCATTTTCTTCTAACCAAAAAACAATGGAATTAAATGAATTAGACCAAGGAAACCAGAGCTTACGTTTGCTGTCCCTTTTGCCAGAAGATGAGACCAAATAAACAACCAATGACTATTGTCATGAAGAATCGGATGGCATTGTACTGAGGGTTTCTCCAATAAGACCAATGCATTTTCCAGAAAGAGGCTTTGCACTGAATAGAGAAAGGTTGGGAGTATTTGGTTGGGAAGTAGAGATCCTTGGACCCTGGTGCCGCAGTACTAAGCTCTTTGATAAGCTCCTGGTTCCTCCTAAAAGAACGTCGAGAGGAAGAGTGAGAATCATAAAACTAGAAATCCGAGGCTACCTGAGAAAGCAATTATCATTCAGTGAAAAGAAAAAGAAATTCAGGCTTACTGGTAAAGTGAGGAGTTGGCATAAATGTCTGCAAAGTCCACATCAAGTTGAGCCTCAACTGCAGGAGCAGTGACCTCAAGCATCCATGTAGCAGGATTGTAACCATCTTTGATCTTAGTGACCCCTGGGACGGCCTATAGTTGGTTAAAGATATTAGTCCATAGTGCATTAAAATCACTAATGAAGGATGTATACAAAATAAGAACCAAAGGAAAACTCACTTCAAAATATTCTACAAGCTTGTGAGATTGGCGACCGAGAGGTCCAGCATAAATGACTTGTCCTCCACGTTTCATCAGAAGTAACTGTGGCAAGTACAAATCAGGTTGAAAATATGTAAGATGGATTTATAGAGAGAAAAGAGAAAGACATTGAGGTAATAAGAGTCTTGGAAATTGAGTGACACCTCATCGAAAGCTTCGAAAATATCTATACTTGGCTGGTGAATTGTGCAGACGACAGTTCTCCCCGTGTCCACTGTGTTTCTCACAGTACGCATAACGATAGCAGCAGCCCTGGCATCAAGCCCAGATGTTGGTTCATCCATGAAAATGATAGAGGGGTTGGCAACCAGCTCCACAGCTATGGTTAATCTCTTCCTTTGTTCTGTTGAAAGACCATCTATTCCTGGAAGGCCAACTAGAGCATCTCTTATTGGGTTAAGCTCAACCAGTTCCATGACTTCTTCAACAAACATCTGTGTCACCATTAAAAAGGAAAATGATCATACTTGGGATCATTGAAAAATAGGATTTCAAAGAAGATTCTGGTGAGGTCTAGCAAGGGATGATCATAGACCACACAACATACCTTTCGTGTTTGTGTCTTTACATCTGAAGTAAGACGGAGCCAGGCTGAATACAGGAGAGATTCGTAGACAGTAACATGAGGCGAATGAATGTCATTCTGTTCACAATAACCGCTAACACGAGCAAATGTTTCTTGGTTCTTTGGATAACCAGAGATGCTAATGCTCCCTTCAATATAGCCACCAGTCTTTCTTCCCGCTAAGACGTCCATAAGAGTTGTCTTTCCAGCACCACTAACACCTACAAGTGCTGTCAATATGCCTGGTCTAAAAGCACCGCTGACATCTCGTAGCAGTTGAAGGCGATCTTCTTCAACTCCTTGACTCTTCATTTCCTGAAATGAGATACCAGATGTTCACTTCAGCATAAACCCTTTAACTATTTGCATTAAAAGATAATAACTTCCATTGAAAAGGAGACTGTTTCTTAATCGAAAAGGAGTATATAAAACATCAGCAGTGAAATGTTTAAAATGAATGACTTACAGCAGGCATATCCACGTAGTAGTTCACATGGTTAAACGCAAGTGAAAGGGGTTGAAAGGGCAAAACCATTCCTTTCTTTGGTGCATGATCTGAACCACCAACAATTTTTGAATAACTTTTCACTGCCATATCTATATCTGTAATTATTCATGAAAAGGTCAGGCATATAACAATTTCTTTTCAATATTAATTACAAATTATGATGTCCTTTTCCATCAGAATGCTCAAACTTCTGATGGAAAAGAAACGAAAAACTATAGGGGAGAAGACAAATGTGCAAACCTTCACTTGATGTCTTCTTTCTCTTTCCCTCACTTTCATCATCAGCTATGACAGCTTTTGTATCTCCAAGAGCTGATTGATTTCCAAATAAAAAAAAGAGGAGGGTTGTCAAATGTGGAACTTCATTTCCATAAACGAAAAAGAGTAGAATTTGAAATGAGATGAACTTACGGTTCAGAAAAGTCAATGCTGCAATGAAGAAAATGTTGAAAAGAAAAGAAAACCCAAATAGTGCTCCAACACATATCCAATACCAATATTCATCTGTGAAGAATCCTCTAGAATTGAGGAGGACTCTCCCAACTGTAGTTTCATTAATTCTCGGATCTGTATTTGGCTGCGGTCAATAAGAATTATCAATAATTGCTTACATGTTTGAGAATTCAAAGCTAATACACCAAACATATATGCTTGTATGGAATGAACTGAGAAATCTTACTGCACTCCATCTTTTATCGAGAAATTCATTCATGACGATTGCATTCTGTCCATACATCATAGGAGAGATATAGTAGCCCCATAACATCCAAGGCTCAAGGTCGTCTGCAGTCATAAGAAGAAAGATGGCTTGGATTGAATTCATTATATTGAACTACCATGAAAAATCTGAAACTTAGTGAAACGTATTAACAACTTGCTTTAACTACAAGAAGGTGATTAAAGTTAAGATTGATCACATACTTTTGGCAACAATAAATCCTCCCAGCACAAATACCATTAGCAAAGTAAAGGTGCCAAGTGTATTTGCAACAACTTGTGTTCTTCCCAGTGCAGCAATGAACCGAAAGAGTGACAGAGCCATCTGATGTATGCCAAAGAATGCCAAGAACTGTTTGAAAAATCTGGAGCAGTGAAGAGTAAAGATGTGTGAGTAAGTAGAGCTCTAAACACACTAGTTGAAACCATAATCAAACTGAATTCCATAATTTAAATACGGTTTTTTTGGGAGATGCTAGCAGCCGAAATTTATAAGATTTGGAAACTGAAAACGTGAACTTTATTTACCTGCTAGCAGCTGGAGCAAATCCAATGGTGTAATAGGTAAGAATGATCCATATCCCTGATTCCATAAATGATAGGGGGATCCTGAGGACCCAAATAGGCAATCCAAAAGCCCATGCAGGATAAAACAAGAAATCCCTCTGCTTATAGAAAACAGGAAGCCTGAAAACTGTCATTGCCAGTTCAGCCATACCATTAAACATCACATTAATCAGACTGAAAAACAGTGCGCCGAAAAATTTTCCTCCATCTTGTACTGTGCCCACCGGCATTTCTGTCCTAAGGAACACAGTCAGGGCAATCAGTGACATGATTGTTATCTGGGTGGTCTTGAACACGTATACGAAAGAATTGCGCTTCATTAGCAGCCACTCCCTTGAAAAACATGCCTTGAACAATTCCCAGTTTGAAATACCATATTTCTCAGTTACCAGTGCAGCTGGATGAGCTCTGGACTTGTCATAAGGAACTCCAAGATCAGCTGCAAGCTGTTGGCCAGTGTGAAAAGAGCTGAAGGATTCAACAAACTCAGGAACTGCAATATATCTATAAGGTTGGTCCTTCTTAAACCAATATTGTTCTTGGTCCTTCTTGGATGTTACTTCTTGCAAAAAGTCAGCAACTCCTTTCCTTTCAGGGCATTTGAAGCCCATGTATTCAAAGAACTCTAGGACGCTCTCGCACGGGCCTTGGTACACAATCTGACCTTCAGAAAGTAAGATCAGGTCATCAAACAGCTCAAATGTCTCTGGAGCTGGCTGAAGAAGAGAGATGACCATGGTTACATCCATTATGTGAACCAATTGCCTCATGTATCTGCATATCTGAAAGGTGGTGGAACTGTCTAACCCTGTTGAAATTTCATCCATCAAAAGAACCTTTGCTGGTCCTACCAACATCTCCCCTGCATATTGTTCAAGCAAAATCCATTAGACTGGTATGTACAATTATAAATGGACCGAAATTGTATTAAACAAAAATTGATGTACAAAATTAGTAAAAATATGGTCCAAAGAACATACCAGTCGTCACACGCTTTTTCTGGCCGCCCGAAATACCCCTTCTCATATCATCACCAACCATAATATCAGCACAGATATCCAATCCAAGTATCTGTTGAAGATTTTTTTAATTTATTAATTAGTCAGAATTTCCAAATTCATTGGCTTGCTCAAAGATGAAATACATGTATACATAATACCAGCAGAAAAAATGGAGGCAATTACAAACCTTGAGAACATAATCTGTGACCAAACTAGTCTTCTGGCCTGACACTGAGGTGGCTTTCATGAATGCATCAATCTCCGGGTCTGGCTTAATTCCTGCTTCTTTCTCTCTTCTTGAGAGTTCTGCCAACATTTGATATCTACTTCCCACACCCAAACACCGTCCTGAGAAATCTAATGTCTCTCTCACTGTCATTTCTCCATAGTGAAGATCATGTTGACTGATATAAGCACATGTCCTCTTAGGAACAAACTCATTCAACTCATGACCACAGTAGGTGATTTTCCCAGACACCTGTTCATCATTTTCAAGCCACCAGCAAACAAATGGTAAAAGATAAGCCGAACCCAAAATCAAGTTTAGTTGTGCAAACTGATACAGTAAAGAGGAAATTGTAAGAGAGAGAGAGAGAGAGAGAGAGAGAGAGAGAGAGAATTTTACCCTTAGGTCATCATCAAGCTTCCCTGCAAGTGCCAGTAACAAGGTTGTTTTGCCTGCACCTGGAGGACCCAGAAGTAGGGTCATCCTGGAAATTACCAAATCAGTTAACAGTTAACATCATCAAACCAGTAGTAAAGTAAAGGACAAGCCAACACCATACACTTCCACGGAATGAAAGTAAAAATCAAAATCATATGCCCAAATTTGAAAATAGTTTTTTGCATCAACCCCCAAACCCATACACAGCAAACATTCTGTTTCTTTGGCTGTTTGCTCAGTCAAAGTACCATTGACTGCTTGACAGCATCAACCCCATATCCTATCCTAATTGGAAAACAAAAAAAAGACTTATAATTTCATGTACATATACCTGGAGGGTCTCACTATTCCACTAACATCTTTAAGTATCTGGATATTTCTCTTCTTTGATGGAGCAAGCTTAATCAATCCCAGAACACTCTGCAGCCCACAAAACCATTTCAGTAAGAGAACAAAATCAACCCCACAAAAATCTAAACCCAATAAAAAAACAAAACAAGAAGAAGTTTTATCAAGGAAAAGGAATTTATTCAAGAAGAAACTTAAAGAAATTAAACCTCAATAGTGTTCAAGGTAGCATTAAGCAGAGTAGGCAGTGCTCTGCTCCCCACATACACATCTCCTTCGATGGACAATTTCTGGAACCGAACTTCAATCTTCGGAATCTCAATCCCCACCCTACACAACACAAACCACAAAACCCAAAATAAAAAACAAAAAACAAAAACAAAAACAAAAACAAAAAAAAGCAAAAGAATTTCCCTTTTGCAAGAAAAACAAAGACATGGATTTTTAAGACAAAGTCTCAAAGAGTCTCAGACAGACAGACCTATCAGTTCTGTCCCTAAGTCTCCTCAAAAACCTTTCATTGTCATCTTCCACAACCTTCAATATGCTCTCCATCAACTGCTTCTTATCCTGCATTCCCAGCTTGGTCACATCCACCTCATCAGTCACCACTTTGCCATTGTCAAGCACCTGCCTCAGCATCCCTCTTCTCAACCGATCATAAGTCGGCAGCCGCTCGATCGCGGCCCACCGGAGTTCTTCCTCCTCATCCTGCCTCCCGCTCCGGTTGAACACGTCCGGCGGCGCCTGCCACACCTCCCGGAAGCTCGTGGAGGCCCAGCTCCGCTTGCTCCCGGAGGCCCAGCTCCTCCGGCTGCTGGTCGACCGCGCCAGATCATCCCCGGCTAAAGCCGCCGCCATTTCGATCCAGATATTATCACGACTGTCGGTAAAACAACTCCTTTAGCACTCTCAACAATCCCAACTGTTTTCCAAAAACCGCCGCAACAGACAGAAGACAACGGTTTCTAACAACCGCGGCAACAAAAACGGTTTCGATCTAATCCGACACAGACAGCCTGGTTATGTTAATCACTTGAGGTTTCCCCACGGTTTTCTAAAAACGGCCGCCACGAGCAGTTTTAGAGACGCTCTTGACCAGTCGAGAAAGTCGTTGTACGGACTCAACCGCCGGTACTTTGGATGTTATAACAGCATCGCTGGCCATAGGACGTCGTATGTAGCTGTATTGGCGGGCATGACTTGCCGCGTCATAAAAGAGAGAGAGAGAGAGAGAGAGAGAGTGAGTGAGTGAGTGAGTGAGTGAGTGAGTGTGGTGCGGGGGGAGATTTTTGGGGAGGCTGATGAGAGAAAATGGACGTGGGCGATATATTAGTAAATTCCATATTTATAGCGGCAGGGCTGCACTTCAGGTTTGAATTTGAGTATTTTATTTTATTTATTTTCTTTTTGGTTTCTTTCTCGATAGATTTTTTTTATTTTTTTTGGACACTGCTTCTTCTACAGCTCACTTTTGCTTCACTTTTAATATTAGGTACTCAATCTCATTGCTTTTTTTTTTTTTGTTTTTTATGTTATTTTATACAGTGTATATACGTTTGTGTACCTTTTTTTGACAAGTGGGTGAAGCAAACTAGCAAGATTAAAAACTAAGTAACTTAAACTGCAGTAAAAAGTTGAAGCATGTTAATTCTAAGAAGCCGCAATAATTTAGTGGAATTCGGTTGAATCAAAGGGAAAAAGCCTACTAAAAAATAAGGGATTCGAACTTGAGTGTAAGGAGACGGACTCACTGCCCTAATCAACTAAACAAATCCCCTTATCATAATACTAAGGTTTTTTGTTTTACAAGGTTTTAGAGAATCAAATGAATTTAAAAGTGACTAGATCTAAGATGATATATTATAGAGAATGGAGTGGTTGGTGTGCAAATGTGTTAATAGATCTCACACGCACAAGGATATGTAGACAATTATTTCATAAACTAGAAATAATGTTTTGTACCATCATTAAACTAATCAAAATATTGGTTGTAAATTGCAGTATTGGCAGTGGACGACAACTGAGAGCAAACAGATATTAGGTAATAAAGTAGATGAAATTTGAAAGATAATTACTTAAATACAAGCAGCCTTTTCTCGAACCTTTTCTTTTGGACGATGTCCGTCCGTATGCAAAGAGATCTCTCTTAGCATCGAAGTTGGTGCTAATATGCAGTCCAAGATCACTGGCTGAAACTTGATCCCATTAATCTTGCTGCTGTTCTCAATGCACCCAACTGTTTGTTTAGGTCACCCATGGCCACGGGGACAAAAAGTTGACAAAAAAAAGTGTACATGTGTAAGAGAGAGATGTTTTTCAAGTCCTAGGCAAACCAGTACCACAAGTATATAAATGTGAACTTAAACAAGCAAGGAAAAAATTTCTTTTCTTCTAGAAACTTTTTATTACATCATAAACATTATATAAACGGATAAGTTGAAGTGTTTAAGCTGGAAAACTGTGGCGGAATGATTTATGTAGCTTTTTGTGTTGTGGGTGATCTAAGATTGGATCGAATCTGCTTGCGTGCCAGATGCTTGTATCTGGATCTTTTAGTTCTAGAAAACCACAGCATATATCTAGCTGGACCTTCTAGAAATACACAATTATAGAACTTTTTTTACGGCAATCAATATATTTAGCATGATTATATCGTCTAATCCGGGTTTTTTATATGGATAAAAGTAATGATTGTGATTTTTTTAGTACGCGATAAGTATTCATAAATTAGGGCAAGCACAAAGACCATCAGTTACAAACATAAAGACAAACACCCACAAATGAGAAATACAAATATGAAAGCATAGTAACTACATATAGGCCACATCAGACCAAAGAAATTTTAGCATAAAAGCCGCATGCCCGAACGACCACAGCATATATCTAGCTGGACCTTCTAGAATGATACAATTATAGAACTTTTTTAAGGGCAATCAATATATTTAGCATGATTATATCGTCTAATCCGGGTTTTTTATATGGAAAAAAGTAATAATTGTGATTTTTTTAGTACGCGATAAGTATTCATAAATTAGACAGGCACAAAGACTATCAGTTACAAGAATAAAGATAAATACTCACAAATGGGTAATACAAATATGAAAGCATAGTAACTACATATAGGCCACATCAGACCAAAGAAATTTTAGCATAAAAGCCGCATGCCCGAACAAACCAAACATGAATTGCAACGACTAATTCTACCAACTACAACTTTTAAACTCTCACAAATGAAAAAAATTTGTATTAGGTACATTATCCTATTATTTCATAATAAGTACAATTTTCATAGAAAAAAAGAAAGAAAGACGGTAATTAGATAATAAATAAATAATTTGTGTAAGGCACAAAGGAAAATTTGTGTGTGCGTTACTTACCGAACAATATATATTTGTATGTGCATTAATATATAGACACTAACGTTATTATATATTTGTGTCTGCATTAATATATCGCATGTGCCAAACATTTTGAAATCTAAAACAAATTAATGTGTGAGTAGTTAAATTTTGCAATAAATTCCAAATTTAGGAGGGGACAGAAATCAACACAATAAATTGAGAACCCAGCATTTAATACAGCCACAAAATTGGGTAAACTCTAATTAAGGGTACTTTTGGAATATAAAAAGTACAATAAATCATATATTAAGCTTAATTAAGTAACTTGCTGAATTGGATCCTAATCATCAGGTTTTACTTATAATAAATTGGGTTTTCGTCATAGAAAATTAAGACAATGGGTTGTAGGTAAGAAAAAATTAGTTTGAAGGGGAAAAACTACATTTACTAAAAAAAAATTAAAAAACAAGTTGAGACATTAATTAAGTAACTTGCTGAATTGGATCCTAATCATCAGGTTTTACTTATAATAAATTGGGTTTTCATCGTAGAAAATTAAGACAATGGGTTGTATGTAAGAAAAAATTAGTTTGAAGGGGAAAAACTACATTTACTAAAAAAAATTTAAAAAACCAGTTGAGACTATAACAATCAAACACCCAACTCACAAGGAGTTGATGTAATTATTACAAAACAAGAAACATCAAACACACATCAATCAAAAGCCAACACAGTCACTATCACTGCTTCTGCCTTCGCCACCAAAGCTGCCGCCATCGCAGCCTTTGAAACAGAGAACACCACAAAAATTATAGACAAGAGCCAAAACAGATCTAACCACCAACGTAGACAAAATTTACCCGAGTTTATTCAATTTTGCGAAGAAAATATGATTTTATGCCTTTTTATCATAATTTTCGTTCATTGATTCTATTTCCTTCCATTGTAGTTATTTTATTTTGTTTTAAAAAGAAAAAGGAGATTGTAGTGTAATCACATTTTCCCTCAATGTTTTAAAAGGAGTATATATTCAGCTGTGAAATCTGAGCTTCAGCCTCGTGCTCATGCGTGCCTTCCATGCATGTCACATGTGTTTTTTTTCTTTCTTTTTACATATATTCTAAATTATTCTAATTGAATAGCTAAAGTTTGTTGATATTTGAAATTAAATTAATTGGTTTTATTGGTTTTAATTTCTTGGCATGTTGATCTGACCTACGACAAGAGTGGGGGCTCAAACACTATGAACCAAAACTCTATCCTTATCTAGCCTAATATTGTCTTATTGGCCTTCTCAGTTAAAAAATTATGCAGACCATAAAAACAAAATTAATACGACATTGACTACTAACTCAGGGTTTAGAGGCCAATCACGGTGTGCTATAAGTAATAACTTTTCTACGTGGCATTCGGTGATTGGTAGAGGAGAGCAAAATAGTGTTATATCCGTTTCATACAAGTTTTTCTGCAGGAATTAAAGGCCAAATGTCGTTAAAGTCTACATCTAATTTTATTTCTTTTGATGTTTCCTTGCTGAAAAGAATTCGTGGAAAAATATATTTTGGCTGCTTCCATTATGAGTGCACCATAACATTCATTGATTCGTGTGGGTTTCGTAACTCAACAAGTAACCGAAAAGTATTAGAAAACATTTTCTGTGTGGAAATTTTAGGACAATTGAAAGTCCTTTTGACAATATGATTTGTTAATGGTTAAACCAAAGTGGAAACACTGGCCAATAAGGTCAACTTTGCAATTTCGGTGGCGTATGATCAATGATAACATCTCCATGTTCTGTTTCAAATTAAAGAAGAGATGAAGATGCACTTTGTGTTGTGTGCTTGATGTTGTCGGTATGTTTTGAATTAAGCATGCGTGTTTCTAATATGTCTCCTCTTTTGTTTTTTTCAAGTCCTCGTCTTGTTTAGTTGACTATGCATACATCTCATCTCATCTCATAGAGAACGTTCAATGGTTTGGACCGACTCCATTATGTCTAGGGTTTAACAAAAATATAAAGAAAACCTCAACTATTTCTAGTCAATTGGACTTATATTAAAAATAAAATAAAAGAATGTTATCTAGATTTGAAAATCGACTGATTATTTATGCTAGAATGTTGATGTGAACAAAAGTCAACTGACCTCAATTAAAATAGCAAAGTTATAAAGTTTCACTTAAAAATTGATATTTCAAATCTAGTTTGTGGACAACATATATCGGGTGACGTGGAGTACATGTGTGTTCGTTGGGCTTTACAAGTGGGCAAACCTCGCTCTGATTCCACGAAGGAGGTTGAGGTTCCACCATAAAACCAATTGTCAATGAGGGAAGTAGCTCAACTTCTTACAAGCCATTCCAAGATTTGTTAACTTCCTAATGTGGGGCATTTCTATCTTCACATCTAGTTTGTACCTTCTAAGCGGAAGAATTACATCCACTTAATACTCTATTATGTTATGAGTGATACACTAATTATCAATTAGTCATAATAATTGATGTATTAAGTAAATCCACTTATTACCTAATGTAATAATTGTGATTTCTCTATTATATGTTATGAATGAGAATTTGCATGTTATGGGGATATCACTGTTTTTGTATCCTCATCCAATCACGCTTTGTACTGTAAAATTTTATCATGTGTGGCGGAACGTAATTAGTTGGGAATATTCCCAAAACGGTGCTATCCCATGATATACAAATTTTTCTACTATTTTGTGTTGCACATTTCTTATACTAATGTCTTCCCAAATGGCCAATGGCAACTCAGAATGAGAAACCAATAGATTGTCTCTCCCATGAACCCCACCCCAAAAACTAACACGTGGCACAGAGAAGAGCAAACTCTCCCTTTCATGCATCACGGGTGTGGGGCGCAACATGTCCATTTCATGCTTTCTTTCTACAACATACAAGAGAGAAGCTTCTTTCTTTATATTCCCGCTTTGCCAACCAAACCGATTGACTCCCACCTCACAAAACCTACCGAAGTACCCACTCCAAATCAGATAACACTTAAGGTTGTAATTAATGGCTCTAATTGGAGAAGATAAATTAAAGGGAAATTACTTAACTCACCGAGTTCAACAAATGAAAAATTATTTTGACTCGGAGTTTGTCATATTCTACTATTCTAACTCATTTTGCGTGTAAAAGATCTAGATACCGAATTGAATAAAAAATTAAACGTAAGTAATTAACGAGTTTAAGAGGTTTGTAGCTTAAGTCGTTAAGAGTAGTTATCTCTGTACTCGAGGTCATGTGTTTAGAATTCTCCTCTCTCAATATCACATCACTTGTATAAAAATAAAAATAAAAGTAAGCAAAAATTAGAATAATTTAAACAAGGTCATTTTATGTGATTTTCTAAATTTTAATGAGACGCTTCTTTGATAATAGTAGTAGTTATGTCTTTCGTTATGTATTTTTAGACATAAAAATTAAATACGAATCCAGCTGTCACATAAAGTTTTTCTAAAAATGATTAAGCAGTGACATGTGAGTCTGTGACTGCAACTGCCAAGTGACATATGATGGATTAGCGAGATACACAAGAAGGGTACTATTCTGTTTGATATACGTATGAGACAGAGACCATACATTATCTTCTAATAAAAAACCCAAGTCTTGTTTTTATTTTTTATTTTTATAAAGTAAATCAAATCCAAGCCTTTTTCTTCGTCTTGGAGGTTGATTGATTGCATGTTCCATTTTGTCTACAATATATATTCAGTCCGCAAATTTGTAATTCGTAATATGTGCTTCTCTTTTGGACTTTCTCTATCACAGATTACAAATTTGTGGATTGAATATGGATTTTCATTTGGAATCGTTAGATGTCATGGGAAAGACAAAAGAGAAGCACTGGTCTCCTGGATTGGATAGGTCTACTTGTTGTTTCTTTGTTTCTCAAATGGTGGTGCAAAGGGGTATTTTTTATGTTAAATCTCTACCGCCCGTGACATCTAATGGTTTCAAATAGAAATTGGTATTCAATCCGCAAATTTGTAATCCGTAATGGAGAAAGTCCATATATATATATATCAGTCCTCTTTTATTTAGGAACCCTTAAATAATTTTATTTGAGGGACGCCGTTTAGGGTATCCTACGAATATTTTTTTAACGATCCAAACCATCTATTTTTTAGGTCTTCATTCATAGATCATCCTTGCACAAAAAAAAAAGACAAATCGGAAACCGTTTAGACATCTAATTGTGTCCTACAAAATCAGAGAACACGGTTCTTCAAGAAAGTACTAAATTTTCAATAATTTAATTGAGTGATCAAATGATATCAGATTCAAGTGAATTTTTTTTTTAGAGATGATATTTGAATGAATATCTACAAAATAGACGGTTTGAATTATTGAAATACAATACAGAGTAGGCTATACAATGGTGTTCCTCAAATAAGCTTATTTAAGGAATCCCTCAATAGAAGTTATATATATATAGAACCCTCCTAAAAAAAACTTTATATTTATTATCATGGGAAATTAATTTATTTTTTCAAAAAAAGAGACAAAATCCAGCAATCTGCAGAAGGCATCAGTCAACTGAGTCAATGAGACTGATACTATATGAAGCAGGTATTATTTGTTTTTATTTATTAGTGCAGCATATCATACGTCAAGGCTCCAATTTTAAGGTTTTAATCTATTCATTTCATTGATATGCATGACATAATTTAATCTTTTGTAACAATCAAGAGGGTCAACAATTTTCGACCAAAAAAAAAAAGAGGGTCAACAGTTTTAGTTTAGGTCGACTCAGGCAAGTAAATTTAATTATACTATAAGTGCAAACACATGCCCAAGATGCCAACTATTTCTCTAATTAACACATGTTTAAATTGTCAGATTATGACTTTGTACTTGATTTCATAAGCACAATCTACAAAGATTAATTTGACCGATGATTCAAATTTACAATATGACAGACAAACTAGACTCGTAAGAGAACTTTTCTAATCATGTTTCTGCCGAAGCTTATTGGCTGCTCATAATCACATTTATTATACTATTTCTAAACAATAATTAGGTGATGGTATGAGAAAATATTGGGACAGATTATACGAACCCTAAATGAGAGGGATCGTATTAAAGGGTAGAAGCTCACATGGTGAACATTCCCGATGTCTAGCTTGATCGATCTGTCATATTTGTTGTCATCATGTTCAAGAGTGAAAGTATTTTAAATCCTCCTTGCATGAAAAGGAAAATAATAATACTAAACTACATGTTAGTTAAATAAAATCTGTACTAGTTCGATTTTATGCTTAAAATAATTCAAAATTTTTTAACCTAAGCTATTGTCAATTTTGAAAGTGACTTGATTCTAATATTCTTTCTCTTGATCCTCTCTCCTTTGTTTTTTGCTCAAAATAAAATATAAGTTTCTATAATTGGAATCCATGTGTGGGGTACTAGTATTTGGAATTTTGTTCCCACAATTTTTTTATTAAAGAGAATGGGTGATTTGAACTTAAATCTAATCAACATTACAGGGAGGGGGATTCGAACTAGGGTACAGAGTGGGGAGCACATCTGCTCTAGTCAACTTAGCTAAGCCCATGTTTGTTGGTTAATCATGGGCTTAATCATGTTAATTAGTTTGTAATTAATTTGTAATAACTATGTGTTGTTTGATATGATATTGGGAAATTTGGGTTAAGAAGATCCCTTGTTGCCCTATTTTGGACTACATTCCACAAGCAAGTGCATTCACTTCTAGTTAATGTCTGTGGGAGCGAGGACAGTTTTTAGATGCTAAAATTGGTCTGTGCGAGAGGATAGAGATATATACAACCCAAATGAAACTGGGAATGATTGTCATTATTCTAACAAGCTTGTAATAAAGTCTAAAAGAGTGTAGTAGAAGTGAAGTTCATTATTATTAAACGAAGAAAAATAAAATAAAAGGAAGAAACACATTGGGTCCTGGGAAGTTGACGACTCCCAATCATGATTAAAAACAGTAGTCACACAGCCGAAGTGTGATGTCGACCTGTGAAACAACAAAAGTCATGGTTTTAAGGAGAAATTATTGTATGATATAATGGAATACTGTCATGTGATGTTATTAATTCATATATTGTAATATAAGTGGACGATATGTTTATACTATTGGTTACACCACGTAATGGTATCTTAGTGGAAAAGTGCTCGGTTTTAGTCTTCGGAGTCAGATTCATCAACTAGCTCTTGTCGGATTTATGCTCTAAAACTATTCTTGGCCAGTTTGCAGCACTAAAACTATGGGTTTTGGTAGTCATGAATACATTTTGTAGGGTCGGTCATGGCTGCTTTGTTCCCTCTTTTTCTTTGTGCGGAACAAGGAAAAGTGGAATTGTAAAAGCCCAACGTTTTAGTGAGAGCCGCATTTCAATGCTACAAACGAGAAGCATCCAGTGAGATTTTCTTATGTATATTCTGAGAAGTTTCTTAAAGCACATTTTAGGTACCTGTCAATCTTTATGAAAGAAAATATGCTCCACATGCAATTAGAATCATTCATCAAGACCAATTTTCAGAAACAAAAGCATTGCTAGGAATATTTAAACTCATCCATGGCAAACTTGAATCAAGCAATTATAATCATTCATCAAGACAAATTTTCGGAAACAAAACAAAAGCCTTACAAGGAACATTTAAACTCATCCATAGCAAACTTGGAAGTTCCAAGGCATTGATTTCTTTCAGCTTTCAAGTTGCAGTTAGTTGAATATCACAACCGTGGTTCACAACAAGAGAAACATACTACTAAATTACTAATATCATTTGCAAAGGGCCCAGATTCAAGAAAATTAAGATGAACTAAATATTACAAGATCCACCTAGTATTACATTTGAAGAACAACCCGCTAATCAATCCCCACTGGCACAACCCTTACAGCCACAATGCACACACTCTATAACCTTCTCCTCCCTCAGATGCTTGGGCACACGACACACACATGTTGTGGCAAAGTTATGATCGCGAGGCTGCATGCATCTTAAACAGCAGAGGCGTTCATAACCAGGCTGCATTTCAAACACAAACCACATGTCATCATACATGATTAGATTTGAGTGATAATATAATAGATTTAATAAAAAGACACAAGGTACATGAGGTTGCAATATTTTCCTTATATATTCAATATACAGTCACTGTTATCCAATAGTTTTACATACAAGTTACAACCTGCAATTAAGAATGTGATTCCAATACATGTAGCATGAGAATTTCAAAATCAACTCAATCAGTATTTCTCTTGCATTTGCTAATTTTCCAACAAAGCTATGTTTACTCCAATTTTCGTATCTTAAACATTCATGCTTATGTTCTTTCAACCTTATTTAAATGTTTTTCATGATATAAAGTAAAATCCAACCAAAAAAACCAGGCAACTTATTTCTAAGTTTGATGTATCATGCAGTAAGCTTCATACACAAATAAACCAAATTTAAATAAACTACTATAAAATAAATAAAAACAAGCAGCAGATCAAGATATTTGAGATTCTGAGACAAGCCTTTTTCCATTTTGCAATTAGATTGCGGTCAGCATAGCCTTGGTCCAGACAGAACTCGTACAACTCCTTGGATATCTCATTTCTCCGATGGTACAGGTCAAAAATGTAGCGGCTCTTTTGATGTGCTATTTTGAAGATCGGCCACAAGGTCTCACATTTCCTCTTACCATCATGAGTATCATTCTCGGCTGTCCAAAAGATAAAGGGAATATACGTTTTAGTATCCTTTTGCATTCTTAAACATATTAAATTTTCAAATTCAGTGGACAATGTAATAAAAACATGGAAGATTTATACCTTCTCTCATCTTCGCTTGTAGCTCGCGAATAGTTGGCTCAATCAGTTCCCAACCTTCTGGGTATTTGACTCGGTTGGTCTTCACCTTAGGCATTTTCTACCTGTCATCAGTGGAAACATATGATGAATTAATAGTCTATAAATTCCAAAGGCGCCTTCCACATTTAAGAAGCACATCTTTCCCACAAGTTAGTAGAAATACATTTTCCTCAATGACATCATGCAAAAAGAACAATCAATCATTTGCAAGTTCCACAACATATAAGCCGGTATATGCCACAATCTGTATTTCTTTCAGATCTACTCATTATAAACAGAATCACACAAACTCAAATACCCAACAATTACCAAACATATAAATCAGCCCAAGTGGAGTAATGTGATATATATATATATATATAGATGAACCATCAATCATAGTGGAAGGGTAAATATATCAAAAGATGCAAGAATAAAAGAAAAATTCCCATTGTTGAAAACAAGATGCCACAACTCTGAATAGCAGTTGTGTAAAAAAAATAGCTTTCATGGCAGAAAAGAAAAAGGAAAAGAAAAGAAAAGGCAAAGGCAAGCTATAATTCATGCATAGCATGATTTAATTGTAAAACCCAAAATCTCACAAGGGAAATAAAACCCCGGATGACTGTCAAAGTACCTAAGCGGAAAAAAAAAGTTGCGCAGAAAGTGCTCTCGTAGCCACAGATCAATAATCCAAACCCTAAATCCTTAATTTAACAAACCATTATTTTGAATTCAGAAAAATTCAGATACTTTAGAAATTGAAACAACCTAAAAGAGAAAAATCGCAAAATCACAAGCACAAACTCACATAATTTTATTTCGCAACAGTTGTGTTACTTACCTGACGGAGAGAAGAGAAGGCTGTGGAGACGATGGCGTTGTGGCGGGAACTGAGGCAGGCTGAGCAGAAGGAAAGAGACCCTTTTTTTTTTTTTTTTTTGGTGGTCTGAAGGAAAGAGACCCTAGACTAGAGAATTTGCCCAACTTTATTTCCGTTAATTTTCTTTTATTTCAAATAGAAATCCTTCTCCGACCAAAAGAAGAAAAAAACGAAATTAGAAAACCCAATCCAAAACAGTCAATCCATGAAGCCCAACCCGTAGACGACATGTCGTTCACGGTCCAACATTCCTACTGAAATTTAAAAGCCCAATCCAAAACTACTCGATTATCGATTATTTTGTTGATTAACAGGCGAGTAAAAGTCAAACTTGAGACATTTCAATATTGGAAAGAGAAGTATCACTACTTATTAGTTTGTTGAAGTCGACTATTTCTAAAAAGTAGGACTATTTTGGGTTTCGGGTTATGTGTATTTTAAACAAATTTTGCAATATGAAAGTTGGTTGTTGACTGGATTTGCTGCATTTTATCAAACTATTAATTGATGGAATGAAGTTGGCTCGGTTATTTGTGCTTCTCAAACTGATAATTTGATTGAATTGACTCTAGGTTTTTTATTGGGTCATAATGCATCCACTTGTATATTTTACAAAAGAAACCTATCGTGTTGGTGGAATTGGTTTTTATTATTATTACTTTTCTTTTTTATGTTCCACCACTTTCACCACTCACAACAGAGGAAAAAAAAACAGAGAAGGAAAGAAATGTTCATGTTCATCATCACCACCACATTTTGTTCACTAGAGTCTTTCCTTCACCACTGTTCTAGTGACAGTGCTGCTGTTCCATACCAGTACAAGTGTTTGTTTGTGGACTTGCCGCCTCCTACGAGCCTTAACAAATGAAACCTTGAGGCCCTTCTGAAGCTTGCATTTTGCGATCTTGACAGTACTTAAGAAATGCCTATCTCCATACTGTACCAAACAAAATAGATTAGGCCATCGTAACCCTTTCGGTTGTTTCGAAAAAAACACCGAGCAAAAATCGGTAATAATGTGTGTGTGTGCGTGTAAGGGAGATTTTTCTTAACTTACATTTGGAATGTCAAAATCACCTTCAGCTGCATCACAAAAGTCTAGCGACACATTCCTAAGCATTGGCAACTGCATTCAACATGTAAGGCACACAGTCGTTATTAACTTATTACCCGTTAAACTTGATTCATGAAGTTGAATACACCTGAAAACAAGAACAGTGGTATTACTATTACCTTCGAAGCGGCATCAAAAATAAAGCTTCTCTGCAACCCAGGACCCTGTATAATATGGATCAACATATAAGTAGTGGAAGGTATACCATGTTCCAATTGCAATATAAGTAGTGGCGGCATAACATTAAGGTATTAACTATTGTCATTAAAAGGAAAAGTCATTAAAATCTCACATTATGACGCAGCAAGATATCTTCAAGAGCTTTGCAGTCGAGAAGAGAAGAAACCCCCATTGTTGTTACTTGTCCACACTCCTAAACATCAAAACCGATCACATTTGTAAACATACATGCCACACTGATAATTATGCGTCAAATGAAACCAATCGTTGACAAATACAAGAACAAGAATAATATATAGATCTTTACAATTTCTTCATACAGCCAGAGAAAGAAGATGAAGAAGACATCTTTATATAGCAAAACCATGCTAGTCATGCTTCCGCTTATTATCATAAAACGTACAGAAGAACCAACAAAACTCTCATAACCAGCCATTAGAAAATTGAAAATGGCAAACCTCAAGATGGATAGACACCAAGCCTGGCCATCCTTGAGAAATTATTTGTTGAGACTCTGCAAACAAGACGGAACAGCAAGGTAAATGGCATATCAATTATCTTCCGGTTCCTCGAAAAAATAAGAGTAGCTACTATTATCAATTGCTCTAGAGGTACACCAACACACAGATAAGACAAGGAAAGGAAATCCCCATAACATGCTAGAAAGAAACCAAGAACAAGGGGGCTCCTTGTTATTGAGAAATTGGATCATGACTTAGTTATGACTAAGGAAATGTCTACATGCTAAATCCAATATAAGGCAGGCTCAAATGATACCCTTTGAAATAAATAACTCCTAACCTGAATCCAGAAGCGTACACCCTAGCAGCGAAAGCTCAACAAGATTTGCACAGCTTTGAGTAAGAATAACCAAATCATTGTTGGTAATCCAGGGGGTCACCCGCTCAAGCTTCAACTTCCTCAGGTTAGGCATAGGAAATTTAAAGCTTAAAATAGATATATCACCAAGACAGTGACAGAAAGCCAAAACTACCAACTTCTTCAGGTTTGCCATAATGTTCATAATGGTTCTATCAGATATTACCTGTAAAAGAACTGAAATCATTTTACAAATGACAGTATTTTATATTCTTATGTAGATTTTGATGCAAGAGAAACATATATTTTTGAAATTAAAAGAAGAAACAGAATTCTAATTCAGTGAATTCTAGAATGACCAACATGCATATACCCAACGAGACAACAGTTCACACATACTGATCGGATCATATAAGATCTTATCTGATAAGACTCTGAAGTAAATCCACAAATAGGGTCTGAATATAACTAGTCTCACTAGAAGATATCCCAATAGGTCATAACGAAGTGCCTGCTAAAGTACAAAGTTCATCAAGATCTATAGGGTAAGTGTATCTCTTGCAAAATTCAAACTTCAAAAATGATTATCCCAAAAGCAAGATCATATGAGCATTCTATATTCCTGATGTCACAGCTAATGGATGTATAACAGAATAAACCACAGGGGAAGTCACAGTTATCACCTACGATTATCTCCAAATCCACTATCACGAATACCTGAAAATAAAGAATAATCGACTCTAGCATAGGACAAATAGTTGGTAGTTTTCTCAGTCCATCTTCACCTAACAATCCACCTAAGCCCACAGTTATTTTCCTCAGTGATGTGATTGCAGGTTTCAGAGCTTCCAAAGAGAAGTAAGAAAATCCCCATCCAAGTGCAATTTCTTCCAACATGCAAGTTCTTCCTATTTCATTATGCAGTTCTCTGCAAGAATAGGAGAAAGAAAATTCCCTCTTTTGAGGATCACTTTCCCGTTGAGATAAATTCCTACAGCCCCTTGCTTTCAGACACTTTAAACCTGGATTTCCTCCGACAAGATAAGCTACAGCAGCATTTGAAACCTGAAATTTACAAGCACATAATTACCAGAGTTGCAACGACAATAGGGACATAGATGATTGCCTGTTTTTGTTTAGTCAGCTGTGTCATCCAAACTCGATGTCTTATACCCATAACCAAATTCATTGGATTTTTAAAATATTACTATATGAAAATCCTTCTGTTGATTCTCCAATGATATAAAGTTTATAAACAAGAGATGCAAGAAGCAGTGTGTTGTCTATCTTATTACTCACAAGGATTATGTGCAAGGCCAATTGACTTGATAGATGCATAAGAATTCTTAGGGGCATACGGATTATAGTTGTAGGTTTAATTTACCCATTAAACGAACATAGCCATGAAACTAATAAATTTGATGAAATATGTAGGGGTGGAGGACTAGGTTCCGATAAATTTGATGACTCACCATAGTATTAGAAATATCAAGCACCTCCAAGGAAGAACCTCTGAAACTATATAAAGCACCATCAGAAAGGTGAGTATCACTTAAACAAAGACTCTTCAGCTTTTGCATTTGAGACATAAGCTTTAGAAGAGATGTTTCGTCAACACCTGAGGAAAAAAAAAGTAAGAACATGTGTTCCGGTGAAATTTTAGGCATTTAAATTCCTAGGTCCATTAGAAAATGAAATTCATGCAACTTAGAAGCCATGATTTCAACTGACTGGAGTTGTTACAGCAACCATTTCTCAACTTCTTAGGTCTAACTTTTGTCAAATCATCATTAAATGCAATCTTTTCAGCACAGAGTGCAGAAATTGTGTAACTGGTCAATGGTGAGAAATTATGTTTCATATTACATCAGATATCAGAAAGGCAAAGGGGCATATTACTAACCTAAAGTAACGAATAGCAAGTGAGTTAAGCTAATTCTTTGTCAAGAAAATTCCAAGTACTTCCAACAGTTCAAAGTTCTTTGTCTCTCAGGTTTTGTTTGTTGTATATGGAAGTAAAAGTAGTAGGTAGAGAAGCTATTCATATATTTTGCTGTGTGGATGAATGGTGCCCTATACAAAACCCTAGCATTTCTGCCTGTCAAAAGAAACACAAAAGGGAAACATGTGTTTATTTCTTTATTCATGCCCTTTGGCATCATTTTCGAAGTAGGGGAGAATGAGAATGTTGATGAAAATAAGTCTTTGAATCATAAAATTCCAAAACAAGAATAACAGGGGAAATGCCACTCACACTTGCAGCTGCCCATATGAAGTATTTGAAGATTAAGTGCCAGGGAATCCAAAAGCTCATTTTCAATTTGTTCGACAGCAATATTATTGGAGGAGCTAGAGCAAAGAGCTAAAACTGAATTTATCCCGAAAGAGGTATCACAAACTAAAACAGAATGTAGCTTAATACATCTGCGTAAAAGACTTGCTATGCCAACATCAGTTAATGAAGTACACCCTTTGAGGTTTATGTATTGCAAGGAGACACAGAATCTGGAGATATACTGGAGATCTGAATCTGTAATAAGCATAATAAGGAAGAGTTAGTGGGCCAACCAATGATGCAAAATCAGGCGACAACATAAAAAGGAAAAATAAGCATCTCCCAATTATGTGCTGCATGTGTGTGCAACTATGCATTCACAATATTGAACCTTTACTTGGCTAGTTAAATGTCAACGAAAAATATTCAAAATAAGAAATCCAATACTTAGATACTATTCACTATTCACTATTGCAGCAGTCATATATCAGTGAATGCTGTCATCAATAGCATGCTTTAGATATGCCAAAATTTCCCTTTTCTGGACTTTTACAATGAACTCTTGCCTTATATGCAATAGAATGGGAAACATTTTCCCATAACTTTGTCCAAAAGTTTAACAAATGACAATGACACTGCCAATGCCATCAGAGTGTATGCCAAACTATCTTTTTGAGGTATGAAGCACTAATGACTCTATCCAATGGAAGTCTGGAAAAGTTATTGAAAACTATCTCACCATAGAGATCACTTCGGCCCTCCAATGTGAGTTTTGCTATCGATTGTCCAGAGTTGTAAAAAGAAGTCATATCCCGAACATTTAAGGACAAATTTGAAATTTGTGGTGTTATAGCTGGACTTGAGGATACAATGGACACTTGTGATGATATAATTGGACTAGTGTCAGTGGTTAAGTCAACTTCACAGACCATAGGGCATTTCCGCACCAGTTTGCGCAAAGTGCTTATCTTGAATTTCAAAAGAAAAGCTGCCTTCAGTATTCTTAAAGATGGAAATGATTTGTGGAAGCACTCAATGGCAGATTCAAGATGCAACCTTGGACACTTGGAAATATCCACCTCTTGTACTGCTTCAAAAGACAAAGTCGGCAACAAATTCAGTACTTCCGAACATTGATCTCTGTCGAGACGTTCAAGGTTGAATGGTGACTGCCCAATACCCCTTAGTATGTGGTCGATACTGTTTGCAGAAGGAAGCAAAGACAAAAGTAGCACCGCTGACGTTATCTGTGAGCAACTTGAAAGGTTTACTCTCTGCACAAAGAGAAAAGACTTGAGTTATACAATCATGAACACTGGGCAGCAGGACCCTGAGATAAGCATGCTACATTGGGTATTGATACAAACTGTTTGCCAAAAGTTACAGATATTAGGAAACTATATACCACAAGGATCTATGCTTTATCCTGTATTTAATAAATCAATAGTTTCACAACATGCACATAAAATACCTCTCTCCTTTTTCCTACTAATTCAAAGTTTGTGTAGTCTTTGGATTGCATGCTAGAACTTAAACACCCCTATAACCTCCCTTAATTATGCAGTGTAAAGCACTTAGCACTATTGTCTTCCTTCATCTGAAAGACCCTTTTATAACCTTTCATACCACTGAACCCAGAAATGAGATAGAATCCACTACAAATGGAGATGGAAATACAAAAGAAAACAAGTCCTATTTGCTATTCCCCCTTCCAGAACGTAGGTTTTGCGAAAACACCAAAATGCTTTGTTTTCTTTCCCATTGTATGATGTATCTTCAGTCACATGAACCCTCCTAAAAAAAATCAAAACAAAAAATCAAAATTGCCTTTTGAGGTCCTTGTAGAGATAGTGACAGGACTACCTTAGAAAATTTTGTCAGCCGAATGCGTAAATCATGCAAGTGACTAGCTCCTAAGGCATCTACTGAGCCAGTGGATGGAATTCTCAGTAGTCTGAAAATTGAATCAATGCTCTCATCAGCAAACTTAGAAAAATGACAAGAACCTCTTTTCTCTGAAAAAATAACCCGATCAGTTTATGTAATTAATGGATAGGACAAAGGCAATGAGTATGTAATAATGCCCTATGTCTAACATCAGAAAATTAAGCATACCTGCAGCAAACCACAACGGCAAAAGGCTTAAATGGATCTGTTTAACAGCAATAACAGAACAATTAATAGAAATATTAGACAAATAAATTATTCCTGGTAAGGCATACATAGAATCACCCAGATTACTATTTCAAATTTTCGGTTTATGAATAGATAAAATTAAAAAATTAATGCTACTGGAAACGACCTAAATCATCATTTACTTAGGTTTTTACCTAACATATAAACTCCAGAAAGCAAATTTACAGACAATAAACAGAAACAAGTTCAAGGTGCAAAGACAGACGAGGTAACTTTTATGATTAACTAAATAATGGACACATACATTACCGACCAAATCCCCAACATATTTAATTACAAAATAATGAGGGATCAATTTGGTAGCACAAGTAATGAACTTTTATAATAATGCATGTCCCAACTCAACAAGTGAATAAACACTTTACATGGTTCAATAATTTCTATTATAGACCTAAAATTACCCTTTTTGTCTTTAGACCTGTAATTACCTTTGCCGTTCCTATTTCACATACTTGTGAACACATCATAGCTTGTTGCCCCATTATGTTATCAGGCATGCCAGGTAGAGTCTTATTCAAGTGATAATATAATGCTAAACTGCCATTAAGTGAATACTGAAAAGTGGCTCAAGGGGTCAATTTGTTATGATGATTAAGTAACTCACTCTTTGGTGACTTTCATCTAGAAGTTTAAGACTTCTTAATATCCATTTGAAAGTAGGCAGGCTACAAACTCAGCTGTCAAATTTGTTATACCTCACATGGCTGTGTTTTCCTAAAACTAGTACGGAGTCATGTTCACGGTTTAAGATCGTGGACTATAATATAATAATGGCAGTATGAGATACTAGGTAAACAAGTCACCTTCCCAGGATATATACACTGGAACATTTTCAATCTGTACCTGTTTCAAAATGCCAGTGCAGACATCTTCATTTCTGCTCAAGCCTTCCATGCATTCTGCGTTAGCATCAATCCAAACTAGAAGTGCATTGGAAAGATGCATCTCACTGTAAAAGACCACTAAGAATCTAAGATATCAGTGTGCCAAGATATCTTACAGAAAATTTAACTAGGTCAGTCAAAGGATAAGTAACCTGTCTACTGTCAAATTCATGTGCTTCACGCAAGATAGTAATAAGTCGTATGGAATATCTACAAAACAATTCATAGATATGGCCCACATCTGGAAAACCAAACAATAATCGGTCAGCTTCACTTAGTTAATAGGTTGAGCACAGTGAAAACAAATATTGCACAAAGCACAGAATTCATAAGCCTGTATATGAGTCCCTAGGATCCGATGCAACTTAATTGATAACAATCTCCTATTCAACCATTAGCAACAACCTGATCGTAAAGAAATATATTGAGGCATCTGTTTTCAGTTTAACCAAGATTAGTAGCCACAAATCCGTGTGTGCATGTGCGCATCATCAATAAAGTGCCACGTGGTCAGGAGACTATTTGGTCAACGTCATGGTGCTCTTTGATGTGTTTCATTATGCTAAAATCATATCCTCCATTACATCCTCAGTAATCAAGTCAATTCTTTTTGCCTCTACCCATGCCCCTCTTGGGCTCACTTAAGCTCTTATATCCTTCTCATTTCCTAGCCATCTCTAACAGAACCCTCTTTTTTCTTTTAGACCTTGCAAGTGCAATATTATGACCAAACACAAACGTTGGCAGTCAAGAGAAAACCCAACCAAAACAATCTAAAGTGATATCATATGGAATATCAACTAAAATGGTGCCTCACAATAAAACATAATTTTCTACTCCATATCAAGTTAATATGAATCTACAACCCGCCACTAGCCTCTATGTGTGGGTTAATATTGAAGCGTAATTCTATTTTCAACAATTAATCTGATTGTGCACAAGTCACTACTACGAAATATTGGGCACAAGAAGGCTGCAGAGAATATAAATACAAGTTGAGGACATACAAAATTTCTCGCAAGATAGCTCCCACATAATTCTGGAAGAAAATCACGGGCTGCAATCCATTCCAATTTAATCTATTAGACTAGACACCACTAATTTTAAATACGAGTCTTTCATAGACATTGCTGTTCTAATCATTCTCACCGTGCTCTAAACCAAAGCTCCAAATAGAAATCAAATCATCCAATTGTACTTGTGGTGGCACCTCCGCTGATACTACCTCAGAAAACCAAGTTTTGCATCTCATGAGAAGCATCTCCACTCCAAAATAAAGTGCACCCTGAAAACGTAACACGGTATTGTCAAAGGAATATTAACTTTATAAAACATTTTATGTGATTTAAAGGCAGATGCGTTCAAACTAGAACTAGAAGTTAAAGAAATGCAATTTTTCTTTTTAAATGACCAAAGGTTTGAATTATTTAAGATCAAACCAATAGTTAAACAAATAAGTAAATGAAGAATATAAAAGAACACACTGGATCAGAATTACCATATAGTAAAGTTAATTCATTTACCTCATAAAGAGGGAGGAAATTATTAGACGTTACATCCAATGGGCAGTCATATATACAATTGAGAATGTGTAGAAATGCTTCCAGGTTCCACTCAATTGCTATACAGTCCAGGCCTGATTCACTACAAAAAGTTCTCAACAATTTAGCCAGAAGCAATTAAACAAAATTGATTAGAATAAAAATGTAGGGGATGATATAATATCCAAATTCAAGAAAAATAAAACTTGTTCATTTCTTCGAAGAATCATAATCTACATTGAAAAAAGCACAACTTCAAGTTCCGGGCTTCGTTGAATTCAGTTTCACAAGAAGAAAGTGATCGAAATTGATTACCTGAAGCTCCCGCTTAGGAGGCCATTGAAATACGATGAGTGTTGAATTAGCCTGCAAGCAAAGATGGAAATTGATTCTCCCTCATTGTATTTTCCCGGGAAACAAACGGAAAATGAGTGAGAAAATGATAATCCACCACGCACCTGTTCCGATGGGATTGAACTTTGACTGTTTGGTGACAGAGAATTGATGGCAAATCCCAGCTTGGGATATTCGTGACTGAAATTAGAATCTCTATATCAGTGCTGGTGGTGTTTGCTTGAATTGGATTGGGGTTACTGCATACGACGGTGATGAATTCGTCGTCTGAAGTTGAAGAAGCCATGCTCTGGTTTTCCGACACTCCGTCTGTAAGACAATGGAAGCAGAGAATATGCAGAAGTTTACAACTTTGTTCTTGGAGTGACGAGCTTCTTCTTCCTTTTTTAAATTTAATTTCTAATGGAAAAGATGTTTATTTATTTAAATATTCATATATTCAAAGAGTATAGCCAATCAGTTAATCCTTTTAAAATTTAACAATAAATTCATATTTAACATACCTAATCAGTTAATTTAATACAAAAGTTTTTTTTTATTAATTTATGAAGTAGATGTGATTAATTATCTATTATTTTATTATTTTATAAATATAATAGTGTACATATAAGAGTAATTTAAAAAATAACGTACCTATTACTTCTTTTACTAAAAATAATATACTTAGTATGAATTTACTTATTGTTCAAATAATATACCCAACTTTTATAAATGCATTTTTGATATAATTTACCTAATAAGTTCCTATTATGTAATAATATAACTTGTAATTCACCTATTATAGATATATTATAGATATATTAAAGCCTGCAGATTTATAGGTATATTGTGAAAATAATTTACCTACCCGTATTAGATATATACAAGATATATAGGTAAATTTGTAGGCACATTATATTGTATTGACAATAATTTACCTACTTTATTTTATTTGGACAAAATTTAAGGGATTTTTTATTGGTCGAAAATTTAAGGATCTTTTATTGGTCGAAATTTTAGGGATTAGAAGGAATGCCAAAAAAAAAAAAAAAAAACCAGAGTTATTGATATGCTATAAATGAGGAAGTATTAATTAGAAATGAGAGTGCTTAAAAACGGTCAAGTTGACTTATCTGATGTCTAGTGGCAAACAATGTAAATATGTAGGAGTATTATGACCTTTTATATCTTACGAGGAATTTTAGTTTGATTTTGAATTTTATACATAGATTTCAAAATTAATGGTTTGATATTTAAGAAATAGAACTTGTAAGACAACGAAATGGTACTGCTTAAGTAGAGTAGAGGTATACCAAGCAGAGGATCAACTCAAAAATCAAAATGGCGCCGCATGCAATCATCCACACACTTGAATTTTCCATAGCACACACTAATACAATAAAAACTATAATAAATAAGTGGCATTTCCTCCTCAACTTCTCGACGTAGCCATGAAAAGAAACCATCTGATATTGGAGAGGAATGAGTGGGAGAAAAGAAGCCATGAAAAGGTCCTCTCCCTGCGTTAGCGTTGCTATTAGAAAAGCTAATTCATAATTCCAGACATATTTTTTGAAAGCTAATTCATTTGTTTATGCATCTTTCATGAACAATATATATAAGTTTAGGGTTAATCTATATCTATATATATAAAGCAAAAGGCAGAGAATGATGAAACATTCAAAATACCAAAAAATGTCCTTGGTTAATGCAAACATTAAGAATTGAAATTATTAATTAAATGATGATAATATGGTAAATTCACACTTGTTCATATTTAAAAAAATTAAAATTAAAAGAAAAATCAGATAATGGATCCTATTTTTATGGAATACAACTACCCATTATCTTTTTTAATTCTAAAATAATATTTTTTTTTTTTTTTTAAAAGCCTCTCGCAGGCGCGGAAGCGCATGTAGAGAGGCTAGTTTTAGTGATACAAAACTCTTTTAAAAAGAACGTGTCAATGAAAGGAAGAATATTTTTTTCTTTTATTAAAAATAAAGAATTGTTTTTAGAAATTAAAGGTGACTTTTGGTGAAGTATATTTGCTAGTTAATTTGTTCATGAATAATACTAATAGTTAGATGCCTAATGGTTTTCCAAGGCATTGCAAATATGTGTGAGCTCCCACATTGGAACACTAGAGTTCCTTGGAGGTCTTTATAAAACTTACTCTTGGAAGAAGAAAAGTTCGTATTGGCTATGCAAGTGGCCAAATTGAGTGACTTGTGGGTATGACCTTTTCTTAAATGCCTAATGGTTAATTAATATATTTATTTAATCAAAAAATGGGCAAAGTGATTTAAATTAAAACCGATTAGTTAACTAATTATTTAAGAAAAAGACATGTGTTGACGCGTGGCGCCTAATGGGTGGGGGGTCCTCAGTTTTTATATTAAAAAATAGTATAGCCGTACGGCTATAGCAGTACATACGTATTTCTAACGTTTTCTACACTTATTTTTTTTACAAAATTTTCAGTAAGGCACACAAAATTCATGTATTATACAAATAAATCTCACTTACTATTGAATAAGAATAACATATGTTATACAAATTATATTAAAATATCATATAGTGGAAGATTAATATCTACTTTGGATATGTTGCAAATTAATATCTATAACGTACAAACTAATGCAACTAGGATGGTTTTTTTTATTATTAAATCGTATAGCCGGGCGGCTATACTACGATTTTTTTATTTAAAAAATAGTGCTGGGCAGCGGTACTTGTTTTTGACATGTGGCTTTAACTGATAGAGGCTCTTTTTTCTATAAATAAATAAAATAAAATAAAATAAAATAAAAACGTCCAGCCGCTCGGCTATACTTCGTGTTTTTAGTTCTCTTTTTTAAAAAAGACATGTGTTGACACGTGGCGGCTAATGGGTGGGGGTCCTCTATTTTTATATTTAAAAATAGTATAGCCGTACGGCTATACACAGTTTTAAAGTTTTTTTAAAACATTACAGCCGCGCGGCTATACTATTTCACAAAGCGGGCTGCTCTGTTTTTTCTGTAGAAAATAGTATAGCCGATCGGCTATACTCCATTTGTTTCTAATTTTTTAACAAAAAATGTATAGCAGGCGGAATTACTGGCTTTTATTTTACTTTATTTAAATTGTCTCTAATAAATAGTCTACACGAGTGGCTATTGTCTTTTACATATATATATAGGTATGTACGTATTTCTAACATTTTATACACTTATTTTTTTTACAAAATTTTCAGTAAGACACAAAATTCACGTATTATATAAATAAATCTCACTTATTATTGAATAGGAATAACATATGTTATAAAAATTATATTAAAATATCATATAGTGGAAGATTAATATCTACTTTGGATATGTTGCAAGTTAATATCTATAACGTACAAACTATTGCAACTAGGATGGTTCTTTTTTATTAAATAGTATAGCCGGTCGGCTGTACTTGTTTTTGACACGTGGCTTTAATCGATAGAGGCTTTTTTTTATATTTAAAAAATGTACAGCCGCTCGGCTATACTCCGTGTTTTTAGTTCTCTTTTTTAAAGGGTAATGATTTCCCCACTCTCTTGTTATCTACTTACACTCCTTTTTTAGTTATAAAATGAATACAATTGGAGTGGGGAAATCACCACTTTTTTTAAAAAAGACATGTGTTGACGCGTGGCGCCTAATGGGTGGGGGGTCCTTTGTTTTTATATTTAAAAATAGTAGCGCCGCACGGCTATACCCAATTTTAAAATGTTTTTTAAAACGTATAGCCGGGCGGCTATACTATTTCGCAGAGTGGGCTGCTCTATTTTTTCTGTAGAAAATAGTATAGCCGTGCGGCTAGCCTCGATTTTTTTTTAATTTTAAAAAAATATTATAGCATGCGGTGTTACTGGTTTTTATTTTATTTTATTTAAATTGTCATTAATAAATAGTCTAGACGAGCGGCTATTGTCTTTTACATATGTATACATATATATATATATACATACATATTTCTAATGTTTGAATATATTAATATTTAAATAGTATAGCCGCACGGCTAGATGTTTTTAATATATTAATATGTACAAAGTATAGCCGAACGGCAATACTGTTTGAATATATTAATATTTAAACAGTATAGCATATATTAATATGTACAAAGTATAGCCGTGCGGCGATACTGTTTTAATATATTAATATGTGTAAAGTATAGCCGCCCGGCTAAACGGTTTTAATATATTGGGTTATTCGCAGCAATGGTCCCTAAACTATACCCGTAGTTACACTTTGGTCCCTCAATTCAATTATTAGTTGCAGGGGTCACTCAACTAGGTATTATGTTGCACCAATAGTCCTTCCATCAAGTCTCTCTAACGTGGCGTCAATTTAAAGGGCAAATTTTTCTTTTCAAGTCTACAATGTCCACGAACCCATCTAAAGTAACTTCCCTCCGGAAAATGTCGAATCTGGCACCAAATAAATCCCCAATTCCCATTTATATTCGATGAAATCCACATAAAAACAGTAGATGTGTTGAAATTTTTGGAAATTCAAAGGAAATCTGGCAAAGCCCACACAGTGCATGCGCAAAGATGTCGCAGATTTCCTCTTCATCAACAAATCAGAGCCCTAGTGCAAGGAAGCTATGCAGGTGTGGGGGATATATCAAAACATGGACTTCATGGACTGATTTAAATCCTGGGAGAAGATTTGAGGCTTGTGAGATGAGTCGAGTAAGTGCATCTGTGAAATTTGATTTTGTTGCTTGATGGGTTTAGCTTTGATGTTAGAAAACATACTTTGCAGAGAAACATAGGAAATGGGCATCATTGGGAGTGGCTGGACGCAACGACCTGTGCAAGAGGAAAAGAACTAATTCCTGGGTTGCTGAGAAGAATGAGAGCAATGGAAGAGGACCTAAAGTTAATAGAAGAACAGAAGAAAGAAGTGGAAGATAAGCTGAAAATGGTGGAGAGAGAAAAGAAGGAATTGGAGTACAAAGTTCGAGAATTAGGCAAGCAAAAAAGAGTATTGGAAGAGAACAGAATGGGCCAATGACCAAGAGAGAATCAGATTTGGGGGGTTTCATTTCTGTCATTGGGTCTTGGGTTTTTGGGGATTATGATGATGCTCTGTATCTTGAGCAATTGGTTGACATTTCCTGGTGGAAACTCTAAAAAGCTTATGATCAATTAGGTGGAAATGTAACCGATATGTAGTTTATTTTGCAATGAAATTTCAGTTTCAGTTTGGTGGACATATTGGTGTTGGTGTAATCAATTTGTTTCCATTTTGTTGATGAAAGGGCATGAGTGGATAATTGTGATATGAACAGATATAGAAAAGCTGGACAAATAGTAGTGGGTGTCGATCAAGAGGTGTGAGAAATATAAACAATTTCTTCATCATATATAACAACCAGTTACAGGTTCCAAAATGGACCAAATCAAGTTCCAAGTGAAACACAAGTATAAGTATAGATGAATGATCGGTGCATATTTACATATCATTTTGTACCCTTCTAGCTTATGATTTGGTTATGTTTTTGAGTTAAACTTGTGCTAACATAAACACCCAGTTCAGGTTCCAAAATGTACCAAATACAAAAAACATCCCTTACAAAACATCCACACTAAGTTCTAGCCCAAAGACTCAAAAACCACATCCAACAAACCATTCATAACTAACATGTTGATAAAACACATCCAACTAGTTCAAAAAACACATCCATCTAGTTCAAAAAACACATCCTCCTAGTTTTCTTCACCACATCTCTTGGCAGGAGACTTGAATCTCTTAGCAGGAGACTTTGATGGTTGTGATGCAACCTCAGCAATGTTGGGTGGTTGTGATGATGATGATGTAGCTCCAGTATAAGAGAGTGGCTGTGATGAAGGCATTTGTGGCTGTGATGATGAGAGTGGATGTGATGAAGGCATTTGTGTTGTCCCATTTCCAACCTAAAATAAAATGGAACCATATTAACTAACCAAAGTACATGAATTAAATTTGAACCATATTAACCAACCAAAGTAGTATGACAGAGTTGTCACTTACATTTCCTCCTCCATATCCAGTTCCAATTGGCATTTGTCCTCTCCCATTTCCTCTCCCTCTTCCTGTAGTAGTACCTCTACCTCTCCCTCTCCCTCTGCCTCTAGTTGGGTTGGGCTGATTAGGCTGGGCCTAAAAACATAAAATAAATAAACTAAACAATAACAAAAACAAAAAACTAATTAAAGTAAATAATAAAAAAAGGAAATTAAATTAAAGAAAATATAACCCAAATACCTGTGCTGCCCCTTGGTTGGCATGCCGTGTCTTATTATGTCCCTCCTGGCCACAAACAGAGCATCTTAACTTTACATAAATCCTTCTCAACTTAGTAGGTGGTGGATTGTAAAATGGGGGCAAAGGGTTTGGAGGAACTGGAGCAGGTACTTCGACCTCAGCTGGTTCTTTATTCCTTGATTTCTTGGGTCTTCCAGGCTGCTTATTATATGGAGGAGGTTTAATTGGAGGCCAATTAGTTCTCTGCCACTGGTCCATGGATGGTATTGGATGTACCATAGGTTCATATGAACTCAGGTAGGCTTCTTTCTTATAACAGTCATGTGCATAGTCAAACACATTGGCCTCCTTTTGAAAGATACAAGAAATAGCATTAGAACATGGGATCCCACACAAATCCCATCTTCTACAAGAACAAGTCTTGGCTTTTAGATCCACTACATACTCTCCCTCATACATATGGCTCACTTGGTATTTGCTCTCACCTGCTAATCTAGGAATGCATTGACTAGCTCCCAACTTGTTCTTCTCAGTGATCTTGAAAATCCTAGGCCCAACTGGATGTCTCCAAACCATACAAGCAATCCTTCTGTTAGCCATTCTTAACATGATATAAACTCTAATCCTTTCTAGACATGTTAAGATAGACTTGTCTCTTGAATCTAAAATGCAAGAGTTAAAGGATTCACAGAGGTTGTTCAACAACAGATCACACTTAGAATGTGGCTCAAAATGAGATCTACTCCAATTTTTGGCTGGTCTTTTGATAAGCCACTTCCACACCTCTTCATCTTGCTGTTTCATCTTCTCCATTTCTGCTTCATACCAGGGAATGATAGTTGCTCTTGCCGCAGCCCAGAGAATGTTTTTCAGTGCAAGTCCAGCATGCTCTGTCCTGAAGTTGCTGTAGATATGCCTAACACACATTTTGTGCTCAGTTGTTGGAAGCAATGTCTCAATTGCAGGTATTATACCTTTTTGCTTGTCACTTATAAACACCCAAGCTTTCCCATTCTCAATTTTTAAGTCTGTAATCAAAAGTTCAAGGAACCAAATCCAACTACTTTTAGATTCCACCTCTACAACAGCATAAGCAACTGGGTACATTCCATTATTCCCATCAACACCAACGGCTGTTAAAACTTGCCCTGTGTAAGGTCCCTTTAAATGGCATCCATCTATACCAATGAGAGGTCTACATCATGCCAAAAATCCCCTTTTACAAGCTTCCAAACATACATAAATTCTTTGAAACACAGGTACATCACCCTTCATCTTATTCTTTATAATCACAGTGTTGCCCTTGTTAGCCTTCTTCAATTCTTCTACACAGTCCCATAGCCTCGCATATTGCTCCACATAGCTTCCTTCAATGATCACCTTCGACAAGGTCTTTGCTCTATAAATCAGATGCCTTGAAACATTCATATACTTTTCCAATACCTCAGACTGGAATGCCCCTACATCCCACTCAGGATTTTTCCTAATCTTGTCAGCAAACCTATTTGACAGCCACCTTGAATTAGTATATTTTAGTTTGTCCACTCTAGTACACTCGTGCTCTAAGGAGAGAGTCTTTATGGCAAATGTCTGCTCATCTCTATCTATCTTGGAAGCAAACAGAATAAATGGGGATCTCGTGTGACCTGCACACTTTGCTTGAATCCTTCTATTATCATTCTTCACCAATTTAACATTCCTCCCTTGCACAATTGCATACTCCCTAATAGCTTCCTTTAGTTCATCCTTATTGGCAAATTGCATTCCAATTCTAAACTCTGGATTTCACAAATCAGTTTCTTTCCTAAACTGTTTAAAAGTTGGCATCTTCCATTTCCTCTTGCTTGTCTTTTTTTGACCATCTTCCTCACTACCAGAGGTATCACCATTAGAAGGAAGTCGATCACTATCTTCAACATCATCTGATATCTCCCCTGTAGCTTCATTAATAGGCATTTCCTTCATCTCTTCAAAACATTGTGCATATTCAACATTTGGTGCATCGTGACCATATGCAGCCTCTTGATTACCATTTTCTTCTTCACTTACTTCATAATCACTGTCAACAATAACATCCTATTTTTCCTCCTCTTCCTCTTCATTGCCAATTTCAATTTCACTATGTTGTTGTTGCTTTTCATCTACACCCTCTAGCTCGTTGTTATGAGTAGGATCATGGTAATACAACACCAAAACTTGATCTGATGAAATGCTCCCAACCAACCCTGGAATACAACTATCATTTACAACCTCATTCACAGCATGCTGACCACTTTTTGCAGGCCCCTTATAGTAAACTTTTAAGTTTGTAACCCTTTGTGTTATATCAACTTCGTACCCAAGATCTATCCCAATTTTCTTTAAATCCAATAATGACAGATAGTCATGAATACAGTTGTCAACATAGCATACTTTGCCTCCCTTATACATGCCATTATCCAACAAACCAAAGTGGTGGAGTTCAAGAGTACACAACTTTGCTTTATCTACCACATTACACAAAGGTATGCTTACATTTTTTTTCATGACAATGAAGACAAAGTAAGTGCAGGCACGTGCAAGTGTGAAATCACTTCCATGACAAACCGACAACAATGGGACCACAGACAATAATAAAGACTCCAACTTACATTTTTTTCAACCTTAAAGCCAAAACTTCATTGTCAACAGGAGGACCACACATTTGCAAACTGAATATAAACCAATATCAAACGAAGAAGGAATATTTAGGTTATAGTAACTTACCATACTTGGGGGGTTCTCCAGACCACCGAAAAATTGTCTCCATTTGAAGAAGCCTCCACACACAGTAGACCCGACTCTTTTCTCTGTGATTTTCATGAAACTGAAATCCTAGATTTGTACTTTATCGCTTTTTTAACTCTAAATCCTTCGCTACTTAGTCCATTAAACCATAATGTTCCACAATTCCCCAAAAATCGAAGTCAAATACCTCTCGATTTGAAAACCCTAGATTCTCTACCTTC
>NW_018921545.1:350694-405794 GCF_002207925.1 Prunus avium
TATATATATATATATATATATATATATATATATATATATATATATATATATATGCGCAAAGTATATCCGTTCGGCTATACGGTTTTAACATATTAATATTTAAACAGTATCTGTACAAAGTATAGCCGCTCGGCTATACTGTTTTAATATATTAATATGTGCAAAGTATAGCCGCGCAGCTATACGGTTTTCATATATATATATATACACACAGAGTATAGCCGTGCGGCTATATGGTTTTAATATATTAATATAAAAGCCCAGCTAACATCCATACTCGAAGACTCCGACAATTAGCCATATATTCTGATTTAACTTTCCCAGAAGCATTCCCGAACAGACTAATAACTAATAATATGCGAGGATGTTGTACAAAATTTTTGAATCTGATATGATATATGCGCTGCCATGACTGAAAATTTAAGAGAGTATGTACTGCTACTAATATACAGAAAGCTAGATATGAGTTATAGCCGGAAAGGAGGAGGTCTTTCAAGAAGTAATATAATACACAAGCAGACAGCTTCTCCTAAAAAAAGTGATTTTTCCTCTAAAATAACTCAAACTCTAGGTGGTCTCCCGTAGCTTTAAACTCCAAATACTTGGTATTCTCCTGAGCAGCAGGCATGTCTGGAACTTCAAAATCACAAAACTCGGGCAGTTCCGGTGGGATGGCACAGCGTATTAGGGCCCAATTCAAGCCCTCAAAGAAAGGATGTTGCTTAATCTCACCAGCCCCTTTCTCTGATCCCAACCGATTCTCCGGCTCCTTAACCAACAGCCCTCTGATGAGATCCCTAGCCTGGAAACTAACAATTGGACCTTCTGGGAATCTTAGGCTCTGCAACACCACATTGGCTAATGTTTCCTCATTGTTGATGCCTTTAAACGGTGTTCTGCCATATAGAAGCTCGTAAAGAAAGATTCCAAACGTCCACCAATCGACTGCAGCTCCATGACCCTCTCCTTTGATGATCTCAGGAGCCAAGTACTCATGGGTCCCTACAAAGGAATTGGACCGTGCATCAGTAGGCTCTGCCACAAGCTGTGGCAATGATCTGACTTGGGCTGCAGGGTCATTTTTGGACTTCTTTGTTTTTGCAGCAGCAGGTAAAAACCTAGGGCTGAAGCATGGGACTTCACAGGAGGGTTCAATGCAGAAGGGCTCAGCGCAGCTAGATTGTGTGCATGGACCAGACATTTTTACACGATCAGCATCACATGAAGGTGATTTCAAAAGAGTTGGACTGACAGTGCACCTTAGAGACAGGTCAAAATCTGTGAGCATAATGTGACCATCTTCCCGCACAAGAATGTTTTCTGGTTTCAAATCCCGATAAACTACCCCAAGCATGTGCAAGTACTCCAAAGCAAGGAGAACTTCAGCAACATAGAACCTGAAAACACAAAGTGGCTTGAATCAGTTTGCAATGGTGCGATATGAGAAATACATACAGAACATAAGAATGAGCAATTATAAGAAAGATCCATTTAACTAAGTTATCTCAGGTAAAATTCCAGCCCTAATTTAATATAGAAACAGATACTAGATTAGAGGCGAATCTAATGCTCAGTTTCCCAATTGAATTACATGGTGCAATGGAAGCTCTAAAGAGCTCAGAGCTTCCATTCACACAATAATTTATAAGAGATGACCAGGAAAAATGAGGATGTCATGTAGCAATTTCCCAAAAATAGTGTAACAATGGCATCCAAAACAAAATGAATGCCCTGATATGTATAGATCTTATTTCAAATTTTTCTACCTTGTCGCTGCTTCAGAAAAACACCTTCCAGACTGCTTCTGCCGAAGGACATGAAGATCTCCACCTGGACAGTACTCCATAACTAAACACGACAGATTATCTGATGTGAATTGGGTATACAGTGTAGGGAGAAAAGGATGATCAAGCATCCTCAATATTTCTCTTTCAGTCTGAGCCCTTGGCATCTTCTTCCTTCTAGCCAAGAACTCATTGTCCATTACCTTTATGGCAAAAAGGCAGTTCGTACTAATTAGTTCAGCAAGATATACAGTTCCTATGTCTCCACAACCAAGCTTCTTCAAAAGATTGAAGTGTCTCAACCCCAGGACTCCATGCTGCAACCTAACGTGACGGATGGCCTCCCACCTCACATCCTTCGACATGTGAGGCTTATTGCTACAACTAGACCCACTCATATTGCTCTCATCACTCAAACTCGTACTACTACTATACTCTTGGCTACTTTTTGAGCTTTGGGAGAACTCCCCTTTTTCTTTTGATTTTGGGTTCTTTTTTGCTTTCATGATGTCAGCTCCCCCTGTATTGCCAGTCTTATTGCTGTCTAAGGTGAAGCCTGGTTTACTTGGACCTGTGTGCGCATTACTTGAGTTTACTTCTGCAGTAAGACTGTTAAACTGGGGCACCAAAGAACCTTGATTGGATTGTTTGCCAGCACCTTTCAATGTACATTGGCATCTCTCACAGACCAGCTGACTTGTACAAGGATCAAAATCAGCATCAACTTCATTATAATTACTAGAATTGCAGGCCATAGAACTTGAATCCTGCCTTATCTTCTTCTTTATGATAATCCTATTCCTGCTGGCTGGTTTTACAGAACGGAGAGTATTTCTGGATAGTTTGCTTGTCGTATTGCCATTGACCAAACTAGATGAAGAAGGTACTGCATGCAACTTGACTTTCCGCCCTGGTTTTGCAGCTGATGCCTTACTTGCTAACTTGGGTTTGGCAGGAACATTTTGAACTACTGAAGTGTTACCACTTGTAGATTTAACTTTCTCTTTCTTCCCCAGCTGCGCCTTTATTTTTGTCGGTAACATGGTTTTCGCAGGAACGTTTTCAGCAAGTTCTGAAATATGGTCACTTGAAGATTCAATTTTCTCTTTCTGTCCCAGTTCTGCCTTTATTGTTTGCACCCCAACTGTCCTTAGCATGGACGTACTTTCATTTTGCAATGTTGTGCTCCCGGAATTATTTTCTGTTTTCCCGATGGCAAATCGAGGAGAAGAATGTGCACTCTGGCTTGATGACTTCATCTTGGCCATTTGAGGATGCTCAGGCATATTCTCACAAGTATTTGAAATGCTTTCTTCTGGCACCAGAGAGATCTCAACCATATTTCCCCTATTTTCACTTGAGGACGGGCCAGATGTACTGGCTTCAACCACAACTGCATTATACAATGTCTTGATCCTCCCAGCTTCGGAGGCTCTTGAAGGACTTGTCAATTTTGATAACCGCTTCATAGCAGCCATTTCTGATGCCTTGGTAATAGAGAGTTCCCTTAACGCCTGCTTCAGAGTTGCTGGCTCTGAATTCCCAATCCCTGGTGAGCGAGACACACCCACTGTAATTGGCTTCTTCAAGGCATTCTTATTTAAAGGGCTAGTGCCTGCTTGCTTCGAATTATCTGAACCCTTGGATGAAGCTTTGAGATTGATTGCCTCGAAGAGCTTATTAATATCATCTTCAAGAGAATCCTTGTATCCCAGTTTTAGAACAGGAGGCTTCCGATCTTTGTCACCCCTACTAAATCCAGAATTTGGTCCACCTATTCCATGAGAAAATTGACCTGTAGTCAGCTCGTCTGTTGCTTCAACAATTTCAGAAGTACCCGTAAATGAACCCATTTCCAGGTAGAGATTCTGATCTTTGTCACCCCTACCCAACCCAGAAGTACCAAAACGAGGAAGAGTATAGTCCAGCAAGTTTATAATGATCAGCTCCTTGAGAAGCTGTTTAGGTAAAGCTTCTTAGTTATCAAGTCACAAGTTGTGACGTTCTTTACCATATAAAACTAAACTGAGTACACCATGCTGTATGTCTTTTCACTTCGAAATATAATAAATCCATGCCCTGAAATTATCAACAAATAATGAAAAATATTAGTCAATCAAAGGCAGAGGTAGTTTGCTGTTTGCACTTATTTGTACAAATGGAAGTAAGAATGACCCACTCAGTCACAAGCACAACATTACAACACTACTTGACCAAACATTATTAGCATTGAAAATGCTAAATATACAGTCAAAGAATCATTTCAACATCACATAAAAGTCATATCAGAAGGAAAAAATCATCAGCAAAAACAGATTTCCAATAAATATAAATGGGGTATAAAGGGTGCACCTTTGCCATAAAAATAACATATTAATCTTTACAACAAATACCCTTTTAAATAAAAAAGAACCAGACTATTCTGAAATGAAAACTTTTTTTATTTTCCTTTGTTTAAATTAACAAAATACAAACAATATGAAGCTAGACCCAGTTGCCATCTTTCTAGTTTCTTCTAGTTTTTAAGTTTAATCAGTTTTTTTTGCATAGATTTGCTTCACCCCTGCTTGCCCATCACCAAGACAAGATTCACCACCCATTTATCCACCAAACAAATCAAACCAAATCACAAACAAAGCCAATAACTAAAAATAAAAATGATTCTTTTTGTTTTGAAAAATAAATAAACGGAAAATGCCAGGCTTCCTTGAGCTCCTGAAGCTCCAAAATAACAAGCTCTTGAAACTCCTGGAGCTCAAATCTCAAGAAATGAGTATGCTTAAAGCAAAGCAGATCGGAGAGACGAAGAGCAGTACCTGATGGAGCTTCGTCTACAAACGCATTGGGGCCAGATTTAGCGAGCAAATCTGAGGGAAGGGGGGAGATTGAAGGAATCTGAGAGAGGAGAGCGAAAAACCCTTGAAACCCTTGGGGGATGTTGGGGTGAGATGTGGAGGAAGCGAAGATGGGTGAGAGAGGAAAGCGGTACAGAAGACAAGCAAACAACAAAACACTGTTTCTCTCTTTCCATTCTGGCACTGATTATTTTGAAGGCCCTGGGCCCACCGTATATGTCGTGGGTCCCATCAAAACGTGAAAATTATTTCAAAACCATCTTGGGATTATCCAAATCTCAGTCGTTTTATGAATTTTAGGCTGGTTTTTTATTTTTTTGTGAAAAAAAGGAAAGTAAATTATATGGAGAAAGGCAATGAAGACTGTATTTTTACTGTTTTCATGTTTCTACTGTGTACCATCTTTTTACTGTTGTTATTGTACGGGTAAATTCAGCCACATGTATAGATTTTTAAAATATATATACATAGCATAGTACATAACATGTATACATATTTGTAAGAAAAACAATATACAAATACTAATTTTCAAAGTAGAGTTTGCAACTCTAATATAATGGTTAACCACATTTACCCCAAAACTTCAAATACTTCTCTAAATACTTGGAAAACATCCCTTTTTTTACTACCTGAATATTTTGTCATTCTATGAATGAATTTACGCCTGTCATAACGAATTTATGTGTTGTTTTGATTTTTCTTTTAACT
The DNA here is from genome assembly GCF_002207925.1 of Prunus avium. Next base: position 356,042 of record NW_018921545.1, read on the forward strand.
GAGTGTATTGAATTTTGAGATCCTGAATCCATTACCAAGTTTGTTGGAGATGTTTTTTCATTTAGGTTTGTTGTATGCATATAATGCATGTACCACATTGTCTAATAACGATAACGTACATAATAACGTGATGATTTATAAAGCAAACTAATTTGTTTGAAAGGAAAACTACAAGTATAATAATACTTGTGTATTTTATACAATGTAGATGTAGATAGTAGTTGTCAAGGTTGGTAGCTAGGTTGACTGTCCCAAACTATCAAATACATGAGAGTATTCGAAATACTTTAATAAACTTCATAGGCAAAAAGGGCATGTACAAAATAAGTTCATTGAAGTATTTTTGTAAATTGATGGTTGACTTGTCATCTTTCAATAGCATAATATTGACAATGAATGAACCAAAAATTGATGGTTTACCTAACATAAAATTTATTAATCTTTTGACAAAGTTTCACAAAAACATCTATATGAGACAAAATATGGGCTATCATATTTCAACCCCCATCTCATAATTAATTTACCTGCTAATCACCTAATTACTCAACCATGATTACATTCAACAAACTTTGCTCCAGGCTACAAGCAAAAGAGAGCCACTATAATCATTCTATATCAAATGTAGCAATTTTAGCTAATGTGTATAATTAAATTTCTTTAAAATAATTAGATTAAAAAAAATTTACTTAAATGTAATGAATTTTAGTTAATGTGCGGTAGGTACGTCGAACCTCAGACCACGGTATACAAGTACAGATATTTTTCCACTAAATTAGACGCGCGTTCAGAAAATCTTATATTTGTATGAAAAATAAATAAAGACATGGATTTCAAATTGAAATATAAGCACTAGATTTTGCATGTGTATGTAATTGTTATAGAATGCAATGTCAGTTTCTCTTTAGGGCAAATAATTGAATGCGATGTCAGTGTTTTTGGCTTATGGAGGTGTACATCGCCAGGAAACACAATTTTTCTGAACATGTTTGGTTTCTATCGACTTCAATGCCCCACAGTGAGTCCAATAATGATATTCTTGGGAATGAAAACGAAATTTGAAATGGGTTTCTTCCAAATACAACATGGTTAAACGTGTGCTCTGATACTGTTGGAGCCCACGTCTTTTGGCTCTTCATTTTGGTGTAAGATTTCATCTCCATGTAATTTAAACAAATATTTCACTTGTCGGAAAAAATGTTCTCTTATCAAACAATACGATAATAAGTATCATTTATGTTGTTTTGGTTAGTCTTTACAACACTCATAATTATTCTCAAGTGTGTGAGTCTTCGCAATCTGACAATAATATTTCAAACATCATAGATTCGAATACCTAACATCGAACAATGACAAATAATTATATTCGATCCGTAACTCTCAACAGATACATCGTACGCAGATGGATATAAATAGTGAAACATTCTATTTCACATGGTATATATGCCAACTCCGCTACTTTGGCCGGCCGATAGGGATGGTTGGTGTTTGTCTTGGCCCTCAAGTTGAGGAGTTAAACATGGGAAACCATAATGACTATATAAAGTACCCTATTAATTTGTTAATCCCGAGCCCTAGTCGCCTAAAGTAAGGCCATGGCCATCAAACTTCTTTTCTTTTGTTTTTTTGCCTTATTTTATGCAGGTAGGGGGTCACACAAACTTTACTTTGGGATCAAAGCTTTGAATGAAAATTATGTTGAAAGCAGCCTTCTAACTTGTACAAGGCAGATGGAGTTGCTCAAGATAATGATTTGCTTTGTACCCTTTTGCTTTTTTCTTATTGAATATCCTTGGTTCTTTGAATTATTTTGCTGGGGAGAGACCAGCTCCTAGTTAAATATCCTATAGCTATGATTCTTGGTACAATGATGTTGACTATTTTGGTCAATGAATATTGTTTTGAGCCAAGAGTTGCCTAGCACTTTATAGACATGGAAAAGCACTTACATTAAAAAAATAAAAATAATTTTTTTTTAATGCATGGTTGAGGTCCACTATGGGAGTTCTTATTTTCTCAAGATTTGACTGTCTATTATATTATTATTAACTATATTATTGGAATTCAAGAATATTCTTCCCTTTTATTAACGGAAGGAGATTTTTCCAAAATAATGTGAGATGAAAATTTTCAATGTGAAAAATGTGATTTTTTAAAGTTTGTTTTTGTTTTTCTCGGTGTGGAAAAAATGTGATTCTTAAATATGGGGTAAAATAGAGCAGCTGCTCAACCAAATTCATTACCATTTAAATGGCACTAGTTTTATGAATTTGGGTCACCTGAGCCCAGCCCGAATTAAAGCATTTGAATGGACAAGTAACAGTATAATTGGGCTCAACTCAAAGTTCATAGATGCAATCGGCTTAAACCAAAGCCCAAGGTACCTTCCCTTTTTTTTTTTTTTTTTGGGTTGATACAAGTTTTGCAAAGAGGCTAGAATGAGTGGTTTTTGGTTACCCAAAAAAGGAGGGGTTTTTATGAGGGGTCATAATGAGGGGATCCTTAATAACCGTTCAATCCAGTGTCAAGTTATTATTAGACTGTTAGATTGAACTCCCCATATTACCCCTCAACATAGGGAAATCAAAGATAAAAACTAGGGTGTGCGGGTAACTAGTCTTATATAACCACTTGAGTTATACTCTTTTTGAAAAGAATTGCTATTTGGAAGCTACATTTGTAGCTTAGAATAGAAGAGAGGCTAGCCTTTATGGTAATTAGAGGACAACTTTGGTCGCTCACCTTTTACCTTTTTTTTTGGTCTGTTTGGCTTGTTGCTTGGTTGGAGGCAATTATTTTGTTTTGTATTTTTCGCTGGCTTGTTTGGGCTTAGATGGCTAAGAGGGTGGACTTATTTTGGACAAAGGGTTGGGCTGACTTCTAGACAGAGGGCTGGGCTGATTTCTAAATTACCTAAGTTAGGTTGCACTTCTAAGCCTATTTTCAAAAATCAAGACCAGGTTGGAGTGGCTCCAGCCCAATCGTAGATCCACTCTTCATTTTTCTTGTTCTTATCTTTTCATGTATTGTCAAAAAAATGGTGGCAACAGTTTCTAACTTTACCGATGGAATGTTAGTTGGATTGACCCATAATTTTGGTGTGCTTCAAAGTGATCCTGAGGTTCAAGCCCTCACGGTACCCGTGTGTGTTAATAACCCTCTCTCTTCCTAACTTTGGCCCAAAAATAAAAAATAAAAAAAAATCTAACAATAATAAGAAAATATTTTCCCATGCAAACATATTTTAATAAAGGATTATTCGTTTTATTAATTCCTAAACTTAGACCCGATTTGCATTTGAGTATCTCAATTTCCAAAATCGTTCACTTGAATAGTGTCTATCCTACCCTTTTTAATTTGGCTTTCCCACCCATTGCCATGGCAAGTAAAGGCAAACACTATTTACATAAGATATGAGGAGAGAAATTTATGTATAATTTTAGTGTGGGAAGTGAAGAACATAGCTAGGTATTTATAAAAAAAAACCCTTATGAAGATATTTTTTAAAATTTATTTGTGTAATTAAATTGATCGTTGATGTCACACTGACATCAGCAAACCCAATCAACAATCCAGATAATTTTTGCTTTTGAGTTGGCTCGGGCCCAATCTAACCTTTAATGATGTGGGCATTAATTCAAGACTGGGCTGCCTTTTGCTCTGTCTTGGTAAAAGCGCTCTAAGAGATTGTTCCAAATTTTAGTCAAAATAGGATCACTATGTCGCTACGAGAGGATATCACTAAAAGAGAAAATTAGCTATGACAGATTATTATATTTATAAAATAAAAAATAAATAAATAAGTGGGTCCCTTTTTAATATTTTGGTTGACCTCTTTGCAGCATTAAGATCAGATAATTTATCCGTGATTACTATTAACAAAGATAATGATCATTATCATCACTGCTGACGTCAACGCTTTCGTTCCAGGAAAAAAGACCGTTTTCTAGCCGCAATGTGCCGGTCGCAAATCTATTTTTTTGCTTTATCGATGTACCAATAGAGTTTTTTTTTTTTTTTAAAAAAAAAAAAAATTAATCGTTGCGATATATTCCCATAAATTAGGACAATTGTGAGTTGCCAAACGTGTAGCACCGTACATGAACCTGTATGTCTTCTGGGCACTATACATTTTACATTTTCCACATCAAAGCAATTAAAAAAAGCTTTTTTTTTTTATATTGCAAGCCAATGGGAAATGGCCGTGATCAAGGGATTTCCATTTCCAACAACCTCGGATCAAATTGTGTTCATACTACATATTGGTTCTGGGGAAATTTTACACATGTTTATTATATTATTATTGGAATGACTCATTTTAACGGTTGTGTTCTTTGTATTCTTTATTTTTATTGATCTAATAAAATTATATTATTTTTTTATTCCAAAAAAAATATGAGAAATTTATTATTCGCATACTATTCTTCAACTAAATTGATCTGTTACTTAATATGGTCACATATAACAAAATATATATATTTGGAATGTTCGAGTTTGTTTGGAAGTGTTTCTGGAAGAATTAAAATCGGTTATAATTAGATTTGATAGAACAAATTAAAAGTGTGGTTAACAAAAAATAACACTTTCTATGAGTATTAGTGGTTCTTATGAAAGCAGCCTCAAACTAATAGCTATACTGGGAGACTTCTTAAAAAAAAAAAAGGAAATTCAGAAAATAACAGTATATTTTATTTAGAAACTAGAAAAAATTTGGCTCCGTTAACAGATCGGTTGTCGTGGCGATTGCACAGTCAGCAGAGATGAACGGCAGAGGATTCGCCACGTGGAACTATTCCGTTTACACGAGGGACATCAGGAATGTCCGTCTGGTTAACCCAACCAGGAAGCACCCAGTCGCCCTATAAATAGCTGACCAGTCACTCAGCTCACAAAATCTCATCGCATTATCACACTTCTCACCGGCAAAGGAGAAAACTAGTCACGGAGCAAAAGCCAAAGCGAAGCAGAGGAAGCAAAATCCGCTTTTTTGTCTGATCGATCAGCCATCAATGGCCGCGAAGAACTTCAAGTACGTGATCCTCGGCGGTGGAGTCTCAGCTGTAAGTTTTTATATGATCGATTCTCGTCCGTTTGATCAAATTTCGTTAATTTTGTGCATTTCTGTAAGAATTTATACCAAAAATTGTATATTCGACTTATACTGAAGTTTTCTGTCGCTGTTGATGTGACTTTACATAGTTTTTAGCTTTGGATTTTGAAGGTGTGCCTAGATCTAATATGAATATTAGTTTTTCATTTTGAATTTAGATTTTTTTTTTTTGTACTCGACTGTTGTAGTTGTTTTAGTGTAGAATTATGGTAATTATGATAAATAAAATCAGTTGGTAATAATGATCAAGTGTTGAAAAATTGTTGTTTGTGCTTTGTGATAATTTTTTGCAGTATTGTGGAAGCCTCGATAACTTTTAATGCTTAATACATGTTTATTTTCAAATATTATAGGGATATGCAGCTCGGGAGTTTGCCAAACAAGGGCTTAAGCCAGGCGAACTAGCAGTCATTTCCAAAGAGGCGGTATGTTTTCTAATGCTTTTTCGTGCTCACTTTCATGTGTTTGTATCCAGTTGACTGAAGATTGTGAGATGCTTTATGCGATTAATTGTCAATTTTTGGAAACTAGATCAAATTTGTGAGTTATGGAAAATGTCTTGACATTTAGTATGCACGAGTGTTGCAGACTTTCTGCTTACTCTATTTTGACATCTTGCTGCATTAAACTTGGATTAAGATAATTTTCTTGGTTTTCTTATTTCAATGCTCTTTGCTCGCTAGCTAACTGTATACTTTCTGTACTTCATATTATTACTGCTGCTTGAAGTTGTTTCCCTTTAATGGCTGTTAGACGTCAATTAAATTTTATCATGTAATTAGTTTCTTCTTTTACTCCCAGGTGGCTCCATATGAACGTCCTGCACTCAGCAAGGCTTATCTCTTCCCTGAGTGTAAGTTCTGTTATTTTAGTCCCAATTTTCCAGTGCTTACAGAAAGATGCAGTGTGTCTTATGACCTCAAGCTTCTTACTTGCACTGGCACATTGATGAAGACCAACTTCATTTTTCATGTTCATCACATTCTCTGAGATTGTAACTTAATGTTGGGATTGGTTCTTGCAGCTCCTGCTAGACTTCCTGGTTTTCATGTTTGTGTTGGAAGTGGAGGAGAGAGATTGCTTCCCGAGTGGTACAAAGAGAAAGGTACATTTTTGTTCTGCACCGTACATCATATGCTGATCATGATTGAACAATGTCTGAAAGCTTTCTTGAAGTTTTTAGAGCCGGTTAAATCCATTATTACTCGTTTTTGTTCCTGACTCATTTTTACCTATTTTACCTGATCTTCCATTTTCTGGGTCATTTAGAGTGCATTACTCTCATCTCATGGAAGCTTAATTTATAATTTCAGGGATAGAATTGATTCTTAGCACTGAAATAGTTAAAGTCGATCTTGCTGGGAAGACTCTTGTCAGTGGAACTGGGGAATCCTTCAAGTATCAGACTCTGGTCATTGCCACTGGATCAACTGTAAGCAACCCTAGGAATTCTTGATGCCTTGCTTTGGATAACCTGCCCACTTTGTATACATAATTAAATCTTTTTTCTGTTTTCGTAGGTTATAAGATTGACAGATTTTGGTGTCAAAGGAGCTGAAGCCAAAAACATCTTCTATTTGAGAGAAATTGATGATGCTGATAAACTCAACGAAGCAATTAAATCCAAAAAGAATGGGAAAGCTGTGATTGTTGGAGGAGGGTACATTGGTCTCGAGCTTGGTGCAGCTTTAAGAATTAACAACTTAGATGTTAAAATGGTTTACCCTGAACCATGGTGCAGTAAGTGAATACTGCTCCAAGCCTTGTTTGTATGTTGTCTGTGTGTATATATATACACATCAAATTGGACACTCTTTGTATTCTATGTGCCTCATTTCCCTAATTTCTTTTGTTGTTCTTGTAGTGCCTCGCCTTTTCACTTCTGATATTGCTGCTTTCTACGAGGGTTACTATGCAAACAAAGGAATTAAAATCATCAAGGGAACAGTTGCGGTTGGATTTACTGCTAATTCAGATGGAGAGGTAAATACACAAATCACCTGCCATTTTGGTAGAGATGCTCTGATGAAACTGTGATTCTGGATGGTGACATTTTCCCATAATGCAGGTCAAGGAAGTGCACTTAAAGGACGGCACTGTGCTTGAAGCTGACATTGTTGTTGTTGGTGTTGGGGGGAGACCCCTGACGACATTGTTCAAGGGACAAGTTGAAGAGGAGAAAGGTGGCATTAAGGTTAAGCGACTTCTGAAATCCCTTGATTCCTTCTCCCCCTCACATATATTTAAATATTCATTTTGATGCTTGGAATTCATCTTAACATGTGCAAGTTGATTGCAGACGGATGCATTCTTCAAAACAAGTGTTCCTGATGTATATGCCGTGGGTGATGTGGCTACTTTTCCTTTGAAGCTGTACAATGAGATTAGAAGAGTTGAGCATGTTGACCATGCACGCAAATCTGCCGAGCAGGCTGTAAAGGTATGTAGCTCCCCCTTTAATTCTGTACTATTTCGACTAAGAACCCACCCTATCATTCTTTTCTGTCAAATCGGGAATGGTCTCCCCTGCCAATAGGATTGTTAAAATAACCAAGCCAGATGGTATCCATTCTTTTCTTTTTCTGGGTTGGCGGTCATCTGGGAATTATATAGTTGTCTTGATTTTGGCAGGCCATCAAGGCAAGCGAGGAGGGGAAGACAATTGAGGAGTATGACTACCTTCCCTTCTTCTATTCTCGTTCCTTCGATCTGTCATGGCAATTCTACGGCGACAATGTGGGTGAAACCGTGCTCTTCGGAGACAATAACCCTACCTCACCAAAAGCCAAGTTTGGAACATACTGGATCAAAGACGGGAAAGTGGTCGGAGCATTTCTGGAGGGTGGCAGTCCTGAAGAAAACCAGTCTATTGCCAAAGTTGCCAAGGTCCAGCCTCCTGTTGCCGGTTTAGATCAGCTTGCGAAAGAAGGTCTTTCTTTTGCTAGTAAGATTTAAACCTCATGTGTGGGGCAAAATAAAATGAACTGCTTGTTGCTGGAGGTGGTCTAGATAGCTTTAAAGAACGTTTCACTTTGGTTTTCTTTGAGTGGTTTTGATGTTGTAATTTCGGATTAATTACAGAAATCTTATTGTTCACAGAGTCACTCTTTACAGAGTTTATTCTTGTTCTTAACATTGTGAAGAGATTATGTAACTTGCTTATTGTCAATAATCATATCGTTTTTCCCATACGTGTGCGAGACATTAGGCCAAAAGCATTTCGAGATGTTTCTGATTTTCTGAAATCCATTTTACTCAATGCCCTATGGGGGTATTGTCGACAAAAACTGATTGAATTTTGAATGTCTGGTTTTGTTTTTGTAAACTGATCGAATTTCGATCATTTTAGAGCTTTGCATGGACTAATAGGCTGATGTAGCAGTTCTGCACAGAATCTTTGACCCGTTGAGGTTGAGAACTCTTGAAAGAATGTTGACAATGATAGACGAAGTATACATAAAATCACTTGCGTTTGCAGTCTCTTTACAACTAAATTTCGTTCTCCTAATTTTCTTCCAGCAGTTCAAATTTTATGTCGTCCGACTTTCATCATCTGTCTATCGATCTCCAGTAGTTGAGTGCAAGTGGGCGTCAGGACATGAGACAAGCAGCCCCACAGAATAACTCAGGTAAAGGGCCGCTGATCGTCAAATTTTGGTATTAAAACAACCCTAGAGGCAGTCTGAATTCCATATCAAACGAATGTCTTTTGAAGTCCAGAACCCTATTCACAATATAGTCGAGGCAATAAAATAGTAGAAATCAATTCAGGTACCGAAGTCTAGAACCCTACACAAATACCCTAATCCTACTTCAATGTATCTTTTTCGGCTATGACGTTGATATGTACAAGCTTAGCAATAGACCATCAATTGCAAGAGTGGTCAGCCAGCAAATGCATTTCTCTGAAAATAAATCAGAAGTCAGGGTATTTTCATAAGTATTTGATAAGTATTAAGTATCATGAATCGAATTATGTGCCTAATAGGGTATTTTCATAAGTATTTGATAAGTATTAAGTATCATGAATCGAATTATGTGCCTAATGCGAGAATAAAAAGATGCAGGTCATTCTCTGTCACGAAAAAAGATTAATGAACTTTGATAGAAAAGTGGATTCAAGGCCACCATAATTGCATAATCTACTACATTTTAGATTGTCATAAAGCCTTCTACTGGCTACGATCCAAAAACAATACACTCCATTGAAAAAAAAATCTATCCAACTCAAATAACAAAACAGTCCCTTCATGATGTAAGCATTGCAACCACTCTAGTCAAAGAGACTGAAGCCCATATCCTGCAACAACAAAAAAGCGAGAAATATAAGATCAGACTAAAATCAAATGCTCCAAAAAAATTGCGAAGTCTCCAAGAGTGTTTACTAACTAATCTGAGTATGGGGCATATTGACCATTGCTCAGAAAATGTACCCCTGAGTGTGCAAATAGTCACAGCTCAGACAAAGGAAAATTATACTACTATCTATTGATTTGCCACGATCCTATTGACATGCAAACAGTTGCTGTCTAGCAACTCTCAGAATTTGATGGAAGCTTTTAAACATGAATAAGTCTTAGCAGGAGCAAGGGGATTGATATCAGCACTCATTAACAGATGGTATTGCAAAACCCATATCCTCCTACATGCACAAATACTGAACTTAATGAGATAATCCCAAGAATAACTTACATCATCGGTATCCTCTTTCTCCTCAACCTTCTCTTCTTTCTTTGGCTCAGCTGCAGCAGGAGCAGCAGCACCACCACCACCACCAGGTGCAGCCACTGCAACAGCACCACCACCACCAGATGGTACAGAGGCCAACTTCTCCCTTCCAGAAGCAATAAGCTCTGTAATATCCTTACCCTTCACTTCCGAAAGAAGAAGCTGAATCCTATCATCATCAGTCTCAGCTCCAACTGCGAGCAAGATTAAAGCATTTAACAAGTGAACAATAAAAATGAACATCTAGGCATCTATGCACCAGCTCATATGAAATCAAATGCTGAAATCAGACTAGAACACATGAACAACATATGCATAAGAACAAACAATTCAGACATAGTTATTAAATAACCTTCCTCTAAAATCTGTCGCATATAGAGGACGATACGCATACAAACAGAAAAATTGGGGAAAAGGGGTATTGTAACTTAGATGCAAGTGGTCCTTTTTAGCAGCAATGGAATATTAGGTTATAGGTCCTTTTTAGCAGAAAATGAATAAGACTAGCAAAGACTAACTTTTAAAGTCGAACCTCCAACTTATACAATAAGATAGGAAAAGAAATCATGTTTTCATGATTCAACACTGAAAAGAACATTACCCTAAGACAAAATTCCTTGTGACCTCCAAACATTCATTTTCATGGAAGATTGAGTTGACCGATTGAATAAAAACAAGGGATTTACAAATCTAGAGGCATTTTCGCACTATGCACAACTAAGTCATAAATTTGAATGCAGTAAATAAATAGGTCTATTCACATATTGAGCAAATGAAACATAGAAAAGGAAAAGAAAAAGTACCAGAGCCAAGGATGTCCTTGAGATCTTCGGCAGAAGGGGTGGTATTGCCCCCCAACACAGCCAACAAGTATGCTGCAACAACCTTCATCTCTGCCTATAAAACACAAAATTATTAATACCAACAAATATAAGAGTCAAAGACCCAGATAGAGAGCGAGGGCAAATACTTGAGAGGCTCTGGATCTGTGGAGAACGGAGAAGGGTATATGCAGCCGAATGCAAAATGAACCAGGAGGTCTGCGATATGAGGTTTTATGCACAGCTGCTAGGGTTTTTAAGCGACTGTGGTAGCTGAAGATTCGGGTTTGGGCCGGTTTAAGCAACTGTAGGCCCATTTATATTTTCTACGGTGTATTGGCGGGCTTCTAGTCTACAAGCAAACAAACTGGTCCATTTCAATTATTTTATAAATTACAAAGTGGCCCAATATCTAAACTTTTTTTTTTTTTAAGTACAAGCAATTGGGGGAGGGTGGTTTACACGAATATTGATTCCGTGGGTGTCTGGGGTTTCGAACCTCTACCCACATAAGTGGAGGTAGAAGAACTCAACTAACTGAGCTATATCCCTCTGGCTAAAGGGACTTTTTTTAGATGCAACTTATGGTGTACTATATGTTTATCTGTACTATTACGTAATTAGCAAGAGAGATGGATGCATGATTGTCTATACCCGATAATGTTAGAAATTTTTCTTGTACTCAAGAGGACTACTCTTATCTAGAGGAAGGAGGAACGATCTAGGGTGCAAACATGCAAGGGGTGAACATATTGACCTGGTCAATTAGCCTAACTCACATATGCTAGCTTGTTTAGTCCCATAATATTTTAATTTTCAATTGATATAAAAATTAAAAAAAATTCAGGTTGGATTAGGCTTGTCCTTAAATCAGCCATGCTAAAGTGGGCTAGCAGTCCATATCGTTCTCAGCCCACCTTTAACCCCTATCCTCCTTCGCCGGCAACCTTATGCCTTTGCTTAACTAGTACCCATAATAACTTACCCCAACCCTCCCTCCCCAACTGACCAGTCCCATTGCTGGCATTCTTCTTCCCCAAATCAACCCTGAATGAGTTATAGAGTGAGCTATAGGTGTGTGTTCAGTGAAAAGGATTGTTCAACTTGTAATAATGGGTTCATTTGATGAAGGTGTCATGGAGTTTTTTTGGGTCTCATCAATAACAAGGTTCTTCTTCTTCTTCCCCCAACACTGATCAGATGAATGACAACAGCAAAGCAATGATCAGGTGAAGGAAGAGGCCAAAAACCCAAATCCAAATTCCTCTGGTTTATTGGGGGATTTAATATTTGCATCCTCTTAGATGGCAACAGCAAACCAAACAATTCGATGAAATTGTGTTATGAATATTGAAAATCATGGGGGAATGAATTGCTAATTATGCAAGAACAGGGGAAACAGGCACTACACTACACAGTACACAAACATTTAAGTGGCTCAAATCCAGGGGCATTAATTTATGCATGAACGACCATGGCTTGCTAAAATAAAAATAGGTTCGCATAAACGTAGCCCAATGGCTGCTGTAATAGGCCTCCACATCTCTGAATTGGGTGGAGATGTAGCATTTTCTCCCCTAACTTTGGGAACAGCTCAGCTACGTTCTGATCATTCTTCGAGAAGCCGGTGATTATACCATCTGCACAAAGGAGCGTGACGTCCCTGGTTGAATTGATGAGACAGCTCATGAAGCCAATGTAAGTGGTGAAAAGCTGAGATGTGTACTGGTGGCACCGTTCAAAGGCCATGCAATTGATGAAGACAACATTGGTGAGGTCATGGCTTCATAGTATCATGCCTTCTTCCGTTCGTTTCTCGAAAAAGGAGCAAATTAAGACACTGCAATTCAAAGACCATAGCTGCTACAGATTCTTCGTAATTCTTCAGGTCATCTTGGTCTTCCTCGCTGCTACTTGACCCTAATACTGTGATACCATGATGCTCCCTTTCCCCCATCCTCTCTATCTCTTGCTTTACTCCCAAGATTGTCAAGAAAAGTTCAATTTTTTGTATTTGGATCAGTGGAAAATTCGTCAAAAACCAATCTGTCACTCATGTGTTTCAGTCAATGATGCCCTGGCCAAGATTATTTCTTGGCAAGGGCCATGGAGTTTCAATGAAAGTTACAAAATACTCTTGGAATGTAGTGCTCATAATTTCCTGAAACTTTCACGGAGACCATTTGGTCATATTTCCTTCTCCTTTTTCGTCTAATGTTTGACCTCACAATTCTCAAGTTCTTCATGCTCTTGGTATTGAACACACCATAGGCCCACCAGCATCATTCGAGCCATATTTGGGCACGCATCAGCTAGCGTTGATGGGCCATTTTGCATCCATCTAAAAAAATATATATATTCATGGGTTATACTGGGCTCTTTTACCTTTTATGTTTTGTTTAAGGGTGAACTGGATTAAACCTTAAGCCAATATAGTAATTATAGAAATATACAAAAAGGACAACAAAAAAACTCACCTGGGCCATGGGACCGTCCCTGGGGTTAAAGGTTGGCCCGAGATTGTTGGGCCCTTTATATTATTGTTGTAGTTTGATTATGATTGGTCATGGATTCAATATTTATTGGTGCAATTTTGTAGAGAAATTTTTGTTATTAAAAAATAAGTAAAAAGGAATACACAGTTAGAATGAATGGTAGCAGGCCAACTCTACTATACAATAATTGAGAACTTTTTTTTTCTTTTTTTTTTTTTTGAAAAATTCTAGGATTGCATTCATAATTCAGCCAAAAAAGCCATTAGAAATAAGGGGCCAAAACAAATTAGCCACAAAGGCCGATTACAGTAACGGAGCGGTCTAACATCAAAATTAAGACAATTTGATGAGCCTCCACTAACGATCACGCAGGATCGAATAAACTCTGGCATAGGCATCCTAACTAAGATTACAAACTCAGAATAATAAAAAATATATAAAGCTTGAAAAAACCAAGCCATAACAATACAACTAAAACTCTCACAAATGAGAGATAAAAAGCTCTCACAAAGGAGAGGTGAAAAGCTCTCATAAAAGGAGAGGTGAAAACTACATAGAGATCCCAGAGTCTCTGTGACTTATTCCGAACATAAAGAAACCGTAAATAGGATGGTGGTGGAGATCCGACGCCGAGATGCAGTCGCCTATGATGATTGGAAGAAAATCATAACAAAACAAAAACAAATAAGGAAAATCTTTTATCTCTGAAAATGAGAGGAGAAAAGAGGGAGGAAGAGAAGAGGAAGAACAATGGCTTCCTCCCCCCTCAAAGTGAAAACGGCTCTAGGAGGGTTTTTTTGGGAGAGAGGGGGCTAGGGTTTCATAGTCACAAAAAAACCTATACAATAATTGAGAACTTAAATGTCATAAGCTCGAATATTCACATGTGATATTGTATCGATTTCTGAATACAAACGATATTAAGGAAAGATGATTCGAACATGTAACCTCAAGTGTGTAGATAAATATGAACGATTCTACGAATTTAGGATTTACTCAGCTCCATGTGTTGGTTGGAGTAGGTAGGTTTCTTTTCTACAAATAAATCCATAAAAGACGTCAGATCATTTTGTAAGCCTTACTTCATCAAATTTGGCACAAAATTATTGCAACCCGTAAAAAAATTAACAGCAAGTTTTCTGTCATGATTAAAATATAGGAATTACAGCACAGACTTGCCTGGTTTTACACTTGTAGTTGATTACTGAGTCGCTATCCTCTGACAACAACCCCACAAAAATAAAACAAATGGATTGCATGGACCCAGAAAAATAGTGAGAGTCTGCCATGTCTATCCCTTTCTCTCTCTGTCCTCTTCTTCTTTTTTAATGTCCACTTCTGCGTATGGTGTAGTAGTTGTAAATTATAATCATAAAAAAATGGCTTACGATAATAAATTATTGAGACAGAGGAGAGGATAAGACCGTGGTACGTATTCACGTGAAGAGGAAATTTGGAAATATTAAATTATAGTCTTACCTAACAAGTGTGACAAATTAATTTCGTGAGTGCATGCATGGTCTGGCTTTTTGGCCATGAAAACATGTAACAATTAATTTAAGGTCTACCTACCAACACTTTTTTTTTTTTTTTTCTTTTTTTGCAGCAATAGAAACTTTAGTGTTAGTGGGCACGATAAGGTTTTTGAGTCGTACAATTTTGACATCATATGATTAATTATGGCACAACAACATTTTGGACCAATAATTAGTGTGCTGCAGAATAAGTGCTGTTGCAAGTCATTAAATCAAACATTGATACTCGAGTTTCAATTTGATCATCTAACTTGTTTTTGAGTTATTTTGGTCCTCTAGCTATCGCATGGGTTCCAATTTAGTCTTCTTTTTCTTTAGTTTTTAGAGTATAATTGTATTCAAATTGACGGAATGACTAAATTGGAACACATGCAAGAATTAGAGGACCGAAATGACTTAAAAATGATACTCGGACAAAAGCCCAGTGTGATAAAAAAAAATTCTTAAATTTTAAACACCATGATTGATGATATCTAAGTTGGCAGAAATAATTAATAATAAAAAATGTATATTTGTGCATGACTAAATAAAAACAAAAAGAAATATATACTGGTATTGTATGACAATAATTTGATTGAATTGAATGGAGATCCATTGTGCTTTCCACTTCAACCTTTTGCTTTATTATTATCCAGATCCCGTACAAGAATGGCCCATTTGAATAAACTTTCAAAAATAGTACAAAAAAACATGTATTTATATATTTGATTAGAGGAAAGTCTAGTTATTTTCAGAGATATATGAATTGATTATGTGGGTGCAATGCAAGAACAGACAACGGATGTTAAAAGTTATAACAAAGGCAGCACACCACATTGACCAATCCACCATATTAGGTCAATGGCAATGCGCAGATAAGATTTAGATTCTCTTCCTTTGGAGCTGGGATTTCGTATTTTAATTAGGCTTATTTTGAAATTAATATAGGTTAACTTAATACGAAGAAGTATTGAATATCCAGGACCTTCTAATATACACTACTATAAAATCTTATCATAAGCCACTGATTCATGTTAGTCACAGACAACTTGTGAATGTTGGCCACATATTAAACACATGACTGTGATTGATGCGGGTTTAAGCATTGATATTAATCAAGCAACAGTTACAAATTCTTTAAATTGAAAAGTAATCAAAATTAGCCAACACAACTAGCTTAAATTTTATGGTTTGGAAATCAACATTAGCTTAACTAAGATAGATACTGGTGAATGGCAAGTAAATTATGAATGAAGTTATTATAAGGTCATTGTTCCAGAAAATAATAGACAAACCGAAACAAAAAACAAAACCCCATTTCTGGTTTGTGGTGGCCAAAACTTTTGATCGAGGTACCTTGATCATTGGTAAATGACAAATATCTGAAAACAAAAAGGGCTTGTTGGACTTGGCGCACTGTAGGAGTGGCGTGACATCTATATCCACATAAGAAGGAGCACCTGGAATTTAGACATTATAGACAATACCTTTTTCAACTTTTGGTCTTTGGTCCATTTTAGTGGGCTCATTTTGAGACACAAATGTATCAATTTTTGGCACTAAGGGGAAGCTTCTCCCCTATGTTCATTTTTTTTTAATACCAAATCGCCGTAGAAAGTCCAAACTGTCAAATAAAGTAGGGCAAATATTCAGTTATGCTAAGATACTCTCATATTATTATTCTTCTCCAATATGGAGATATTTATACAAGTACAAAGATGTGTTAACCCTAAATAAAATAGGAAATAAATCTAAATTACAATAGAAAATAAATCTAAATTACAATATGAAATAAATCTTAATTATAATTGGACTAGACAAATAGGTAAGTAACTAAAATTCTAACATAGCAAGGAACCAAAATCCTAACTAAATAAAGACTCGCCAACACAAACTGTTTGAGACTTCATCCATCATATTCATATGTCACGACACTTTGCCCCAATGTGCCAATCGTAAAGGATTTTGATCGTACCTTACTCAATAGAGCATCAATATGAAAAAGGCGAGCACGGACTAGTGCAGCCATTGCCTACATATCACCTATGTTTTTCTTTACCACAATTTCAACGAACCACCTTGAGCCATCATGCATGCCAAGTTTTCCGTGGTCAACTTCATGTGCGTGATCTTAAGATTTTGGCTTTTTCAAATTTGTGGTCAAATTTGACCCAAAAGTTAAAGTCTTTGGTGAAAATTGATATGAGGATGAAGACGAAGACGAAGACGAAGAGGAAGAGACCCAGAAGCACACCCCCAAAGACCATGGGCAGGGGCCATGGGGTTGTTTTCAGACGTTAGTTTTCCTTCCTTTCTCTTTCGTTTTTTCAATGAACATGTGTTTCGACCCAAAAAGAATAAAAATAAAAGACCATGGGCAGGGAGTGTTGGATTTTGAGTCGTATTACGACTTTGTCTGCCGTTTTTAATTTAAAATCGTCGTCAAAAGTCTTTGTATAAAATATAGACGACGACGACAGTGTGATAGCGTTGAGGTGGCCTTGCCATATACGCGCGTACGACAAACGCACAGATGGATGTGGGCTCAGACGATAGTGGGCCCAGATGGGTCTTCCCCCCGTCGCAACGCGAGGCGCGTAACGTCTAAAGCTCTCGTTCCACTCAGTAGTAGTACACAACAGATGCCATGTTATTTATTTTGAAAGATGCCATGTAATTCTTTCTACCTAATTTTTTTTACAGATGCCAATGTTATTTATTTTGAAAGATGCCAATATTCAAATTCTCGCAAAGGTGTCATTTTATTTGGCCAATTTGTATGTGTGTCATATCACAGTTCGCAAGATTTATCATCTTTAATATCTTTTCAAAATTTGACATTTCCCCATCCAACGCATTTTTATTTGTCTGCAATCAATCAAACAAATACAGTCCACATCATTGTTTTTTTTACCCAATGCAATAAAGTTATATTATATCTAATTTTTCATGGTTAAAAAGTTTATCTAAACGCTATAGAGACAAACTCTAGTTGCTAAGAGAGAGAGAAAGCTTCTGATCCGGGGGTTCCATTGAATTTTCGGTGTTTTCGACATTAGGTGAATCTATGTTGATATACTCTTCTTTTGGCAGTTCTATTATCTCAAATTTGGGTTGGCTTTGGTTGTGTCTATTGTTTCAAGGATCTTCTTTAAGGTGTTGTGGCGTGGTCATGGTATACCCACTGCTCACTAGTGCGCTGAGGTCCTAGAGTAACTAGATGACGCTCCTCTTGTCATGTTCCGAAGGAAGATTAGGCGGTTGGTTTTCCTTTTTCTGGTGTTGTTTTAGGTTTTTAAATTTAATTTAGTATGTTCAATAAATTCCAGAAACTCTATGAATTTTGTGTTTCCCCCCCTCATGATTCCAGCAACTTAGTTGAGTTTGCTGGGTGTTCTTAGTTTCTCTAGGAGAGTCATGCCGGTTAGTGGCTAGTTTTGGTTCTTGATGTCATTGGACTAGATTTGGGGAAATTATTGTGGTTGAAAGAAGTTATAGAAAAGTTATTTTCAATAGTGATTATCTCCAAATCGTTTCAACTTTTCGACTGACTTGGGTTACTAGGGAAGTTTTACCCATGTCTACCATATTGTTATTTGGATGACTTCATTTACAATATGTGTCCCTTGTACTCCTTATTCATATTGATTTAACAAAATTCTATTGCCTTTTTTCTAAAAAAATCCAGTTAAACAAATTACATAATCAAGCTTGATGTGTCCTATTTTATATTTTTTCAAATTCCTAAAATATCCTCACCCACTTGAAGTTTGACTTGCTATTTGAGTTCTTTTGAATGTTTTTTTGTCTCCATTTAAGTTGCAAAGAAAAAGTGATTGACTTCTTTTGGAGTGTGGACGATCTACAACAGTAAAAACGAGAGATCTTGGTGTACACTGATTGTCAAGTATAGTAAATATTGTTGGTTGGATAGATGAATTCTCCATCCATAAATTGGAGCATTTAGGCATGCATTTTGTACCAGCTCGAGATATATTAAAAGCTTCGGTGTGAAAGTGAGTATTAAGTATCAGAAAGAAAGTAAAGCACGAGTCAATTACCCTAGTTAATTGTAGAAAATCCAAAGCGTGGTGGAGCCATAAATTTTTAAATTTTTAAGAGAATGCGGAATATTTGAAAAGCTAAAAAATTTAAATATTACTAATTCACCGAGATTCATGATGGACAAAGTCTCTTTGAGGCATTTAGTCAAATACATGGTGGGTGCAGGCAAATGAGCAGATTCCGATATTTTCAAAGGATTTTCCTACAAGAAAATGGTGTTCACCTCCTTACTCCATAATAGGTACTCTCATACTCGATTAATTTCACAATACAAATATAATATTTTGGCTTTTTTAATTGGTCTAAGATTCTTAGTACACATTTGAAGTCTTGAATACATTTTTGGTATCTCATGTACGAACCCAAAGGCTATACGTACAACCAAATTTAGAATTTGAAGAAACAAAGTCTCTAATGTAGACACATCAACTGCACCAATGCTCCAAAATAATTTAATGAATTGTGAGTTGACCAAAAATAACAAAAAAACTGCGAATTAAATCCAAAAAAAAGAAGCAATTTCGCAGAAAGAAAGAATTGAATTACAAATAAAGATAGTTTTTAATTGTTTGGGGGTCCAGTCCAGTGCCATCTTCTTAACACGGTGTAGCACAATTCCACATGTAAAAATATCTTTTGCAGTTGAAAATAGAAAAAAATAAATAAATTGAAATGCAGAAACAGAAAGCGAAGCACGTGTTTCACTCTGAAATACTCATTCTCTGCTTATCTCATCATTTTCATTCCCCTATAAATTCATGAGAAGCATCCCCTGTTGCTCTCACTCTCTCAGCAGCAGCAGCTCAGCCCAGCCACTGAAGCGAGTACGCTGCCCAATACTCGAGGCGAGTAGCACGCAAACAATCTCCTTCCCAGAAAACCCAGAAATGAATTAAAAAGTTTACAGGTAGGTTTCCCGGTAAAACAAACCCCATCCAAAAATCAATAAATATTTTCCCAACTCTCTCTCTTTGGTCAAAAATGGAGGTGGAAACTCAGACTCAGACGCTCCCGACCTTCGACAAGCCTCCATTCTCTTCTTTCTCTCTCAACGACCTCGGTTCTCGCGACTTCCGGGGCTCCGAAATGGCCGCCGTTGACCCCAAATGCGACGCCTCACGCAACGAAGTGGTTCCGTTGACTAACGGCGGGATGATGGCGAGCGAGACTGACGCACCGGCGGACGGGTGGTCCGTGTCGACGGCCGCGGTGAAGGTTCAGAAGGTGTACCGGAGTTACCGCACCCGGCGTAGGTTAGCTGACACCGCCGTCGTGGCGGAAGAGTACTGGTGAGAGTATACCAAATCTCTGTCCTTCGTTTTATTATTATTATTTTTTTCCAACTGTTCAGCGTTCTCAAGAACAAGCACCACACACTCAAATATTAATAATTTTTTTATTTTTTGGAAATTAACTGAAAAATGAGGGGTATTTATGAATTGAAGGTGGCAAGCGATAGACTCTTGGAGATTGAATCGCACCACGATTTCATTCTTTGATAACAATACGACTGAATCTGCGACTTCAAAGTGGAACCGTGTCGGCAAGAATGCTTCCAAGGTACCAAAATTTTTTTTGTTGGAGAAATTAAAATTTTATTTCTGGGTTTGGATCAGAAAAGAAAAAGAAATTGTGGGTAATTTCTCTCTGTTGAATTTTGGTTATGAAGTGAGAGAGAAAGAGAGAGAGTGTAATAGTGTTGTGTGAAATTTTGGACTTTTGGGCAGGTGGGCAAGGGACTTTCCAAGGACGCCAAAGCACAGAAATTGGCTTTTCAGCATTGGATTGAAGCTGTAATTATTTTTCATAAATAAAATTCAATTATTTGGATTTTTTTTATACATATTTAATTATTGTTTATCATTTGGTTGTCTTTGTATTTACTGAATTGCACTTTGTGTGGGTGTGTAGATTGATCCAAGGCATAGGTATGGGCATAGCTTGCATGTCTATTATGAAGAGTGGAGTAAAGCGGATGCTGGTCAGCCATTTTTTTACTGGTAAGTAAAATTACCATCTTTTTTCCTTGGCTAAAACAAAAGGGATTAAAAAGAAAAAAGAAAAAGGTAAAAAGATTGAAGCATTTGATTACTTGCTTGGGGCCCGTTTGATAACCATTTCAATTTTAGTTTTTAGTTTTCATTTTCTATGCTACAGTATGGAGGAAAATGAAAGTGAGAATGTGAGGGAGGATTAGATTGAGAGAGAGGATGAGAGGGGAGGATGGGAGGGAGGAGCAACAAAAGTGAAAACAATTTCAAATAGATTTCAGTTTTTAGTTTTTTTTTTCACTTTTGTTACTCCTCCTCACTCTCATGTTCCCTCTCAATCTCATACTCACTTGTATTCTCCATCTTTTTCCTCAATTATTGTTTGATTTTGTGGTTTTTGTTTCTAACTTTTTTCTTTGCAGGTTGGATGTCGGAGATGGAAAAGAGCTTGATCTCAAAGAATGTCCCAGATCAAAGCTTCGACAACAATGCATCAAATATCTTGGACCTGTACGTGTTTCTATGAATCAATTCAGTATAGTTATCAAGTAAATTTTGATACATGATTTTATGAAACTTGATGTTCTTTATTTTAACCCCTTTTCTGCCGCCGTTGATGAATTTAGCAAGAGAGGGTGAATTATGAATATGATGTTGCTGAAGGGCTAATTGTTCACTCACAAACTCGAGAGCTTCTTGATACAAAGGACGGATCGCCAGGAGCTAAGTGGATATTTGTTATGAGCACCTCTAAGAAACTGTATGCTGGTGAGGTAAGAGTTGAACAACATAAGACCTTTCTTTTTTGTTTGACAAAATTCCCGTATTTGAATTCGCTGTTGTTATCCGAAACAACTAATACATTGTTGATTGTTTCCAGAAAAAGAAAGGGGTTTTCCATCATTCTAGCTTCTTGGCTGGAGGAGCAACAATAGCTGCTGGAAGGCTTGAGGTAGAGCATGGAGTTTTGAAGGTAAAACTTTTACAGTGGCCATGTTCAATCTCTAATCAAACATAAAAGAATTAACATCCACGTCCACAACCACAAGCAATATTTTGTAAGGCAAAGTTCTGATACAGTATGTTGATTTATAGTATCTGATCCTTATGCTTTCACTTTTCAGTCCATCTCTGCATATAGCGGTCATTATCGGCCAACAGATGACAGGCTTGATACCTTATTATCCTTTTTCAAGGAAAATGGAGTGAACCTTAATGAAGTTCAGGTACTCGTGCATATATGTGATTCTGCAGAGCTTTTATGATAAAATAGCAACCTAGAAAACAAAATCAGGGTTTGGCCCAATGTACCCCAGTTGAACCCTGGATTGGTCAAAACCTTGATGAGCAAGTATAATGATGGGACTACATTTAAAACGTATTTGATGCATTAATCTGCCTTTTGCTAATGGTATGTCTCAACTATTTTGTTCTCCAGATACGCAAGCCAAGTGACGAATCTGATGGCTATGATGAAGGGAAGTATAATGGTGGGACTACATTTAAACTGTCAACCAAAATTGAAGCTCCTAAACCTGAGGTTCCAGAAGTGGAGACTGAGAAATCCCAGTCCCCAGAATCCACTGAACTTCGCCAAACAGAAACGAAACCTGATTACAAAAGGACTTTATCTGGTGGTCTGCACAGTCCAAGAGCTGAGGTGCCTAAGAATAAGATATTGCAGAGGATCAACTCCAGGAACTCATCAGCGAAATCATACCAACTCGGGCACCAGCTATCGCTCAAGTGGTCAACAGGAGCTGGCCCGAGAATCGGTTGTGTTGCTGATTACCCAGTAGAGCTGAGAATGCAGGCCCTGGAGTTTGTTAACTCTCCAAGGTCTCCCCCCACACCATCCTACTACAGGAGGTTCCCTGGTCTCCCATCGCCAACGTCGAATTCCACCTCAGACGTCAATAATGGCGATAAGACCTCTGGTGATTAAACTGCGCTTATCATGATCATGATCATCATAATCAGTTTTGTGCACCTTGCCTAATGGATATTTTAGAGAATGTAAATAATTACATATCTCATCAGCTTCCTGTCAACTCAACTTTTTAGAATGGTTATTGCATTATCTTCTTACTGCCTACTGGTTGTGTGTAGTCCACTATAGTGAAAGTGGAATGTAGGTGAGCTGGGTGAAGTTTGACAATTTTCCCAAGTAGAAGCCCACTGCTTCAACTTACTATCAGATTCACAAATGCTCTTTAGAACTAAGCCTAGTGTTTTTTTGTTTAAAAATTTAGTGCTGCTGCTAGCTCATGATATACATAAATGGTCTTGGGAAATATGGAGTTCGTTCAGTAAAAGAAGTTATAAAGCATACACAGGATCATCTGCTGAAGTAAAATTCAGGTTAAAAAAAAATGAAGAAGCAATATTTCACGTTTGTATATGCAACCCGTGATCTTGTCAGAGCCAATGAAAAACTACATTCGAAAATGTAGTCAATACATGCACGCTAATCCACATTTAAGTTACTGCACAAGAAAAAAAGGGCGGAGTGGAGATCACATTAATAGTATCTAATCTATATTTATATATATATTTTATACAAATGATGTTCTATTAGTTAGACTACGGGGAGGAGTGTTCGAACTCGGAAGCAGAGGAGCGATCACATAAAAATATATATGAAATTTCGTTTGGACACTGCAATTGGGTTGAGGTTGGGGTTGGGGTTGGGCCAATGAATAACGAAATATCCCCAGTACTTGAGGAAGCTGAATGTTAGCCCAAAGCCCGACAGTGCTTTTCACCAAATTGACCCTAGACTTGAAAAAGCATGTCAGCTCAGCGCAACACAACAGCAACCAGTGGGACCCACCGGTCACAGCTGTAACCGTACCTTACCACTTCAGTTCAGCTGTCTACTCGAGCAGTAAAATCTCTGTCTTCACCGCGCGGTTAAAAAAACTCACCTTCTGGCTCCACCGTCCTCCACGTATCCACCTCGCCACCCAAAATTAACCGCATCGAGAAAGCGCAAGACAACAAAGAAATCCACGTGGAGAGCGTCCCCAAAGCCACTTGTGCGGCACCCCCCACTCCTCCCACGTGCGAGGCCACACGCGCACAATCGGCTACGGAGTGAAACGTGGCGTGCGGAGATATATGGAGGTCGATTTAGCGAAGACGTCGTGGCCTGAGGTGGCTTGACAAGTGGCACTCTCTCACAATCCTGCGCTCTTTGCTTTCGAACCAGTAACCCTCTCCCTCTCTCTCTCCTCTCTCTCTCTGTTTTTCTGTCGCGCTTCACTAGCTTACCGCGTGCTGAAGAAATAAACCAAGTACACATAACTTTCTCACGCGCAAATACACAAACACTTGCTCTGTGTTTGTTTCCTGAGCGGCAGGAGCCATGGTTTCTTCCGAACGACGGTCGTTTTCGAGCTCGACTGGCTCCACGGCGGCGGCTTCGTCGTCGTCGTCTTCATCTGGCTCTGCGACGGGCGTTTCGGTGGAGAGGTTTGGCGGCGCGTCGGATCGGATGGTGAAGGAGGAGCTCGAGGCGGCAGAGGCGCTCGCGGATTTGGCGCATTTGGCGATGCGGGAGAGTAGCGGCGCTGAATCCGCGGGGAATTGGGGACTGAAAGGGAAGCGGGCCAAGAAGCGAGTCAAGAGCGAGTCTCCTCCGGGTCATTCGGGTTTGAATCCGGTTGACCCTGTTCCCACCTGTCCGGATCTTCCTCAGGTTTGTTTCTGTGAATGGTTTTTTTAAAAAAAATTTAGCACTGTTATTGTCATTATACTTATATGATTATCGAGATATTTTATGTATCCATTTTAAAAAGAGACTTTTTATTTGTTGGATAATAAAAGAAAAGAGTACCAGAAGAAAGAAAATGGTTGGGATTGGCCAAAATGAGTAATTTTACTTGAATGGGAAAAATTCGAAGATTCGGCTGAGTGAATGCTTTATGAAACAAACAATGGACTTATTGGAGGAGGAATGGCTCCTTACCCATTTGGGGTTGTTTCAGAGAAAATAAAGTAAACAACTTTGGGATTGGGTGATAGCATTGTCACCATTTAGTCTTATGCATTGATTCTAAGTTCAAAAAAAGTAAAATGTTTTCAAAGTAAGCTCACCCTTTTTTAGAAAAGAATTGTAGTGGTTGATAAGCACGTTTATATCAACTTATTTTTGAACTTTCTGAGCATTGAAGGCTCGATCCAAATGCGAATTTTTGGTAGTTCAGTCACCAAACGAACACTGGGGCAGCCAACGAAGGCTCAGGAGTGTCACTTGACCCTTCTCAACTTTCAAATTTGGTCATAATTCATATATGTATTTTGATTTTTATATATTCTATCCTTAGTTTTGACCCTTCTAGTCCATGTGCAAAACCAAACAAGTGAACATTTATCAATTTTCTTTTGAGTAAACACCTTGGCTTATCTATGCAGTTTATTTATACTTATTTTCTTTTTGGCTTATTGTATGTTATGAGTTGTTTATTGGTGACTCTTTTAAAATGTCAAATTATGAATATTGTAGTTTATAAGAATCCAACGAGATTTCTAATGATTTATGAATCAATACAAAGAATTTTATGTTATTAGATGAGTTTATTATGTTTTTCTTTAAACTTATAGCTATTTAAGCTTGAACCCCCATGACAATGTTTCCGACTCCACCCAATCCAAGCAACAAGACAATAAATTTTAAACATCGATATAAATGTAACCATTTGAATGCATATATGACCAGAATTTAATGATATTAACGTCAGGATAGGAGACAAACGACGTACATGGTAATGGGGCCGAGTCCATGGCTGGTTTGGCTAGAATCCTTTTTCAAGTATGCAAATTACATCACCATTTGGATTTGTCTAAATATGGTTAGCCAGTCCAATGATATTTGAGTAAAATTATGTGAAGTGCGTCAAATTTACAACGGGGGAGGGTGTGGTAGTCTGTTAAATGGTGACGTCAATACTCCAGTCCAAAATAAGTTTATGGACAAATGTACTAAAAACTTATGCTACCCAATCTCCCAAATAAAACGGGCTCTGTCACCAAATCACACTGTTTTCTGCAGGACTTGATAATTTTTTTTATTTTTATTTTATTTTTTATATAGCAGGACCAAGCAGTAACAGGTCTGCGGCAATGTGAAACGGTTTGCACAAATGTTGTAACAGAGCCGCTGAAGACCAAGCAGGTTCTGAGTAATGAGATTGTGAAGGCTGAGCATGATGCTGAAGTAACAAAATTAAGTCCAATTTGCACTACAAGTTACCCATCATTCAGTTGCAGCAAGTCAAGGCGGAATTTAACTGAGGTACTGAGCTTTTAAACTTCTTCCCTCTAAAGTGATGTTCTGTGACTACTTTTTCTTTTCTAGTTTTAATTATTGTTTACCTTGTTCAGGAGGAGAAGGAAGAGCGGAGAATACGCAGAATTTTGGCCAACAGAGAGTCAGCCAGGCAGACAATTCGTCGGAGGCAGGTAAGCTGATGTTACTCTACTTATTGCATATCAATATATATATTTTTTTTCCAGGAGTGTTTAAGAGGGATGGGGAGGAAATTTTATGACTACCAATATTTTCTATATATATACTCAATATGGTAAAGGTTGCATTTGTTCCTTGTATTTAATTCAAGTCTGTTGACGTCATTGTGTCTTCATTTTATCAAATGGTCAACACCGAGAACAAGGTTCTGCTAGATAGGTATCACTATTTTATGGCTTGGAAAATTGTGAAAGCATGTTGACACTACAGGCAACAGGAGTATGGATTCAATTCCCTATACAAGCTTTTGATCGGTGATTAGGTTATACCAGTTATGCTATACAAAACCATTTTATGTGCTTCCGTAATGTATCTACTCCTGTTCTAGGATCCTGAGATTATTTTTTGTCTTTTTTTGGGGGGGGGGCTCTGTGGTTGTTATTCTACCCCGTCCTATACTAATCATTTATCACAATTGAGGGCCTCCTTGCATTTTGCAGTGTCAGGAATAACTAAATGATATGAGTGTGTGTATATGTGCTTTTGTAGAATAACATATTGGATTGTAGCTGCTGTTCAAGTAATGGCTATCCTAACCATAATATGACACTGCACCATGTGTCACTGAGGTAGTAAATTAAATGAGTCACAAAGTGAATTGTTTTTTGTCACTTTATCTTTTCCTTTTTAAAAACAATAGATCTTCATGAGTTGTGTTTGTTATTCTCAAATTGCATGGTATGTGTCCAGTGCAGATTGCATTCTTGGCTATCGGACATTTAGACTTTAGCAAATTATGCTTCTTTCCTTGTTCTACAGGCTCTGTGTGAGGAGTTAACCAGAAAAGCTGCTGATCTGGCATTGGAGAATGAAAATTTAAAAAAGGTAGGCATTAGTCCCCAATCATTTCTTATAAACTTGCTTTTCTTTCAACTCTTATCTCTCTCTCTCTCTCTCTCACATCATGACAATACTAACTTTATTCACATTTTTGGTGGCTTTTTAAATGAGAAGAAAAAGGAGTTGGCCTTAAAGGAGTGTCAGTCTTTGGAGAAAACAAATAAGCACTTGAAAGTTCAGGTAAGATATGCCTGACATTGAAGAGATGTTTAACCTTAATAAAATCTCTCATGCTTGACATGCTCTCTCATTTTGCAGATGGCTAAGGTGATAAAGGCAGAGGTTGAGGAAACGCCAGGTGAAAATATGTCAGCCTATGTGCAGATGCAGATACCTCCTTCACCTAGTAATTCCCCATTATTCTTGTTTAACCGTCCACCATTTACACCAGTGTTTTGGCCTTCTGTCATTCAGTCTTCAAATTCCATTCAGTTGCAACATGTATCACAAAATCCAATGGCCATTCCATCAAACATCCCTTTGCCGGCTAATGGTACAGCTGATTCTTCTCATGAACAAGAAAACCCCTTGACCAATAATGGAACAAGAACTCCTTTATATGTATTTCCGTGTCCTTGGTTCATCCCTCATTTTGATAATGGGAATGGACTCCAACCCCAGCCCTCCTCGTGCCTGAACAATAAACAAGAAGAAACTTCTTTTAATAACCAGTACAGTGCCAGTTCATCTTCAAGAACTGTTGCACAGTTAGACAACCACCATTGCTCTTTCCCTATTAGATTAAAAGCAGAAGCTTCTGGCTCAATGGAAGCCAGACTGTCAAATGATCTTAATGAAACGCCAGCTCAGTTTCCTCTGGATGGAGCCGATCAGCATACAGGACCTCATCCCAAGGAAAATGGTCCTAAGGAGATATTCCTTACTCCTGCATCAGTAAACCATGAAGGAGTTGCATCTAGTATCAAGCATGAGAATGAGTTTGAATCAGATTACACCACAACAACTGAAAAATCTTTTCATATGTTCTCTGCCTTGCCAGAGAAGAATAGTGAACCAATCATCTACCCTAACAGGAAACTGGCGGATGCAATTGCTGCAGCTGAGGCGAGAAAGAGGAGGAAGAAACTCACAAAGCTAAAGAATCTTCATGGCCGGCAGTGTCGGGCGCACTGTTGAGCTTTAAAACCCAAGTGCGGGTTAAGAGATTCTCTCCTGGTTTTCATGCAAGTCCTTTTATTTTAAGGACTTCTTGGAGATTGAGTCAAGAGCAGATCACCTAACCTTAATTATAGAAGGTTATTGAGTCATTGACAGAAAAGATGTGTGCCTATAATTTAGGTACATCTTTAAGGCCTTTACTTTTACTTTATATGTTGTTTCGAGGTGTGGACGAAAACTGGAAATTTTGTACTGCCTGATCAATATGTATGGGTAGCTTTTCATTATCAAATCATGGAGAAGCAAATGGTAGTGGTAGTTTGAGAAAGCATAATTTTCAAGAATGCCTGATCATTGGGAATCATAATGAGGAAATGAATGGTGTCTTTAACAAACCAGTCTTGCGGTTTCTGCTATGCCTAGGGTTAGTCAAGGCAGCAGCACTCAAAAGAGGAGTGAAGGTAAGAACCCGAAATTTAATTTTGACAGTTGTTTTGTAAGTTTGTGATGTGAGTTGCAAATACTTCTTGCAGGAAATCAATAAAACTGAGTTTGAGATGCTGGTTAATAAATCCAGTTCCTTCGTGCCTTCTGCAATTCTGTCTAATCTTACACAGGAAATTATTTCTTAAATTCTTTGGCAAAATTATGTTTTTCTCAGTGACTATATGGTTGGTTGCCGTAGCAATTCCCTGCCAATACCAAGCGTAGTTTAACTTGATGGATGGATCCTAACTGTTAGCATGCATATGGACAGTATACGTATCTGAAATCGCAAGAAACAGTCTCATGATAACCAAATGTTTATTTACAGGGGACAAATGGAAACTAATAGGAAAAAGAAAAGAAAATGTTGGTGAAAGAAACCTAACTGGGATCCTTGTAGAGTATGATCGGGCTCCTAACACTGTGTTTATGATCATCCCACTCAAGAAAAGCAGACACAGGCACCCCAGCAGTTAGTGTGCCACCACTCACCACAACCTTAAAAGACCTCTTCTGATGCGACCGGGTGAATTTCAAGGTACTTGGTGTGACTGTTACAGAAAAGAACTTTGGCATAATCAGCTTTACTTTGTACACTGAGTTACCATACCCTACGTTCGTTACTCTTCTATAGAAGACAGCTTTAACTGAAGCGTCATTTGCTTCTTGATGAAAATGCATGCTTGGATAGTTGAGGCCGTCTGTGCCTCGAGGAGGCTTGTAGTCAGAGCAGCTAATGTTCTTTTTGCCTCCAACAAGTATGCCAATGTTGGTGCTGTTGTAGCCTTGCTTGCACAAGAAGCTGATATAGTCATCCACTGTGATGTCATAGATGAGCCCGGGATGCGCTGCCTTTTTCGGGTTTATTTGTCCTGCTCCCGTTCCTAGTGTGTTGCCTCCAACTCGGGTATTAATTGGTGTGGCTAAACCAGAGGGAGTGAAAAGATTGGTTAAGTCGTTGTTTGATGAACTTGATTTTCATAAAGTGTGGTTTGGGAAGACTAACCGGTTGTCATGAGAGCGGACTTGATGGCAGCGGGTGACCAGTCTGGGTGGAAGGACTTGACATAAGCAGCGGCAGCGGTTACATGAGGGCAAGCCATGGATGTACCAGACATCATATTGAACAAGCTGAACCGCTTGTCTTCTGGGTCACCAGATATGGATGCCAGACGTGAATATGCCGCTAATATGTTTATCCCTGGTGCTGAAATATCAGGCTGTACATGAAAATTTAGTACCTACTTGTTGTGGAGAGAGAGAGAGAGAGAGAGAGAGAGAGAGAGAGAGCATCTTATGTACCTTGAGGATACTGGGGGTTATCCGTTGAGGTCCTCTGGATGAGAAAGAAGCAATGTTGGGGGCGTCTGGAGTTTTGACGGTTCTTGTTTTGTATATGACAGCCCTAGGGTTCCTGCAATTAGTTCATACCAAGCCATAAAGCAGCTTAGTGTTCAATAAAAACAGTTCCTCATGATAAGAAGTCTTCTTAAATTGAAAAGAGAAAAAAAAAAACACAGCTCTTAATAAGCTGCACAAAGATCATACTTGGTAGAGTTAATATACTGATCAATCTTTATCCCATCCTTGACAAGGATACCAGTACCGGGGATCACCGGAGAAAAGGCATAATCTTCCAATTCATACTGTGTCATGAGAGTTCCGGCACCCTGCAATCTTTGGATGGTGAAATCCTGGCCACTAGACCCTAGGCAGTACACAATCCTTCCCTTCACCTTGTCCGCGTTTAAAGTAGAACTCTCACAAGCACTGCCATAATCTCCAAATTAATTTATCATTAGGATATTATTATCCAAATGCATTTGTCAAAGTTCTAACAAATATTCAAAGTTTTTTTTAATTTCTTTGTATAAGCCCCGCATATGCGTTGTCCTTCTCACAATATATATGTAGATCATCTTGTATATATAATGATAGGTTGTTCCACATACAAATTGTGAGAGGAACGTCACATGTGACGGACTTCTATCAACACAATAATTGTGCCGAAACACAGACCTTGCATTTCCATAGCTGTTTTCACTCTTGTTGGATGCCAGGGTTCCACTTGTAAGAGGATACATTTGTTTCTTTAATGTGTAGGTATTGAGTGCATTCCCCTATCAATAAAAGAACAATGCAGTTAACTCAGTATAATTCTCTATTCTGTGAGAGAGAGAGAGAATTGTATTAGCAGCCACTGTGGTAACCCATGGTGCTACATTCTGGACAGTGCCTTCACTAGGCCCATCATTCCCAGCTGAGCATGAAACAAAAATCCTTTTTTTCATGGCATGAAATGATCCAATGGCAATAGGATCTTCCCAAAAACTCCTCGAGGGACCGCCTATGGAGATGGATATCAAGTCCACTCCATCAGCAATGGCTTCATCGAACGCAGCCAGCATATCGATATCACTGCAGCCAGTAGAGGGCCAGCACACTTTGTACACAGCGATACGCGACAGGGGCGCGCCACCGCGTGCAGTCCCTTTTGCAATGCCGTATACACTGGCTCCTTGGACGGGTGTACCAGCAATGGTGGAGGCAGTGTGACTGCCATGACCTTCATCGTCGACTGGACTTAATTTGCCTGACCAAGGATTGTTGGAGTTCAGATTAAAATATTTGGTACCAATTACCTTGCTGCACAAGAAAGGGCAAAAAGTCAAAGTTCTCATCAATCATTAAAATTATGAGACTGTTCATAGATTAATTTCACATATGCTTGTACTATTTGATCTTAGGCACAAAACCCAAACTTGCAATGAAATTATGTTGTGTGTGAGAGAGAGACATACTTGTTGCAGCCTTTGAAGTTGTCACCCTTGACACATTTGCCTTTCCATTTAGATGGGGGAGGCCCATAACCTGTATCATTGAAACTGGGACCATCCAAGTAAATTCCTACAATACACAGAAAATAAAAGGTTCATCAATTTCTTTGCTTCACTGTTGTCCTGCAATAAGAGTGACAGATTTTACCAACCTGTATCCAAAACACCCACTATGATATTGCTCTGTATTTGAGCGTTCCCTTTCTTTAATTTTTTGGGCAGTCCTAGGAAATCCCATGACCTTGTTGTATGTAGTTTGCGCATAGTGTTTGGAAACACTGATACAACACTATCTTCCTCTACAAATTAATGAAAAATCATAAAGATCAAAAGCCAAGTGTCTAAAATTCTGGTAATTAGAATTCTACTAAGGCAAGTACGTACGTGTGTGTATGTGCACGCGCTCGAGGGCACGTGTGTGAATTTATTTATTTTCTTTTTCTATGCACCTGCTAGTGCCTTTGCTTCATGTGGCAACAATCTTGCCGCGAACCCATTGAAGGTCCTTCCATAGCTATGAATTCTTGATGCTCTGGCTATTTCTTCACTGAAATATAAAAGCACATTATTGGTCAAGTATAATATTTGTCTCGCTGGGATGTATTGATGACCTTTGGGAACAAACGCTGCTCAGAGCTCACTGATACCGACGAGATTAAACTACAAATGTATACAAAAACTTTGAAAATTAATGGTAGGAAGAAACTGGCCATTACTCTCCGATTGCTTGCACTAGCAGGTTATGGTGTCTGGCCATGGCGGAAGTTTCTGCTCCTGGCAGTTCTCCCATGTACACAATGTAAGGCTGTTACAGTACAATGCCACGTCACTTTGTCAATAACAATGTAATTTGTAAAAGTATTTTCTTTCGAGACAGTCTTACATGCTATGTTATACTACCGATTAAAACCGTTAATTAGGTCATATCACATAGGAATAAGCATATGATCTTGATTGAAAGTCTGACAAGTGACGAAAGCAATGGAAAATTTATCGTCTGGAACGTACCTTCCTAGCATCGAAACCATCCTGAGTTGTTTCTTGAGCCGACGTAGCTACAACATAGAGTACAATCACTAGTAGATTTTGTAACATCCTCATTGTATTGCAATTTGGAAAGAGCTCACTCTCACTCTCACTCTCACTCTCACAACACACACATGTGAAAGGAGTGTTGTTTAGCTATAAATAGAGGAAGTGGAAAGAGCTTCATGAGTGACAGTGCCTCTTCTTAATGCATGCAGCAGCCTCTCTCTCTCTCTCTCTCTCTCTCTCTCTGTGCGCAAAATAAGGTGAGAGAGTGATGGTTTGACTGTTGAACAAGGAAACAGAGTCTTGAGTCCACGGATGAGAATTTGGCGGCTTGGATTTTGGATCCTCTTAGAAATAGGAGGCAGGTAGGTGGCTAGGTTGATCATATAGAAACGTGAATGCAACACTCATATTAAACTGGCGACTCGTTCACAAATTACTGTCGCGTCCTTGAAGTGTGACAATTTTCAAGGTTTTGAGTTGAACAGAAGGTTATGCTAACAACTTTTATTTTCCCTTTAATGCCGCTTACGAAAATAATTAACGAAAATGCGTTAACACAACCACCCTCCTAACTAAGATTAATACTGATCATGTGATTTATGGAATGTACTCCTTTAAGCACTTCATTTGCTCAACTGACAACTTATCTATACTTCTTCCAGCCATATATGTTCTTGGTCCTCAAAGCACATACGGAAAAAAGGTACTTGTCCCAAGAGATAAACTAACAGCTCTAAACAATTGGTTACATTTTTTCTTTCTTCCATAAGTTACTTTCATAATCTCTTTTGCTATTTCGTTAAATCTGGTGATACAAGAGAGAACTATTATTTCCTTTATTTTTTAACAAGTTACAACCATCATTCGGCTGGAAACTCTAGGATAATGCTCAGATGTCCCATAATGCTTTTTCGTTAAATTGGCCGCCTTTGAATCTCATCTCTTCGTTGTCAACCTGCCCAATTGAACATAAATAGGGGCTTAAAAGAACAAGAATGTACAAGAAACTTGGCTTCTCATCTCTTCATTGCCCATGCTTTTTCAGTGTCAGACAAAACAATCTCTTGACAACGAACAAGTCCGGCTGCCCCTCCATAGCACAACCATCTCTCACTACCTTTGTTCATGTTCCACCTCACTCTATGCATTGCTACTATTTTGTTAGGAAAGATTTCAAGCTCTTTCCCGGCTTCTTCTTCCTGAGTATTAATCGGCTCTTCATCTATGCATGCCAAATCCTGGTGATCATTTGGCTTTTTCTTACTAGACCTAGGTTTCTGTTTCTTTTTGCTTTCCGGAGAAGCCACCCCAATTTCTTCCTCCAGAGTATTAGTTGGCTCTTCTTCACCTATGCATACCAATCCTCGGCCATCATTTGGATTTTTCTTGCTAGACCTAGATTTTTGTGTCTTCTTACTTTTGAGAGAAGCCACCCCAGTTTCCTCATCCTGAGTATTAGTCGGCTCTTCATCTATGGATACCAATGCTAGGTCATCTGGTTTTTTCTTACTAAACCTAGACTTCTGTGTTTTTCTGCTTCTGACAGAAGCCACTTTTTCCCCAATTTCTTGTTCCTGGGTACTAGTCGGCTCTTCATCTACGCATATCAATGCTAGGTCATCCTCTGGCATTGTCTCACTAGACCCAGATTTCTGTGTTTTTTTTCTTTTGAGCGATGCCACTTTTTCCCCATATTCCGATTGGATATCCGGATCAACACCATAACAAAGAGCTGCAACAAGAGACAGTTTGATGAACGTTCTAAAATAAAGATAAGAAATGAACATAGGGTGCTTAAAGAAAATGTCTGGGGTTACCTAAAGTTTGATCTTCAGATGCACTATCTTTTGCCATCTTATCATTTGCACTTTTCACCTTGTTTGACTCAGGGTTATTACGAACGACCTTCAATGGGAAAGGGGTGTTTGATACTGTAGTATTGATGGTTACAGCAGATTCCTCCATTGTCAGTGACACACACAGAAAATGTGGGGCCCGGTGTCGTCTAGGATCTTTCTCCACAGATTTGGACGTAAGCTGATTGTAAAAATAAATAAATAACAATTGAGTATATAACATGGAGTTTTTGTATCAATTTAGAAATCCTAGAAATCCTAGCATCAGCCTTAGCAATGAAAATAAAAAGGTCCAAGCATCAGGCACAAAGCATGAATTTTTGAGAACAAAAAACTTGACTGCACAGCTGGAGGACAAGCAAGCACCTGCTGGATTCATCATTAGTGCGACTCGCTAGTAAGATATAAAGAAAACGTTTGACCATCTAAAGGACAAGTTTGGTAAGTATATCCCGAAAATGCCCCCACTCTCCATGACCAAACATAAGTAAACCTATCAGTGAAAAAACCTACAATAATCTAAACTCTTTAACAAAGTAGATCCTTTGAAAGAAAAAGTTATTTGATGTGCCCCGTAAAGTTTAGACTCATAGAAGTCATGCACGTATCTAGAACTTAAGATTTTCCCTCCAGGAATGAAAAATGATTCTACAACAAAGATAAGGAGTAAGTCTGATATCAATGGCAAGTTAAAAGCTAAAACTCACCTGGAAGCGGAGAACAGTTCCGTCTGCACCACAATATGCAGCCATACCTAAAGTTTTGAAAGTGAAATGATCCATTAATGGTTATTACAAAATGCTGGTCTCAAGAGTTACACAGGTTGATCAACTTTGCACAGAACTGTATTCCAAAGTGGATCAATCATAAAATCCCACCACTATAAAGGTCAATCAAGGAGAATATATCCCCCACAAACTTCCTCCAATAAAAAGTACCATGCAACCATTACAGATATATGAGTAGCACGCAGCGTTCTTTAAAATTTAAGGTCAATGATTTAATATTCTAGTCAGACAGGAGACTAAAGCACCAACGAGAAAGAGGAATTTCTGAATATTCAGTAGCACTATTCCAAAGAAAATTAAGAAGTTAAAGGCCAATCCTTATGCAGTTCCAATCACATGAAGAATAACAAACAAGGAAAAGAACCAGACACTACTTCTTTATTTCTATCAAATCATCATGTACAGTATGCTTATGTAAATAAAGCAGTCAAGGAGACTATTAAACATGAGGGATCCATATAACATATCCAGATTTTTATTTTTTTTTCCTTTGACAACTTGTGTTTGGAGTATGGAAAATCTAGGTCTACTATGTATTGTTTTACTCTTATAGTTGACTCTTATAGCACTAAACTTAGCACCAGGTCGGAGATGGTAATGCCATTTGCCATTAGGCTATAATGGTATTAACATGCACATATTTGTAATTAGCCGAAATACTACTGCACATAGATAGATAAGCACAAGGAAGACCTGTTAGTCGTGATACATGAACACTCCAGATAGCAAAAGGCAAACAACTAAGATTATGCAGGCCCGGTTGTTTTGTTCCAGCCATTCCTGTTACCGGGTCATCAGATGCAGCCTTCACCAAGCTGATAACTTTCATTGTTCCATCATCAAAGGATAAAATAACACACCTACAAGAAAAACACAACACTTCACTAAAATTTCACCAACCAGACAGCTATATTTATGTTCCACAGAGAGATTATGAGTACCTTGGATCTGGAAGCCAATCTAGACTATATATGAACTTTGGTAAATGATCAAGGTCCCACAAGGGACGGAATGGATCACTGCAAAAGCAAGAGTTATAGTTCTTAGTATGAAATGCAATTTCCACTGAAAAACCACAAGCATTTTTAGCTAACAGTAAAGGAGCTGCATGTACACAAGAGTGTTAGCAAAAAATAGGCATTGTACTTACCGCAGGTCCCAAAATTTTAGGCCTCCATGTCCAGCTGTAGCTATAACATTTGCGCCCTCTGAATAGCTGCAAACCATTGCATTTAACATATCTCAGTGAATGAGAAAAATAACATTTAGTAAAATAAAAATATGAAAGAGTCTGAAATAGAAATCTCTAAGCCTAAATATCATAATTTAGTGACAAGACAACCATTAACACCCCCACCATCTCCAAACTTAAAAAGCAGACTGTAAAGTGACATAGAAAGTAAGATATAAAATTGATCTCCGACATAGCTAACCTGTCAACCGGGGCCCAAGCAAGTGACCTAATAGGATTTGTATCTGCACTGAAGCAAAGTAAAGGCCTTGTATCTGCAGAACAACAAGTAGATAATTGAAGCAAACCTTAGTTTACTAACTTTACTTATTTATCAATTTTATGTCAGAAGTCCAGGACAGATGTAAACCATATCTACATCTTTTACATTCTATGTTACCCTTACCTTGAGATGCATTACTTGCTGAAAACTTCCATAAAGCAACCTGAAATATGGAAAAAAAATTCTTCAGTTATGATACAACAAAACACAAAATAACAAGCCACCAAAGGAGGATCATTTCAACTGAACGCTCAGTGGGATGAAGCTGAGAAAAACTAGCAGATAGCAGAATGAATACATGAAGTGCTTAGTATGTATCCTTCTATCAGATTGCAGAAGAAACACAAAGTGTTGACCATTGAGTATTTGTCCTATGGAAACCCTCTATGAAGTTAACATGAATTCTTATTTGAAACTGCACAAAAGCATGATAAAGTCTTCAAGGAAAATATATTAAAATAAAATTAAAGAACGAAGTGCAGGAAAATTACAGTTCCATCATGACATCCGGCAAGTAAGTAATCATGAGCTGGCGAAGCTGACCATTCCACAGTAAGAGGGATACTGTTCAAGAAAGGATCTTAAATTACCAATGAATCATATAAATTTGCATAACATGGTCAAAAGAGACATCTTGGTACCAAATGAAAAATCTCCATGAATGATTTTGTGCCTACGGAAAAATCTCCAAATTATTGCCTAAAAGTAGAAACTATCAGAGTACCTCTTTTCACTGCCACACTTCAACATTGGGCATCTGAAAACTGGTGCTAATTTTATAAAGCGAGGATCTGTGCCCTCACGACAAGAAGAAGAAGAATAAATAACTTCAACTGCATGAGGAAGAGGAACATCCCACCTGCAGTTTAAAAAGGCAAGGATAAGTGTCATGAGATTGCAGAACAAAAACAACTGTCAATGTAACATGCTTACACCATTTATCTAGTGTGAAGTTACCACAAACTAGCTAAATATCAACTGCATTTCATACTATTAGTTGTGTATCATGCTTTGCTTCATATTTTCAGCACATCTCTACTTCTAACTTAAATACTAAGTTTTTTTCCAATGAACTAATGTTCATTATATGATAGCACTCCAGCCTTACTATATCCCTGCATGCCAATTGCTCCCTCTGCAGCTATTCAAAAATCTCAGTTCATTTATTTTTAAAAATAAATAAATCCCAGTCCCAATATCTTTAAGTACTTTCCACAATATAACCCATACTATTAAATATGTTACATAAAGGCAGCGCTGAGTTTTGGGTCACGCTTTTAGACTTTGACTCTGAAAGAAATACGAAACTCTTGGTCACTGCCCCAAATGCTTACCAAACCCCTTAAATCTCTAATCACTTAATACAGTTACCAAAGAAACCACAAGCCACCACACATTTGGAGACAAGAAAAACAAAAAACAAAAACGAAAAGTCAGGGGCATGTGCTCCTATAGGGTTTCATTAATCTGTCGATATCACATTGAGTATTGAACAAATCAACATTCATGGCTATAATATTGTTTGGAGCATTCTACACTATGTTACCCATTGCAATGCACACTCAAATATTCTCTCGAGTCTTGACTGAAAAGAAAGAAATTGCAAAGTCATTTGAGAACAGATCTGACAGATATATAGATCAAGAGGTCTAAAGAAAGAATCTGTAAAGGGGTCTAAAGTCCAAAAAACAAAAAGAACATAAAGTCTAAACGAGTAGACGTCTTACACTTCCAGAGATCCATTTCCTGACAACACAGCAAGATAGCCCATTCGATGCTTGCACTTGGAATCATGTTCACTAGGAGGACGCCATTTCACATCCCATGCAACCTTTCCATGGTGAGCTAGGCATAATACAATTCTTGGCAATGCTACATCCTCCGGAACTGAACACTTGGTTGAGCTAATTTTAGGGTAATCATTATCTTGAACATTATTACTTGTTTGAGGATCCTGTCCAGAACTCTGCTGTATATGATAATCTGAAACAAGTGGTCCGTTCTCTTCATTTTGATTCAACAATGGTGGACACATATAATTGTTATTACTCCCTGCGCTTTCCATATCATTCAACTTTCTCCTCCGAGCATATGATTTCAGAGTTGGATTACATTCAGATGCTGCATGTTTGTAATTTTTTCGTTTTTTATCATGCTCTTGGGTATTTGCAGGAACACAACCCGTTGAATGCAACTCCGGTGATCCCTCTGGATATTGAATGGAAAGAGCCTCAACAAAATTGCTGCTCCCATCCAAGTTGTCAACAGATTCTTCTATTGGTTTCTTTAAAGGTCTTCCTCTAGGCCTCTTTGGTCGAGTTGATTTTTCTTCTGTGGCATCTTTGTCAACAGATTCTTCAATTGGATTCTTTCTAGGTCTTCCTCTAGGCCTTTTTGGTTCAGTTGATTTTTCTTCTAATGGCTTCTTTCTAGGTCTTCCTATCGGTCTCTTTGGTTCTGTTGGATTTTCTTCTCTGGTTCCACTTTTTTTAGGCTCCCGCTTTGGCTTTTCCCCTATGGGATGACTGTTTTCCTCATTTACACCAACATTTAGAAGACACCATATCTGAATCGCACCTCTTCCAGTTAGTGGCTGGCCTAATTTGTGATAAGAAGATCCAGGAGGATGAGCAGCAATAGCAACAAACTGAAAAGTAGGATGATGATAACTTTGTCATAAAATAGTAGACTTCAATGACTCTAATATGGATGACACCTAATCATCAATAATACAAATGTCACCAACAGAACGTCGTAAACAAGCAAAAGTTATCACATCACATTTCCTCTGTATAATCACCCTTATGGATGTGTTTTTTTTTTTTTTCCCAAGGGAAATAATCGAGAAATTCAATGATAAGTTAAGGACTCACTTAGTTGTCTTGGCTCCTCGAAGCAGTAAGTCCTCACGATATATCCCTCAGTCTGTTTCGCAAAACTAGAATTGATGACATACTCTCTGTGTTTTATTTTGGCTTAAATGTCAAAATGGTCCTTGTGTTTTACCCTATCGGCCAATTTAGTCCCCGTGTTATCAATTTGGCTAATTTGATCCTTGTGTTTGTTTCCATTAGTCAATGTGGTCCTTCCGTTCAAATTTTGTTAAATCTATTAATTAAAAATTTTAAAAAATTATTCTCCCCTATTTCACGCTCAGACTACAACCTTCTCCCAAATCCAGAGCCACCCTCACTACCACCACTCCACCCCAACTCCACCTAAACCGCAACCACTCTCTCTGCAGCAAAAATCTAGGACATTCACATCAACACCACGTACAGTGCAAATTCCGTAGTCGTCGTTCGCACCTAGACCACCTTCGAACTCGATTGTCCCAACACCACTTGCACTTGCTTCGTCTAGGCATTGGTCAATCCAAGTCGACAATAGACACTAGAGTGAGCTGGTGGATCCCGGAAGTGGTCTTCTTGTGGTGGGCATGGTGATTGGTTGAGAAGGAAGAAGATAATGTTGATGTAGTCATTGAGCGATAGGGATCACTTGAGGGTGTCCTAAGTGTTTTTTGGCAGTCAATGAATTTGAGAGGAGAGAGATGATGGTGGGAGTACGAAAAAATCCAAGGCAGAAGAGCAAGAAAATAGTAGGCATTCAATAAACTAAAGAACTTCTTCTTTTTTTTTCTTTTTTTTTTTTCTTTTTTGCTACAGTACTCAAAAACGTTGGAAGAGGAGAGGTTAGGGTTTATTTAAGTTCTTTATTATTTGAATATGAATATATGTAATCATTACAATTTTTTTAATTGATTTGAATTGTTTTTTTCAATTTAACGGAATTTGGATGGAAGGATCACATTGGCTAATGGATACAAACACAAGGATTAAATTGGGCAAATTGATAACACGAGGACTAAATTGGCCGATAGGATAAAACACAAGGATCATTTTGATATTTAAGCCTTTTATTTTTGTCTGTTTTAACTTATTTCCCTGTTTATGCAGATTAATAGTTTCATGTTTTGTTTGTAAGGCTTCCATCTGAAGAGAAAAAAAAAACAGTAAAAAATTGTACAAAGCCCATTTGGTATGTAATTTGTCAACGACTGTTCGTGGGTTCATTCATGTACAAATTTTCTTGGCTCACTCTTCTTCGAAGTCAGTATTATATTGTTTTGTATGTTTTATTTATTTGCAGGTACTTGAGAGAAGATTCATCTGGGGTATTTTCTCTTTCTTAATGCTCTGTTGTGCATAAAACAAAATGACAGATGCAGCAAGATTGAAGTACACTACAGCCAAGGAGATTGTAGACTTATAGTTAGCTTTATATAGGAAGAGATACTACTTAAATTTGATCATACGATTGTTTTGACTTCTAAATTGATGAATTTTATTACATTCTTAAGTTGTAATTCGTTTTCATTTCTTTAGAAATATGTATGCTTTTCTTCTTTGGCAATATGTATGCCAAAAAATTGAAATTTAAACTTAAGTACTTATAGTGTGGAAACGTAGCGCCTAGGGACTAATTATAGTGCATACGGTTATACTAAATGAATGTGCTTGAGATGTGACTATGTAAGAAGATAGAAAAAAAAACGAAAAAAAAGAAAGTGAAACAATAAATCAATCATATGTGAGACAGAATGATAAGTACAATCGCAATAAATAATATAAGAAAATTTTACGTCGTGTGCAGGACGCATGATTAAAAAAAAACATCTGTGTTAAAGAAAATCATGTACCTCACATTTTGGATGATAGTCAGGACTTTGATGGACTCTAGGACACCAATCCAATGCCCAAACAGGCCCTCCAACATACATCACAAAGTCTTGGCTGCAAAAACATATAATGAACATTTGACGACACATATCAAAGCTTCTTTAGGTGGTAGGTGGAAATCCAATATACAAGGCTTTCATCGAGTTCAAGAATACATAAATCAGTACAAATGCCTTATTGCTAATGCCAATTAAAGTACCTCAACTCTGGAGATGATGTGTCCCCAGAAAGTGCCTCCTTCTGCATCAATATGAAAACCAACTAATTAAGATCAAATACCAATGATGCTTGTCATATGACAGCCATTAGAACAGTTCATTTTCTGTAAAACTACGACATGTAAACCGAACCAGAAATTCAGATTATAGATATAACCTTGGGAACTGTCGCAGAAGAATACTGACGCAAGGTTATCCCAGTGACAACATCTTTCCCATCAGGGCTTCCACCTCCACAAGCAAATCGAACATCTCTAGGTTCATATTTAAAATCTGCCCATTCCCTTCAACAAACGCATTCATAAGTTTCTGAAGTTCACAATTACAATGAGATACATAAAACCAACAATGCCAGTAAGAAATTAAACAACAAAATACAACGAAAAAAGACACATTTATTTTGTTTACCTTAAGAAAGTGATCGGGGACGATAAGCTTTGAATCTCACTGTCTTCGATTCGATGATCCTCCTCAGCCTCGCCACAGAGCTTGGCAATGGTGTCCATGACTCTGAAGTGATTCTCCACCGAGTCATCGAACATCGAAACACTAACCCTAGGACCATCCCTTGAGCTCTCTTCGTCATTCTGAACTGGCTCTGGCTCAATCCGAACTGGCTCTGGCTCAATTTGAACTGGCTCTGGCTCAATCTGAATTGGCTCTGGCTCAATCTGAATTGGCTCTGGCTCAATTTGAACTGGCTCTGGGGCAGCTTGAACTGGCTCTAGCTCTGTGTTATGATCCTTTGATGTTGTTGCTTTGCTTTTTCTCTTCGCCTTCGTTTTTTTCCCGCGTTTTCCATCCAAAAATGCCTTGAGTGGAGGTTCCACTCCCTCTTCCACTGCCTTATTCATACCTCTCTCCTCCTCTCCGAAAATTCTAATAAACATCAAAATGTATGGATAAATCAACTTTTGGACGGCGAGATTTGAATTATTTGATCTAACGGTACAGAATAAACTGTGAAAAAAAAAACCCAATAAAATCACCTAAAGAACTGGCAAAGCGGTTGCTGTGGGTTGCCTCTCAGAAATCACCGTCGTCTCCACAGCACCCAACCCCAAACAGCCGCTACTTACCTCACACAATCCAACGGCAGTGAACAATCCCGATGGCTAGAAAGAATAGTCATCAACTCTATGGTGGTTTTCTAGTGTTGTCGGCAAGTTCTGAGGGTTGGGCATCAATCATCAATTTCGAATTTGATTCCATCACCACCTGTTGCCACCATCCCCGTTGGATTGGACTCTCGTTGCTTCAATCGCCTCTGCCTTCCTTTGCGTCGTCTAAGTAAGTTCTAATTTAGCCGTAAAAATAATATTTGCCTGGTTGTTACGAAATTCCATCTTTCAGACCAAAAAAAAAAGAAAAAAGAAAGAAAATTTAGTGTAACATCAATAAATACCTCTTGAAATTCATAAAATATAAAGGGTCCTTATTTTCGGGCCGGGTAAATAGTTAGTTTAGCTTCTATTAGTTTTAGGCCCATGTTTCTATTTAGGCCCATGTCACCGACTTGGATGCGTTCGGTAACAGACCCAATCCAAGTCTCGAAACCTCCAAATCCAAAATTCACCAAAAAATCATCCTAATTCCAAAAAATTCACCAAAAAAATATTACAAACTCTCTGTAACATCCACTTTCATTCTATGATCTGAAATTCACAATTTGACAAAAATTGAAAATTGAAAACTGAAATCAGTTACCAAACAATTTTTGTTTAGTTTTCTCTTTTCACTTTTTTTGAAAACTGAAATGAGTTACCAAACAAGTTTTCAATTTTTAATTTTAAAAAAATGAAAAATGAAAACTAGAAATTGAAAACTAAAAATGAAAATCTGAAAACTGAAATGGTTATCAAACGGACCCTAAAAATATCAAGACAAATATTTCAACTTTAGCTTTTAGTTTTCATTTTTTGTGCTAGAATATAGGGGGAAAAAGGGGAATGAAAATGAGAATGAGGGTGAAGATGGGAGATTGAGAGGGAAAATGAGAGAGGGGATGGGAGGAATGAGTAACAAATGTGAAAATAAAAAATAAAAACTGAAATCTATTTGAAATTGTTTTCACTTTCAAGTTTTTGTTTTCACTTCTGTTACTCCTCCCTCCCATCATTCCCTCTAATCATCTCTCTATATCTCATCCTCACAGCCACTCCTCTATACTCTAGCATAAAAAGTGAAAACAAAAAAATAAAATTGAAATAGTTATCAAACTAGCACTAAATTTTTATTGCATATTTCTATTTAGGGGTATAATTGTAAAATTAAACAAAGTTTGTTTTCAATTCATGCATGCACCAAACATGAGAAATGAAATAAAATGATATTTCATAGGTATTTTATCAACATTATCAAACATGGGACATAAAATTCAAGTTGATTCAAAAGCCTATGTTCTGTTCCTCTATAAAGATGATTTGAGAGATCCCACCAAAAACAAAGGGATAAATATATATTCATTTTCTAATTATTAAGAACTTTAAATACATGATTTCGTGATCATAAGTGGAGCTTTGTCATGACAAATCAACTTCTTTATTGCCGGCCGAAGAGGCAACATAAAACAATGGGGTCATATCCTAGAGCTATAAAATCTGGTCACTAATTTCATGTTAGATCTGCTAAAATAAATAAATAAAATATCATGTTAGATCCTCTCAGTTATATATTAACCAATCTAGTTATAAATTACAAAATAACACTCGTGGGTTGGATAACATGGATTGGATTACACATTTTTATGGTTTGGTCAAATATCCTAAGATCGAACCACAACTAAAACCTCTGCATCCAATATATCAAATCGCACTGACAATTATATCAAAGATCCTAGAGCTGGGTACTAGCTAGGTATTTCATATTTCGATGACAACCGACGCTGCATTTTTACTATTTTGGCAGAACTTTTTAAGTTTTTCTTTAATGCAAAGCGATAGTACGATATTGATGTAACGAGAGCACAAAAACAAGGGAAAA
This sequence comes from Prunus avium, assembly GCF_002207925.1. The sequence goes on from NW_018921545.1 coordinate 400,710, forward strand.
TAGCTATAGGCCAAGATAATTAAGCGAGTAATTCTACACAATTTGGTCGTCGAGCTAACCAAGTAGTTTACCTTCTTCCGCTAAGGCAGTAAAAATGAACCAAGCCCAATGATAGTCTATCAAAATTGATTACGTACAAAAGGAGAGGTAATTAAAGATGCCAATATTGCTGGCTGGTTGGATCCTATAGCTAGCTGTTGCTTGAGAAAGACAGAAAACTAAAGCCCTCGTGGTAGAAATCTAAGACATGCTGTCGTGGGAGCCACGTCACACACACGGGAAGACGTTGTGATGACAAGAACTTCGTACCTCTTTTTACTTTAAACTAGATTTTTGTTTGTTTCTTTGTTTTGTTTTCTGTTTTTAATGAATCGCTTCCATCAATCAAAAAGAGGAGGAGGAGGGCGCATCATGATCATAGGAAGAGGAGTAGGCTAAGTAGGCTCCTCCTCCATCCACATAATAAACTTGGCTATGGTCTACTACGACTATCCAATAGGCAACTGGATGGTAACTCCTTGTTTTTAAAAAATAATAATAATAAATGAATATGGCTTTTCCATCTTTACGAATTTTTTCTTTTTCTTTTTCTCTTTCTGACTCATCATCGTACAAATGATAAGTCTTATCCTCGTACAAATTATAGGTCTTGTAATTAACTGAATGCTAGAAGAATCACATTATCAAAAGTTAGTGAATTATCTTTTGTGTTAGGTATGATGAACTTTTATCACATCAATGTTTATTACAGTTTTTCAATGAACACATCGTCTACATAGGCGGTACACTAATATACTCTTAAAAGGTAGAATCTTAATTAGAAACATTAGTGTGCCATCTTATGTGTGATACCTCAATGGAAAATAGAATTACAATGTACCACACTTACTGATTATGTAAACGATATACATTAGTCTCTCATAAACATATGAGTTTAGTCACACCAATAAATTTTCCATGAATCTTGCTATAATGTGAAACTAGTGTGGCACAAATAGTTTTTATTTTATTTTTTGGGGTTTTGTAGAGAATGTGGTACCAACCGTTTTTTGAGCTTTTTTTTAAAAAAAATCCCTTTCATTTGATTAGTAAAGGTTGCTCATTATTCTCATATAATAAAAAGGTTGCTCATTATAAATCAAGAAACCCCACGTGCTTGAAGATTAATCTATGAGCGTCAAGCAAAAATTAAGTAGCACGCCACTAATAATTTAGTCAATACAAAAAATATAAGTGAATCTTAGATACATAATTGTACTTGTTTGTTCCACACATCCTTACATCCAAAAAAAAGTACACAAATTCTAGAGCTTTGTGTGTAATTAAACAAATAGATCTAAGAGATGATCAGCCCGAGCTAATTCTCCACCAACAATAATATATCCACTTGCACAGTGGGTCGAAAAAGGACACCACACACATGTGCCATCATTTTGTGTATACAAAAATATATAATTTTGGTACCGACGCCAACCAGACAATCTTGTTACATATGGTGCACATTTAATTTCAGCTGAGGTAGCTTAGGCCATGTCGTTTTCCTCTGTGTCACACTATCTCCTTGGTAGACCATACTTACACATATGCACCAAAAATTTGCATACGGTATGTAGCCTAGCAGATGTGACTCATGAGCACGATGGCTGTGTTTTCCTTTCTCTTACCAACACCGGAAGGCCACCGCTGAAGGTCGCGGTGAGCCCTGGAGAGAACCGTGGTACACGACCTAATTCATGTGCCACAGGATGAATACTGAACCGTCTGAGCAATGAAAGCGCCACGGTTTTCATCTCCATGAGAGCCATCTCTTTCCCCAAACAAACCCTAAGCCCCGGTTGGAAAACCGGGTACTTAAACGGGTCTTCTGTGAAGAAAACACTGTCCTTCAACCATCTCTCGGGCTTGAATTCCATGCAGTCGGATCCCCAAATATCCTGGATCCGACCCATTGCGTATGGATGGTAAGTAACCCTAGTCCCTTTCCTCACAAACGTGCCATCAGGCAAAACATCATCTTGTGCGCAAAACTTTGAGTCGAACTGTACAGGAGGGAAGAGCCTCATGCTCTCATAAATTGCTGCTTGTAAATAATGAAGCTCGTGCATTTGCTCAAAGTTCTTGAGGCCCTGGTTGGGTCCAAGAACCCTATCGGCCTCAACCCGAACTGCTGACGCAACGGTCGGGTGGGTGCCCATAAGCCAAAAGAAACTTGTCAAAGCAGACGCAACAGTGTCACGCCCTGCCAATAGAAAGCTTATTACAATGTCCCTCAGATACGTTTCGTCTTCCACACTTCTCATGAAACGTGACAAGAGATCTTTTTGTGTTGAAAACCCCGTTTCGCGCTTTCTAGCAATGACCTCTTTGGCCAAGAGGTCGATCATGTTAATAGATTCTTTTAATTGCTTCTCGCTCCCCAAATTAAATATTCTCTTGATCTTCCAAATCAAGGGAGACGCCGTCATGGCTCTCTTTGCGGACAGCTGCGAGGCCATGTCGAAGGCAACGGAGAATTTGGACAACGGCAGCGACAACTCTAGGCACATAGGATCCAACCCGAAAGAGAATTTGCATATGCTGTCGAACGAGAATCTCTTAAACACGTCTTGCAAATCGAGGACGCTTCCACCACCATCATCTGAAGAACTAAACGATGAAAGAAGAGGGATGAGACGGTGTTCGATCTCATGGCTGACAATCTCAAACGCGAAAGATCGAACGGAGTGCCTGTCGAGCTCGAGGCTGGCCATCTTTCTCTGAAACCTCCACGAGTGGCCATCCACGTTGAATATTCCCTGGCCAAGAAAGTCACCGAGGATGGTAGAGAAGGGCTTGCCTTTCGGGTAGTTTTCGAACCGAGTTTTGAGCATGTATTCGACGTTGTCAGGGTTGGCAGTGATGGTGTTTCTCAGAACATGTATGTGGATGGTTTTGGTCGGAGAGTCTCTAAGAAGATGCGCATACCAATCACAAAGGTTGTCGAATTTTAGAGACCAGCATGAGGTGACATAGGCGTGGCAAATTTCACAATTGCAGTACCAAAGCTTTGATCTGAGCATGAAAAAGCTGATAAAAAACAATACAAGAAAGCAAAGGAATTGCAAAACTTGTTCAAGCTCCATTGGAGATTGATAAAGATAAGAAGGAGGTGGAAGAGAAGAGAGATCATGAGAGCATGTTGCAGGGTCGTGTATATATATTTGTATTATTATATATGCGATTGTACGAGTTTTTTGTTTTTTTTGTTTAAATTTTTATCGGTTGGTACAGTGATTAATTTTTAGGTCAGTGGCTTTCTCTGTTTTTATATGTTTCCACTTGCAAACATAAATTATTGAATAATGTGGAAAGTGAGATAAAACAAGAACATGAAGAACCCGTGCGCCTAGAGGCATCTGCCATACAAACTTAATGAAAAATGTAGGCGTTCGCTCACATGGGTTTATTCTTATCTGTACGAAGTGGTCTGGGATCTTATGTTTAGTCTCTCTTGGAAGTTGGGTGGATATTTATTTGCACCCCTAGCTGGTCAAAAAACAACAGCAGCACCAGCTAAGTTATGGAGAAAGGACTAGTGTTTGGTATTGGTGCAACTATAACTCTGTTGTTACAGTCTCGATATTTTCCTAGAATTTTTTATATATTTTGTAATATTAAAAAAATACAGACAATGTATGTACTGTGTATTGTAGATTTATACCCGATACGAGTCAATCAGTTTCCCTATAAATTTATACTGAAACTAGACCAAGGTATTAGCAAGGTAGAAGGGTAAAGGGTGACGGGGAGAAAAGATGGGTGGAGCTGACAACCAAAAAGGGCGAGGGAGAAACCACAAGGTGTGGTGTGGTTCAATGGCAAACTGCCACCTCCAGCTGGCAAGCTATCCAGTGCCTCAATGGCAGGGGTTCGAAATCCGTTGGAAGCACTTTGTGGCCAGGGGCAAGCCGAACCCCAAGCGGGGATTAATCCCACCCTTTGGGTGTGGGGACACCTCGTGGTATTTAACCAAAATAAAAAAATAAAAAAAGGGCGAGGGAGGGAGAAAACATAGAGGAGGGGGTGGGGTTTGTGAATTTTTCTATTTTTCCTTTTATTTAAGTATGTGGAAGATGTTGAGAATATTCTACATTGAAGGATGAAATTCTAATAGATTATTATAAATAAACCCAACCCTAGACATGTATTTATAAAAAAACCCACACACTATTTAAACATAGAAACACACCCAAAATCAACAATTGTATATTTTTTGGGTGTGTTTATAAATGAATTTTGAGTGTGTGTAATGATGGATTTTGGGTGTGTTTATAAAGTGTTTTGGGTGTTGGGTTTTTTTATAATTTCAGCCCCCATTTTGGGTGTTTTAGTGAAACTTCCCAAATTCTAATTCTAATATGATATCATAGTACATTATCCGCAAAGAAGACTCAAAAATCCTATGTGCTCTAACGTCACTCAATAAGAATAGTAAGTACACTTGTGTTTCCATCGGGGTAGAGCATTAGAATGAGCCTCCATACATATTCATATATATAAAAATAATATAATTGGAATTTTAGTTTGTTTGTTGTATGAAATTAAAGAGAAGTTTTGGCGTATGAGATTAATTGGTTATTTGGCTGTTGGGTTGGTCCAAAAGATAGTTAGGCTTTGTTTCTCCTTTATAGAGGAGTACAACTACCAACAAAGACCCCTATCATGCATGACACTTGAAAAAGTTCATTACAAACACTTTTATAAAAAGCAGCTTTATCAAGTTGAGTATACATTTTCTTAATTAAACTAGAAAATAGTAAGATTGCTTTATTATCCGATGAACATGCCTGATTATTAAACTCAAGACCTACATGTTCTTTCCTTTTGTTTGGGAATAATATGTTGATTTTTTTTGTTTTTGTTTTATCACGCTCAGGATAACATGTGTTCATAAACTGAGGCACACCACAAGAAAAAATATCATAAAATCATTGGCCAAAATAATGTGTTAGGTGTGTTAGCGAGAGATATCCTATTCTATTAGGATATTATTTTATTTATTTCCTTTTATATAGATATTATGTAATTAGGATTCCACTTGTTTTC
>NW_018921545.1:408053-468786 GCF_002207925.1 Prunus avium
TACTTATTCATTGCCCCCACGCACTACCCGTGGGAAACCTAAAGTACAATATTCTCCTGATATACATGCCAAGTCCAAATATCTCATTAACCATTATATGTCAACTCATCGTTTATCTAAATCATATGCATCATATTGGTGTCAATTATCTAGTGTATGTGTGCCAACTAAGTTGCAGGATGCTCTATCTAATCAAAACTGGGTAGATGCAATGCATATTGAGATGGAAGCCTTGAACAAGAATGCTACTTGAGAGTTAGTTCCTTTACCAAAAGGAAAAAAGGCAGTTTGGTGCAGATGGGTGTTTACTTTGAAGCATAAGGCTGATGGTTCTATTGACCGTTACAAGGCAAGATTGGTAGCAAAAAGGTATACTCAGAAGGAGACTTTTGCTCCAGTAGCCAAGCTCAACATTGTACGCGTACTCTTGTCCTTAGCTGCTAATCATGATTGGCCGCTGTTACAATATGATGTCAAGAATGCATTTCTCCATGGTGACCTCAAAGAAGAAATATACATGGATCCTCCATCAGGTATCCTTGTGACCTCTAAGGAGGGTATGGTGTGCAAGCTACGGAAATCATTGTATGGATTAAAGCAGTCTCCAAGAGCTTGGTTCGGGAGGTTTGCTGCAGCTATGAGGAAATCTGGGTATGTACAAAGTAACTCGGATCATACTTTGTTTCTGAAACGTCACAGAGGTAAATTGACAGCTTTAATAATTTATGTTGATGATATGATTGTAACTGGAGATGATCAGGTATAAATACAGAGTCTTCAGAAATATCTTGCGTCTGAATTTGAGATGAAATCATTAGGTGACTTGAAATACTTTCTTGGGATTGAAGTTGCCAGATCTAAGCATGGTATTTTTCTGTCCCAAAGAAAGTATGTTTTGGACTTGCTTGCAGAAACTAGAATGTTGGATTGTAAACCTATTGATACTCTAAGTGAATAGAATCACAAGTTGGGGTTGTATCTTGATCAATCTCCTACTGATAAGGAGCGCTATCAAAGGCTTGTGGGAAAATTAATTTATTTGGCTCATACACGTCCTGATATTGCGTATGCAGTAAGTGTAGTGAGTCAGTTTATGCACTCACCTAGTGAAGATCATATGGGTGCCGTGACACGTATTTTGAAATACCTCAAAGGGATTCCTGGCAAGGGGTTAATGTTTTCCAAGTATAGTCATACAGATGTGGAAGGGTACACAGATGCTGATTGGGCTGGTTCAGCTACAGATAGGCACTCGACATCGGGGTATTTTATGTTTGTTGGTGGCAATCTTGTTACGTGGAGGAGCAAGAAACAAAAGGTGGTGTCTCGGTCTAGTGCTGAGGCCGAGTATCGAGGAATAGCCCATGGTGTCTCTGAATTACTATGGTTAAGGAGATTGTTGAGAGACCTTGGTGTTGGGCCTAAGAAACCCATGGATTTATATTGTGACAATACGGCTGCGATTGCAATTGCTCATAACCCTGTACAACATGATCGTACAAAGTTGGATGCGAAGATTGTTTCCTTTCCGTTCATCCGTTCTGAGTACCAGTTAGCCGATGTTATTACAAAAGCTGTTTCTACAAGTATCTTTCTCAACTTGCTTGACAAGTTGGGTATGCGTGACGTCTTTGCTCCAACTTGAGGGAGAGTGTTAGCCAGAGATATCCTATTCTATTAGGATATTATTTTATTTATTTCCTTTTATATAGATTTTATGTAATTAGGATTCCACTTGTTTTCCCAGTTTGACCATACTAGGGTTTATAATCTTGTATTATAAATACCTCCTTTCGGAGAATGAAATACATCTGAAAATATTCTACAATATTGTTTGACTAGGTGACGTTCATGGTGTATGTCTGCAGCACCCCAAGGTGGATTTGTTTTATAACAAATGAACAATCATGGACAATAATGCATATTTCTATTGAACTAAGAATACCCAAAATAAAACTCTCGTAATAATGCAAATGTGAGTTAGACAAATTCTCCCAATTCTCCAAATAACGGATACAAATTTAATTAATTCATTATAAAACATAATTGTTCCCGACAAATGAATTTTTCGTATTTTGAAAACAAAAATGCTAGTCATATTACATTTGTATACTACATTGTGTATCACCTCTTTAATAGAAGTGGTACACAATGTGGTATGCCTAGCATTGCTTGTGTGATAACTTGATGATGTACTGTTTAATGTAAAACATATCCAAGTTGTCATTCATTCATGTTGAACTTTCATTTGGAAAATTGTTTGCTCAATATTATATTTATAGCAGAAAATATCATATGCATGACTAAACTCTAAAGAAAATGTACATTAAAAAAAAAGTGGCAACAGTCACCATTATTTGGTGACTAAAGCCTTTAGTAACCCCCACATTAGTCACCAAATGTCACCAAATAATGGTGACTGTTGCCACCTTTTTTTGTAGTGTGTCATGTACTGATCACAATCGTTTCTTAATTAATAAAAGCATTTTTATTTTTGGATTAAGGAAACCGTTTCTTCATTGAACTAATCTTCCTGAAACTTACTATTTAAAGCTGAAAAAAACCATTGAAAATATATTAAAGACTAAACATCATACTCGTTAAGCATAGAAAGAATTGAAGAAACAGATTTAACATATATCTGTGCCGGCACTGCCACTGCCAATATCATCAATTAATATATCTGTGCATTGTGTGTGTCTGTTTCATGTATCACTTTCATGCGTGAGGTAAAACAACTCATATTCGAATAGAAGAAAGCTATGCCAGTCAAGTTTAGATAAGATCATTAATTGTTGAGATTGTGACCAGTGACCATAAATTTATTTCAAAATTTTAGCCGCTAACGCAACACTTAAGTAATTTAAAATAGTATCGTTATCTTACTTGTTAGAAATAAATGACATCGAAACTGAACTTAGACATAACAAATAAACTATGGTCACATAAGTTAGAGATGTACCATTATTCATGTAATGCTAACTCAGACAACCACTTCGACCTTTTTTTTAAACGAGAACATGAAGCTGATGAAGCTGAAAGTAACTTGGAAGCTAAAAGATATTGATTTTATTAAACTTGTGGTGGGCTTAAATCTTGAAAAATAATGGAGATGGGGCTCATGATGTATGAAGAAAAGGACTAAGCAGCACACCTACAAAACCAGAAAGAAACAGGAAGCTGCAGAATGATCATAAGTAATGTGATTGGACAAGACACAAATATATATTTATAGTAGCAACAAGCAAGCAGCAAGTAGTACACAAAACAAAAACAAACACGGCTATAGGTGTCACTAGTTTCTTGAAGCTTAAATATGGCAGTAGCTTGATAGAGTTAAAGAAATGATAGCCCAATTGGATGATTAAAACTATCCAAATTCCAGAGTCCCAGGGGATTAAGTAAGAGGGGTCCCAATGATAATCCCATTTGCACTTCACTCATTACCGGACAATAATGATCACTATATGTGATAAGAGACTCTAACACGGCTCTCCTGGAATCTAAAACATTATCTAAGCTATTTATTTATTTTTAAATAAAATAAATGATGAATGAGAATCGAATCAACGACCCTTTTTAGTTGATTAGCTTTCTCGTTTTTTTAGTATAATTAAATTTTTTAAAGTGAAACTCGCCTAGTAAATAATTTCTTATGTATAAATAAACGCAAGAAACCTATTACCTATAAGTAAAGAGTCTGATGATTTCCCCACTCCAATTTTGTTCACTTACACTCCATTTTATAACTGAAAAAGAAGTGTAAGTGGTCAAAATGAAAGTGGGGAAATCATTACCCTAAGTAAACTTGCTTAGACAATGTGCAATTGCAAAAGTTCAATGATGGGCTAAATGTAGCCATATGTACGTATCAACTCTTGGTAATTAAACCAAAGACTTTTATATCCCCATTACCACCAAACCTAAATGTGAAATGTCCACGTGGACCATATCTATATGTGGCACCACCTTGTCCATTGTCCCAATACCATATATACATTTGGTTTCACTCTCAACCACTAGCTTTAAGACTTAGGGTCAAACTATGATCATTGCTTTGGGGACCAAGACTCGCCTCACAATAACAAAAGTGGTCTTGGATTTTTTCCCCAATGTAGAAGGTTCGAGCACTTACTTATGTTGCAGAAGGTGTAAGTGGAGAAGATCAAATAAAAACAGTGTCTTAAACTGATTGGCCAATTGAATTTTGAGCACAAGCGCATTAGATATCAAACATCTTATTTCTCCTTATTAAAACCTCCACAGATTCAAAGTTGGTAAATTAAGTTTTAGTCAAGTTGCTTAGCCTTCTTTTTCATCATCATTTTTATGTTGAAGGAGCAAATCAACTTTCATGTTTTTGGTTTATCCACAAGATAGTCAAAGTTGAGTGTATACAATATTAATTAACGTAAGAAAGTTTAGCACGTGCGCATACAATATTGTAGCTAGTCATCCTTTAGGGTCCATTTGATAATCATTTCAGTTTTCTGTTTTCATTTTCTAAAAACTGAAAACTTGTTTGGTAATTAATTTTAGTTTTCAAAACAAGTGAAAAGTGAAAACAGAACAAACGTTGTTTGTTCGATAATTGATTTTAATTTTCAGTTTTCAATTTTATGTGGAACTTTCAAGTGGAATTTTTTGGGGGTTAAATTGTGAATTTGATATCATAGAATGAAAGTGTATGTTACGAAGAGTTCGTAGTATTTTTCAATGAATTATTTGGAATTAGAATGATTTTTTTTGGGGTGAATTTTGTATATGGAGGTCATGAGGCTTGGACTGGGTCTATGGCTGAACACAGGAATCAAGCGGCTGAGCCCAAGTCGGGAGCTCATAGTGTATGCTGGGCAAAGGTTCTCAACACCTTTATATTTTGCTTATTTCTCATCAATGAAACCAGTATAACAGTAAATTTAGGCACTTTTTCTATACTCTTGAGAAGGTACCATCTTTCATTCAGTTATAAATCATATGTATGAGCTACGTCAATCATCATTAGCCCTTGAAATAATTTTTCAATTTAGATTCAGAAAACAAATTACTTTGAGTATAAAAGATTAATACATGCACGAATAAGAATGCTGCCACAACGAACCAATGCACTGCAAAACTCAAGGAAGAATAGGAAGCAACAACAATTTATATCAGTTTGAAACTTGAAGGGCTCATATTATTAAATATCTTTAGATTGTCTTTTGAAAATGTTGTTGACGTGTGTGATTTCTACAGGAGAATCAGCCACAGAACTCACCATCAGAACCATGGACATGTTGAGAATGATGAGTCTTGGGTTCCTGTAAGTGCTTCTCTTAATTCACATTGCTCCTTCCATGTTTAATTTTGATTTTATTTTTATTAGTCGCAATGCTAGCTCTTACTTTGCATTAATGTAAGTACTAGTTCGGATGTTTTAATTAGTGGTTAACATGTCTGTGTTTTGCTATCTTTGCTAGTTGACTGAGAAGGTTTATTCAAGTTTGCATGAAAGTACAAGAAAATTCAGATTCAGAGTGCCATACCCCATCTTTGCATACCCTTTCTATCTGGTGAGAAAACCCATCTTTTATTGAACATATGTAAACATGAATGGGCTAAGCTTGCGGACTTAAGAGTTAAATTGTATGTTTATGCACTTGAAAACAGACAATGAATAAGACTCTGAAATATCATCAAAAAATTAATTTAATACTTACTATTTCTCATGCTCAGAACGTATTTTCTCCTCTAAAGGTATCTTGTGGGGTTTAAATAGAAAATCTCTTTTATTTCTTATTTTTTTCAGCTTGGGGTGTATTTAAGGGTAGTTTGGGAAGATAGTGGGGTTTACTTAGAAATTGTGAAAATTTAAATTAAAAGTTGGGGTGAACTTAGAACATGGGGTGAACTAAGAGAAATGTGGGGTTTAAATAGAAAATCTCTTTCAGTTTTCCGTTTTCATTTTCTAAAAATTGAAAACTTGTTTGGTAATTAATTTTAGTTTTCAAAACAAGTGAAAAGTGAAAACAGAACAAACGTTGTTTGTTCGATAATTGATTTTAATTTTCAGTTTTCAATTTTATGTGGAACTTTCAAGTGGAATTTTTTGGGGGTTAAATTGTGAATTTGAGATCATAGAATGAAAGTGTATGTTACGAAGAGTTCGTAGTATTTTTCAGTGAATTATTTGGAATTAGAATGATTTTTTTGGGGGTGAATTTTGTATATGGAGGTCATGAGGCTTGGACTGGGTCTATGGCTAAACACAGGAATCAAGCGGCCGAGCCCAAGTCGGGAGGTCCAAAAGACCGAGTTTTGTTAGCTGGAGTGCATTTCATATGTGGTGATGTAAAATTAGTGAATGAAAAAATGAACGCAAAAAAAAAAAACGAAAACTGAAAACACTTTCAAGTTGTTTTAAAAAATAAGGGTGATTTTGAGTCTATTTTAGTCATTATTATTCACAACACTTTAAAATACTTGTTTACCAAACATAGAGCTACTTTACTTTACAGCTAATTATTTTCAAAGCACATCATAATCAATTTTTTATAAAAATGACAACAATCCCAAATTGGCCCTAAGTCAAAAGCGGCCAGGATTAGACAAACATCTCCACATTGAAGACATCAAGATTTGTGAGCTTATATATAATAACAAAAAAGAGTTTGCAATGGGTTCGAAACCATTGGAAGCACTTTGTGGCCAAGGATAAACCGAACCCCAAGCGGGGATTAATGGGTGTGAGGACACCTCATGGTATTTACCCAAAATAGGAAAATGAGTTTGCAATGGCTGAAATGATTTCTTGCAACTTGCATTTAAATGCATAACACTTATGCCCCGAACCGTATATATATATATATACGATATTATTATTACAACAGAATGACAAAACCCTAACAAATGAACAAATCATAAAGACATCTAAGATGAAAAGGCATGCAACACGAGCTAACTAGTTTGACACAGAATTAATACACAGATTCTATTGGAAACTTTAATTAGTATAGAGCTCTTCAAGTGTGGATCGCAACGTAGAATACACAGCGCGCCAGCCCTGCTGGGTAGGGTGAGAATTGTCCCAAAAGAATGTAGATTTAGGATTTTGACAAATGGTATATTTCTTTGCGCCATTTGCATCCAGACTCCCACAATAATATCCACTGCTTACACCAACACAACATGGCCTCAAAGGGTTCTCAAACTTTATGCTTCCTGCTAAAGAACGAAATTATTGATAGTTCGTGTATTAGCTCCAAAATATAAAAACCGAAGAGAGAAAGAAGTGACCTAACATAAAGGGTAACGTTGTCTTATAAAATGAAAGCTAAAGAGAGACTCAGCGAGAGAGAGAGAGTTAGTAAGTAGTCACCTAGGTCGCCTTTGTTCTTGAACACAGATGTGAAGGAGGTATAAAGATCGAGAATGAGGAAAGAAGAAGAGTTCGTTTCGTTGTTCAACTTGGCCACAGCTTGCTGCAACAAGAGGTTGTGGAAACCGACAAGGGCGTTCTCCGTTCCATTGCACTTTTGGAAAGAAAATTCGGCTGTGCTCTGAGGGAGACATCCCAGAGGTTCAAGAGCTATGACAACTATTTTGTTCACTCCCAAGTCATATATACGTTTCAAGTTCACAGTCAATTGATTTACTACTGATGTGATGAAGGGTTGCCAACCCTGTAATTAACACAGATAAACAGAGAGAGAGAGAGAGAGAGAGAGTTCAAATATGTTGGTGCTTTAAAATTTTCAATTAATAACTTGCATCTCCAATTTTTATCAACATGAAACTTCTTCTTTTTTTGGTGAAAACTCAAATGAAAATTTACACATGTAGATTAATATCTCTGTTGTTAATTGAATACTAATTCTGAATAGATTTTGTTATATGGATTATTTTATATGCTGACCTGAACAGAGCCATTTGTGGCCACATAAGTCGCGTAGTCATTGCCGGAAACCGTGACGAGGGCCACGGAGAAGTGGAGATCCTTGGGGGTGAAGACAGAGTCGTTTTTTATGAGATTCTGGAAGAAGTCAATCTGGGTTGTCATGTTAGGGTCCAAAACCAAGGTCTTAAACACACCTGTGCCTCCATGTGCAAAATTCACTCCATATTTCAAATGTTGGACCCCGATTTTTCTAAATCTGTATGGTAGCGGAGATTTCACACCTATGAACTTTGCTGCATCATGTGTAACAAACTGTGTTATATAAAATTTAAAATTTAGACCATTTTAATGAAGAGAATTAGGGCAGTTCTTATGTCCGGCAACCCGGACCACATGGCTATATGACCAATCTCACAAAGATTGAACCCCTGTATTTTGGTGCCATCCGGCCCCATCCGTCGTGCTGCCGATTACGGCAACCCCACAGAAGGATCGCTCTAGTGGAGTGGTTACTACAGGCAATTGGGGAATTATAATAGAAGTAGTGGAATTTTGAGTCACCAAAGGGTTGTTTTTTTTTAACCACGATGGTAAAGGACACAAACATTGCTTTACTTTACACGACACCTACAGTGTTTAGGCAGGGGCACAAATCAGATTGATTACTAACCACTAAGAAAAAGACGAAAAATCACACTGTTGGAGGGAACCAAAAGTAAGCATAAAGGGTTGAAAAAACAAGGACAGGGTGTGGTGTAAAGAAGGTTGAGACAACAAAGTAGATAATTAACAACTTAACACAGAAAACTCTGGTTAAGATTAAGAGTTAATAATGCAGATGCAGAGAAGAAGTGTCCAAAAGCTTGAAGCTACCTCACGAGAGAAAGTAAGAATTCAGCCAGACAAATGAGAGACTGAAAAAGCAAAAAGTTTACCCAATAATGCAACATTTTTACAGATAAAAAGAAAACCACCCAAAGAGCCCATTATCTTAAGAGGAAGAGGAACCCACCACCACCACTATACCATTCACAACAATAATGTATTGCTATTTTTTTATCATACACAAAAGCAGAGAAGAAACAGAGAAAACAGAGAAAACAGAGAACACAGAGAAAACAGAGCCAAAGAAAAAAGAAAAAGCTGATTGCTTTCACACTTTGCACCAAAAAGCAGAGAAGTGCACATGATTAGAAAGAGAAAATGAGACAAGGGTTTTTGGAGTTGGTACCAAGGAAATCAGTGAGGACGCGGCCATCGGAGAAACGGCCACTGGGTTTGCCTGGGAATGTGATTCCGTACGGATATTTCCAAGAACTTGCCTCTGATTTTCTGTTGTTTCCTGTGTCAGAGTATGAATCTCCAAAAACAAAGAGCTTTGTGGGCTGCCAATCAAACAGGTGGCGGGGTGTGTGGTGGCGGTGAGCAGCTGAAACTAGCAAACCTTGTTGCCCTACAAGAAAAAACAAATCAAAATTTATTTTTTATTTTTAAAAAGAAAGACAAGTAATTAATTAAGCAGTAAAATGTTAATGCAGAGGCATAGAGAGGGAGAATTTGGGACCTGACAGGAGGAAGAAGAGAAACAGAGTGGGGAGGAGGAGGAGGGTTTGAGTTATTTCCATGATTGGCAGGGTTTGCGTTTGAGAAGGCAACTGGTTTTTTTTTGGTAGAAAAGGAAGCTTTGCTTGCTAGAAGAGAGAGATGGAGATGGAGATGGAGATGATCATGTGTTCTAGTTAATTAATGAACACCTGGAAGAATGGCAGAATAAGTGAGATTCTTGGATGGTTTTTTATATATATGTAGTGGGCACAAATCAATGACATCACCCGCGGGTGAGCTAGCCTGGTCAACAACAGTGTGTGGGTTCATGGTAAAATATGTAATTGTCTAAGGGTGACATTGCAATTTGCATAAATATGCAGCCTTTTGTTCAGTCCAAAGGAAAAAAGCCAACCTGATAATCCCAAGAAATTGCTCCAAAATAAAGAAGGAATAGAATATGTCATTTTTTACAAACAAAAAAGAACAAAAATGAGAATTCTCAATCTATTATTGTTCCAATTTTCTTCAACTTTTTGTGTTGCTCTAAAGACTACGCTCTAACAAACAGGACAGGGCCGGCCTAACAAAGGGGCAGTGAATAGACGGCCTAGATTGCTCATCAAGAGCAGAATGAAGAACAGTTAGAAATTTTTATTTGCTTGTATAGGTTGTAAAGGGGTTTAGAGTTAGGACTCCTCTGTCTGTTTTATGTACTCCATAATGAGAGTCTATTGTAAACCATGTTATGAATTTGATGCGTGTAAGGTAAAATTAGAGTGTTAATGACATCACCAAATTTTTCTTAGATTTTAGATTTGTAAAACGTTAGAACGCTGATCGATATTGGTTAGCCCAAGTTACGAGCTAGAGTATGAAAAAATGATTTAGGATTAGAATAGGTTGAAGATCCCCTTCCAATGTAACCGAAAAGAAAACATTAAAATGCTAGTATTGTTTATTCTATACCTTTTGTTTTTGCTAAGATCTAAAAATAATATGCAATAGTTTTTGGTTTTAGTTTTAGTTCTATTTTTTGCACTCCCCCGTTTGTCCCCTCTCTCGCATTTCTTCTACTTGTTATCTTCTATCTCTTCCCTTCATTTCCTTAACAGAAAAACAAAATTCAAATAAAAAATGTTACTAAATGAGAATGAGCCATGAGCCCTGCCTACCACATTTAATCCAATCAAACTGAAAATATTATCATGCTGAATTTGTGCATTAATTCAAGAGAGATTCACTATTATGTTCAATATAGGGGCCCAAATTATTTTTTTAAAATCTACATAAAATGAACTTTAGAAACATATCCAAAGCTCATTTACAACATAACAAAGAGACTTCAAACTTCTTATAAATTACAAAATGGTCATCGATTTATTAAAACAAGCCCAACCCTAAAACCTCATAAAAAAATCCAAAACACTTAACATGGCATCAAAATAATTTAATTATCAAAATTAAATTCAACAAGGCTAGATGTCGTTTTTTAGGTTTATTTTTGGTTTGTTTATAGAAATTAAATAGTGTAGAGTTTATTTATATCACTAGTGCTAAGAATGGGTATATAACTAAATATCTATTAATTCAAATTTGGTCCTAGTCAATTCTTCTAGTGGGTCATTTCCAACGAGGATTATATGTTTTTGATATCTTTATACGTGTTAGACTATTTCTAATGCGAGTTGTGTTTAAATAATATCATATAAGGAATTACAAACCATGTGATTAATTGAATAGGTCAAATGAGAATTATTTTGTACTTAACGTAAATCCAAATTATTTTCTTAATCCGAACACGAGTTATACAAGACAACCCAATATAGAATTTGCACGATTGAGCCGAGACTGCCTACGAACCTATAATAAGTTAATTAAGGTCAATATTATAAAGAAAAAAATAGGTGTTCCCAGTGTGAAACCAAACGTAAGAAGGACTCTAGATTTGATAGGCCCAAGAGGTCAATGTCTAACTGTGTGAGGAGCATTGCTTAAGATCCATGGGAACCATTAGAGAACAAGAAAAGTTTTCTCACACAAACATTGACCTCCAAGTGAATTCAATATTATGAAAAAAAGTTGGCGTCCACGGGAACTGAAAGGAAACGAATGTAGGAACACCGATGAGGGCAGCAGCTTAAGGCACGAACATTACCCTCCCCAAGATGTCTTAACATGAATGGTGTCTTCGACACTAAGCATATGTGCTGGATCCAACTAAGACTGAGGTTGCGTTCATGTTGGATGATCCAAGATTATGTTAATAAGGTCAGACTGACTATGGCCCGACCCGAGGCCAGGGAAAATTTTGCATCTGCTCGTGGTTTGAATTAGTTGTGTGTCTGTCTCTTTTTTTCTGTCCTCCTGCGAGATGTCTTTTTACTCCAGAGCATGTTAGTTTTCCTACTTTGGCACTATTATTATTGTAGCAAACTGACAAGATTGATAGAATACTGATATTTTATATATGTCATTAAGAATATTTGGGATTGTTTACTATTGAAATAATAGGATACAATATCAACAACATATTGTGATGATATCGAAATAACAGAGCTATTTGTTGCAGTACTATTTGAGAACACTCTTCCTTTTCTCTTTCTTTAATGAAGAACCAC
This sequence comes from Prunus avium, assembly GCF_002207925.1. The sequence goes on from NW_018921545.1 coordinate 420,096, forward strand.
TTGCTCATTTTTCCGGATAGGTCAATAACCACATTCTTCATATAATCACTTTAGGTGGTTTTAAGTGATTTTATGGAGAAGCATCTCCTATGTACTTCTCCACATAAGCAGTGGCGGATCCAGGATTCAAAAGTCAGGTAGGCGAAATTTACCTTAAAAACTCGACGGTACGAGTGAATTGCTTTTCAGAGGAAATTATCAAAAACTTCAACGAAACAGTCCGGAATTGCACAGTCAAAAGCTATTTGGCTGCTTATAAGTTGTGTTCCCTCTTTTTTTAAAGTTTGAATGGGCTATAACACATGTGGGTAGTTTTACATGGGCTGGGTAGGCAAAGGTTTACACTATCACATGTGATGGCTAGAAATAACCTTGTTTATATATAGGTTTTTTTTTAAGTGAAAAAAATTGGGGTAGGCAGCTGCCTACCCTGCCCTGGCTGTAGAACCGCCACTGCACATAAGTGATTCTGACTCTCCCAGAATCACTCCCAAACAAGCCCTTCATCAGAATTACAAATTCAGCCTCGTGGTAATAAAGATAATGCTATACCTTAACCTTAGGCACTTAGCCCATCATCATCATCTTGATAACCAAATACTATAAGCTTACAATTAAAGGAGAAGAGGAAATCTAGTAATAATATACATTCTACCTTAGTTTGATTAATGGAGTAATCTTAATGAGCAAGCCAGGGATAACATCATCAGGGTCATGGATATGTGGGTTATCTTCAACAATGTAGGGGTCTCCGCATTTTTCACTAATGGTCTGCAATGTCTCTCCTTCACCAACCATATAAATTTCATCACAGGGCTTGTTCAAATGATCCCTTTGGAGTTGGACCACCTTCGCCGTGAATTCGCTTTCGCTCCATTGGCAGCAGCTGAGAACCAGAATAAGCGCCAAGAACAAAGCACAGTACCACAAAATCTTCTCTGCCAGTGCAGTTGATGAACAGAGAACACACGCCATGTTGATCTTTTTGGCTGGTCCTTATGTCTCTGTTTGAAGTTGGTTTTTCTAAGAATTAGTGATTTGTGGTACGTGGAGAGTTGCTATGGTGCTATTTAAGAGGATTGCTTTTCTTTGGTAGTTGGAGTGGGTGCAATTCTCGGCGGGAGTTGAAACACCTCTCTTAATGTGGTAGGTATACAAATGTCAGCACATAGTACTTCATAAAATAAACAAAGAAGAGGAGCAACAGTTAGTTAAACTGCTTTTTTTATGAATGGATTTGGTCTTGGATTTTAACACCAGCATCTTCCTTATATTTTTTTAGATGGGTGCTTTGAGCTTCTGTTGGCCTAATTAAGGTCATGACACTTAACCCAAGGGGTTTGGTCTAGCTGAAATCTTGGCTAGTCCTGCAAGTTGAGCGAATGTTAGCTGGATACTCTGTGAGGTCTAGCGTTCAAAACTCAAGCTTGTGAAAAACACCTCATGGGGAGAGCTTTATCCGCAAACAGGTCCCGGCTCGGAGTGGTTGCACACTTTGCCACCATTTTGTTCACCAAAAAAAAAGTCATGACACTTATTAACAAGTGATGGTCAAAGATATTATTGAACTCATGCTCTTGTTTATTAATATTAATGAAGTATTGTATTTTATTAATCTGACATGTTATATTGTTCACCAAAAAGCAAAGCAATATTGAAGGGTATGTAAAATTGTACCAATTAAATCAGTGAGGACAAGACCATTGGAGTAACGGCCATGGGTTTGCCCGGAAAGGTGGTGCCATAAGGATATCTCCAACAGATGTTTCCGGGGTCACAGTCATTGCCTGTGGCAGAGTAGGAGTCTCCAAAAACGAACAGCTTTTGCTAATGGAGTAGGACACCAATCAGGATTCAGGCTCAGCAGCTGAAACTGGCACTACTTGTTCTCCTTGTGAACAATTCAAGCAGAAAAGCAGAGAAGTTTGTATGGCAGAATGTTTTTCTTTTAAAAAAATAAAAAAATCCTTTTCATACTCGATGGTCGAAGTCTTAACAAGAATGGTGAATCCAACTAAGACTAAGCTCGCGTTCTTATTGCCTGATCCAAGATTATCCAACTAAGACTAATCGCTAGGCGGATCCTTTGAAAAAAATAATAATAATAAACATTATAGCCGTGCGGCTATACTGGGTCCTTTTTATTTTTTTTAAATAAATAGTATAGCCGCTCGGTATACCTGTTAAATATTTATTTAAATGGTATAGCCGCCCGGCTATACCAGGTCCTTTGATTTGTTTTAATAAACAGTATAGCCGCGTGGCAATACTGTTTAAATATAATGATTTGCAATTGCATCAGACCTGAAATTGTTACGCTCAATCAGGAAAAAGAGAGAAAAGCAGGCCGATCTTCAAAACTTACATTTTATCCGACAAAGTCAATGATTAACTACAAAGAGACATAATAAACCTTCATTCCATCATACCATCTTGTGTACTAAATTATTCAATTATAAAACGCAAAGATTATTAAGAAAATCCTGAACTGAAACAACCTGTTCATGTAAATGAGAGAGCTTAGAAACTTATTATAGTCATGCCTGATTTAAGCACTTGGGTAAATAATGAAGATAAGTTAAGGTTAAGGAGTAAAGTAGTGGTAATCAGTATCTGAAACGCATAGCTAAGTTGTCTTCTTGATGTGTTAATTCAGAATTGTTATGCATAAAGCAAGCAAATCAGATATAGAAAATCCTGATAATCATCAAATCGTCAGGACCTGATAACTGAGTTGCTCAAATATTTTGACCCAGTTGACGTATAACTTGATGCTTAATTATGGAAATTTACAAGAGCAGTCCACATATAGTCACAGCCACAGTTTCTGTTTCTTCAATATTATTCTGTTTTTCCTTTTGCGGAGGGCCAGAGGGGAGGAGGGTTGGGTGTCTGATAATATTTTTAAGTCATCAACACTTAATTGTTCAAAATCTCATGATAATATTAAGTCATCAACATTTGTTGGACTCCTAGGGGCTAGGCGGGTTTTTTTTTTAAACAAATAAATAGTATAGCCGTACGGCTATACTGGGTCATTTTTATAAATAAAAAATTTGTTTTGATAAATAGTATAGCCGCGCGGCTATACGGGGTCTTTTTATAAAATTTTTGTTATAATAAATAGTATAGCCGAGCGGCTATGCTGGTTTTTTTTTAATAATAAAAAAATTGTTTATTCCTTTTTTTTTAATCGATAAGAGTAGTTTAGCGCATTTATCCATTACTATTAGGCCATTACCCAAGTCTCTATTGTCCCCTTTTGATTTTTAACTTTTTCAGAGTTATTCCCCGTATAAAGAATTTAGCATTTACCGTTTAATAATTGTATTATACACATACGTATGTATTTTTCAATAATTATTCCGTTTCCGGTACACGTCTTAAAGACTCGGTAAAATACACGGTTTTTAAAAATCAAACGCATAATACACTTATTGTATAGGTACATACATATTTTTAATGTTTAAGACACGTGTTTTTTTGCAAAATTTTCAATAATACACACAAAATTCACGTATTATACACATAATTTTCACATATGATTGAATAAAAATATTATATATTAACTATGAAAGAATGTGAGAGGCTAAGATTATTTCTTACTTACCAAAATTTTGTCAAATAAAACACGTATGTATTTCATTCGTATTTTCCTTGTTCCGTATTTTACTAACTATGAAAGAATGTGAGAGGCTAAGATTATTTCTTACTTGCTGTAAAAAAAAATGTAAGATGATGATTTTGCAATCTCTTTGCCAACTAGAACAAAAATTCAAACAAAAATTTATTGGTATAGTAGTAAGATAGGTGGTAGTATTCTTCGTGTAAAGTATTATTTGAAAAGTGAAGCAATTACCAAGACCACTCCAACTCAATATGGAATTCTCTACAACAAATAATGTGTGCAGTAACAGAATTTAGTGGCACTAGAGAGAACGAGGTATATCAAAGGCAAACATTCCCACGAAAAAGATGAAGAAAAAATTGAACTCTCATATTGATTTACTGTGAAATTTCTCTCCATTCAATATTTGCTTTGGATTTGAAACTAGCAAATTAATAAACTAATGGAAGTAGGCGACAAAATTTCAAAATTGCTAGCGCACCCTTCTTTGCAGGATTTGGTTCATATTTAAATTTGATAATGAAAGAGAAGAAAAGGAAAAAGTAAGAAAGTGCAATATTCTAATTTTTTTGGGGGGGAGCTTGAAATTACAGAATCAATCTTCTAAATTGACCAAAGCTTAATGCTAGCTTAGCTTAGCCCATTTCAGCCACAACACAAACTGAATGGCATCTTACTTACATGTCTATGTAGAATATAAATAAACTATTAATTTAACAACACATGTACAAACTCCACCTCTGAATTCTTTCTGAGAAACACAGAGGTCAACGAGGTAACGATGCTTCTAGCCCGCCATCTTCCTAATCTTAGCCGTCCGGTTGATGAAAAGTTGGGTTGTGTAGCACTTTTCTTTTACTACAGAAACTTACAATTTGAAAGGAGAAAAGAAAATCAAGTAATGTTCTACCTTAGTTTGAATGGAGTGATCTTAATGACCAAGCCAGGGAAAACATCATCAGGGTCATGAATATGTGGATTCTCTTCAACAATGTAAGGGTCCCCACATTTTTCACTGATTGTTTGCAGTGTCTCTCCTTCATGAACCACATAAATTTCATCACACGGCATGTTCAAACGATCAACTTGAAGTTGGATCGTCCTCACCCTGTACTCGTTTTCGCTCGATAACAATTCGCAGCAGCTCAGAACCAGCATCACCCCCAAGAACAAAGCACAATACCAAGAAATCTTCTCTGCAACTGCGGCCGGTGAACACACAACAACACACACCATGCTGCTGACCCTTTTGGCTTCTCAAGGCTTTAGGTTGGGTTGATTTTTCTTAGGATTTGAATTGAATTATGGTACATGGAGAGGTGTGTTCATATGGTGTTATTTAAGAGAAGGGTTCTTTTCTTTGGTGGTTGGAGTGGGCACAGTTCATGGAGGGAGTTGAAACAGTTGTCTCAATTAGGAATAAAGAAGAGGAGAAAGAGTTGGTTAAACTGCTTTTTCTTGCTGTTGTCTTCTAGGGGAGGTGATTAGAATTTCTTCACTAATACAGGCAATAAAGGCATATTAACAACAATGGTGGCTGAGAGGGTGATTTAGTCAAAGATATATATTGTGAAACCTTACTTCCTCGTTGAGATATATAATGCGGTAATGTGTCTTATTTGTCAATGAAATTATGAAATACTCGAAAACTATATCTTCTGCCGCCCGATAGATTGATTAATTAGCTACATGACGATTGTAAATAGCTATTAAACACTATATAAGACAACAAAGGATGTGGCAATGGACCATGGTTTATATCAAATAACATATCTATCTATAAGACCCCGATAGTACCTTTTAGGTTGTCCCTCGATAAAAAAAGGAAGTTGTTCTTGACACTTTAAAATAGTCGGTCTGCACTCTTCCTTAATGAAAAGACGAAAAACAAAATGGAGAGCAAGATGACTATTTTGGATTGCTAATAACAATTTTTTTATTTTATTTTTCAGTTCTTACCATATTTGTAATGGGTCATTGAAATGTTTATACTAAATGTTCAGAATTGCTAAGATCATGCGTGTGTATTTTGGTACCCATGCAAATAAATGAAATATAATCTTAGAAAGCATTTTGGGTAGCCATGATTTGTATATTTTATCATTTGGACTCAATTATTAGAAACCAGATAAACCGGTACCGCATAAAACAACACACAGAGTAAATGTTCGACTCAATCAGTGCAGGATTATCATCCAAACAGAGCACACAGTTGGGCAGTCACATACACAAGAATGGACTGGTGTTAGATTTCTTGAGGTTCAAAGTATAGAAGAAAAAAGTTTTGGAAGGTTTGCTTGAGAAGAAACCGAGTAATTGTACGTCAGCCAAGTGGTTTAAGTAAAATATATTCAACCGATGGGGAAAGCAAATTGTTCAAGGAACCATATTTTCTGATCGATTGATATGTGTATATCATATCGATCATTATGACCAACTGTTAATTTACACATCAACCATCACATCGTGTGCTCAAGGAAAACCAAATGGCTCAAGAATCTGATTGCACAAAAGTTCCAACATGTTGACAACTTTCATTAACAGCTAATTGGATAAATATTTAGCAAATGTTTTACAAGTTCAGGATATTGAAGGGGAAGGTTGCACAGGCGAGCTAGCTCTTTACTAGCTCTAAGAAGGAAAGAAAATTCATGAAGCAATTTTCGTCGGTAACAAGAGGCAACCCAACTTTCATTTTACAATTTGTGTTTTTATTGACATTTGGATTGCAGTTACATAATGCCACAGCTTTCACGATTTCATTAATCGACTTCTTATATAATCGAGGACTTCATCCACTTTCACTGTCCAAGCAACTTCAACAGGGGAATAGCCTGTCCATGGATTGCTTGAATTCCAACTGTAATAGAGCAAACATAATTATCAAAATGGCATCTAACAGAAATAGGATTTTCACAAGAGTATAATAATCCGCTCATACTTTTTAAGTCCTTGATCCATCAGTGTGTGCCCAACACAGATGCCCTGAGTTTCAACCCTCACAACCCCCTTCTTGTATGTAAAGAGATCAGGCCGGACCAGTGCTACAAAACTGACTGGGTCGTGAAGGAAAATCCCTGAAACAATGTCAGAGAGTAATTGAGATGTATTGCTTCAGACACGAAATGAAAGAACATAAAAACTATTGAACTAAGTGTAGGGGTTATTGCATAAATAAGCTACCATGAACACCATCAGATTCAACATGCCAATCTCTGTAGAATTTGCACGTGTTGCTTATCAGCTGAGCATGCTTTCCTTTAGATTGACGCAGTTGAAGGAGGTCATCATCTGAAACAGAAATACTATTTCACAGTTCCCCAATCTCTGTAGAATTTGCACGTGTTGCTTATCAGCTGAGCATGCTTTCCTTTAGATTGACGCAGTTGAAGGAGGTCATCATCTGAAACAGAAATACTATTTCACAGTTCCCTTAAAACAGCACGAGAAGATGGTTGAAAAGTTAAACAAACTATAAACTGGTGTTCCACCTGTAAATTGAACTTGGGTTGTAATATTTATTCCAACAACAGTAATGTTTGCCCCAGAAGTAAACACAACATCTGCTGCTTCCGGGTCTCCATAAATCTGCAAGTCAGAGACTGGTGTCATCATGTACAATTCGTTGAGATGATGGAACATTTTAATATTATACTCGCTACTTGTAGTGCAATAACATTCTTTCCCTTCAGAAAAGGGTAATGAAAGAACAGTGTTATACAAGTACAAGAGCTGAAAGTAGGCCAGAGGGATGGAAACAAATCCCAAGAAAATGTTTTCGTTGCGATAAAACATAATATAATATGGCGATCCGTGATCTAAGTTTTGTGACTACAGCCTACAATTAGGATCATTGTGGCAGAAAGAGGTGGCACTTACATTTGCTTCCGCAGCAGGATTTACATTTCCCAGTGCAAAGAAAGCACCACCAAGTACGACCACCCTCTTGACCTTTTTCGCAAAGGAAGAATCTCTTTTGATTGCCTAAGCAAGGAACGATGCACATATTAGGGAAAGCTAATAAGAATTCAGAAGCTCAAGGCAAACACAAAAAAGGAAAAATGATACTTCAACTTACCAGTGCTAAGTTTGTCAAGGGACCAAGAGCAAGTATAGATACTTCTCCAGGATATTCAGAGACCATATCAACTAAAAATTCAGAACCATTCTTCTCAATTTTCTTTCTTTCTGGAGGAGGTAGAAATATGTTCCCCAATCCATCAGAACCATGTATAAAGTCAGCAACACGTGGCCTTCCACCCTTTTTTCAAGAATGAAACATAGTTATGATAAACTAAATAAAGTATGTTCAATTAGGAAATTAACGGAGTCATTGGGAGGAGGTGAAGGGTACTTAAATGATGAAATGTATATCAAAATATTACCTTCAGAGGCTCAGGGCTTCCCTCCGCCACAGGCAAACTTGGATGCCCTGCGATCTCACACTATCCTTTTGCACATTTAAAACACTAATTGATCATGAACACACTAAAAAATGAAGGGAAAAAAAGGATAGACACTAGACAAGACAGGCCCAAAGACATTAAAAAGGCTCAGTCTACAAGAAGAGGGAAATCAATTGATACAAGTACATACCAGAAGCAAGGCATTGCGAGTGGCATCTTCTGTGGTAACATTACCAAATATTGTTGTCAATCCCAAGATTTCCAACTCCGGAGTTTGAAATGCCATTAAGATAGCCATGGTATCATCTGTTTATTACCGATAGAAATATCACACATGAAACATGTCCAGAACAGAAAGGAGAAAAAGAAGTCGTTACAAGCTGTTCATAAACCAGTATCTATATATCCATAACCAGAAGGTTTTCCAATATCATTTTATCCAACTTCAAAAATGTTATTTGGATCCAATTTTATGCAGGAATTACAAAATTTTCTGCAACCTCACTGATTCATTAGAGTGCATAGTAATACATTGATAATAACAGCAAATGAACTTCTCACACTGCCCGCCAACACCTCCCCCTTCCCTTTCTCTAGTTTTTCTTGCCTTTTCAAATGTTATAGCAGATGCTCTCGAAAACTTTTGCAGGAACTAGACATACTTTAATATTTAAAAAGAAAAAGAAAAAGAAAAATTCAAAACTCATCTTCAGAAGAGCAGAAAGCAAATTGTTTAACTAAATAGAACTGTAAAATTTATCAATTATTCCGATTAAAACATAATTGACACCCAAAAACAATATTTTATCCCCTTTCTTTTTCAAACTTCACTCATTAATAAAGCATGCGAATAAGAGAAGAAAAAAAAACCATCGTTTCCTTTGCTTCTAATCAATTTCCAGTTCCCAGTAGGGTGAAATAGTTGAAAACACCAACAAATAATTCCAAAATGCAATTACATTCCACAACGCAATTACTTTATTTGCTAAAGAAATAAAACTGAAGGAAATGTTTGGCTATTTCAACAGAACAAACCGAAAAAAGGAAGAAGAAGTCTGGGAAGGCTATACTTGGGTGGGCTAATGTTTTAGTTTAGGCTTAAAAACATACAAGTCACCTGGGCTATAGCCCATGTTGCCCCCTTCTAAGATCCGTCCCTGTTCACATACAAACAATTAAACATTCGATAAAGAAACACGTCAAAATGGAAAACTCCTTTTGCCTGCTGCAAATGTAGCAAAAGTGCCTAACCGTTCTTTAGCTGAGGCAAGTTGCTCACTTTGCACGACTCATAACATCAAACACATAAAAATCAAAATTTTCAATTACATCCTCTTTCCTTTTTCTCACACTTTCTCAGCAACCAAACAGAGAATAGAAGCAGGAATAGGAACACACAAAACAGCAAAAGACGCGAGAAATGAAACGGAAAAACTAACCAATTCCAGGGTCAGTATCAATAATGAGCTTCTCACGCTTCAGCTGACAGTCCAAAACGCCGTCGCTTTCGCCATCGAGCACCACACCGTGAGTATTCGTCATCGTGCTCCCCAAAAACGCCTCCGATCTCAGAACGATTAGGTCGCAGAAGGTAGCGAGAGAAGAACCAGAGGACAGAGTATTTATATAATGTGTATGTATATGCGCGTGTATATTATATATTATACATCAACATATACATACACACATAGCATGAAATATTATAATCGAAATTGGGGTTTCGTCCAATTCGAAGGGACGAAGAGAGCGATGCGAAGCTCAGCTGCCGCGAGGCCTCTGGGCGAGACATATTGGTTGGTTTTGTTAGGTGCCCGAAGATGAAGAAAGGTGTCCGGGCCAATTAGAAACCGACACGTGGGGGGGTTCCAAATGGATCTGAATCTAGTCCGGTCTCTTTGCTTTTTTCTATTAATTAAGGGTCGTTTGGTAGTGATTCTGCAAAAAGCACTTCTATGGAGAATTATTTCTCGATATAATCACTTTAAGTGATTTTATGGAGAAGTACATGGAAGTTGCTTCTCCCCATAGTCACTTAAAATCTCTTAAAGTGATTATATAGCGAAACACGTGGGAGGTGCTTCTTTCTAAAAATGATTTTAGATAAGCCAGAATCACTCCCAAACAATTTATTTTATTTTCTGTTTTCATTGTAAATTACAATGGCGAACATCCCCAGCTCAACAGAATATTCTTCACGGGGGGCGTAAATTGAAAGGATAGAATTAGGCTTCTAACTTGAGTAAGGCATATCCAATACAAGAAAGAAATGAGTTGATTCCAATGGTGGTTATAATCACACTACATTGTTAGACGCAACACACTCGGATAGTCGGCTAAGATAATAATAATATTCAAACTTCTACTATTTGGTTTGGTCGATTTTGTTGACTTTTGTAAGACTAATTTTTGAATGATGACCTTAAATAATGAACAGTTTGAATGATACATTTGCGTGGACTGAAATGAGTGATTAGCATCATATTAACTTGTTAACCAATTCTCGCTTGAGTGCTCTTGTTTTTAAGCAAGTTTAGTGCTGTCAACCATAACTAAAAATAGTAATTGTAAATGCATGAAAAGTTAATATTACCTACTCCTACTCTTTTTGGGATTAGTCATTTATAATATCTAGTTTTTTTTTTATAAAAAAATGCAAATAAGATAAGGCATCTTAACCTAACATTTGATCCTGCTTAATTTCTAAAGCCAAAGACCAATTGAAAGGGATTGGGGGAAATGGGTGTGGGGTTTTAACACTTTCATTAATATGTAGTTGTCTGATTTTGACATATATTATTTATGATTCCACGCAACCACATGAATTGGATTGGTTATTTTATAATGAAAATCTAATTATTCTTATCCTCCTTCATTATTAATTATTTCTAACAAGAACTGTGATCAGAAAATTAATTAATATTAGTTACTAACAAACCATTTTTTAAAGAGCTTTATAAAGTCAAATTTGGATTACACATCAGGATGCAATTCTCTTGATGATTTGCTTAAACTTAAACCCCACTAATGTCATAATCCTGGATCATGATTATAAATGATAGAGAATTAATTAGGGAAGGGTTAGCATTTTAAAACCTTTAATTACATGTGTAGATCGACTCTTGGTCCCGATTATAATTAGAATTTATTAGTTGGACTAAATCAAAAGTATTTTTTTATCCCAACCAGCATAAAAAATGAATTGAATAATCTGATGACACCACTTTTACAATTGAGCAGAGCATTAGGTGATGACCTCACCATGCACCATGACCAAATTATGAGATGAGAACCACTTTTCTTCAATATTACTCAACCTTAAATTATGGAACGCGTGAGAAATTATTGTTTCCATTGGTTTACGACACCACCGCTTTTCCATTGGTTTACGACACCACCGCAATATGAAGACGTGAATGTAAACGAATACGTGAATTAGGTCAGTTGGCTATAATAGCGAACCCGCCGCCCCTCTTACAACCAAATTCCAAATTCGAATCTCAAGTTCACGTTTCAGAACACGGCAATAGACATGTGGGCAAGAATTGCACACGTCTGAGTGACATCCCACACAATCAGCAGAGGTTCACAATATTTAATTGTTTGATGTCAAGACAAAAGCATGTGGTCACACATGCGGTATTATGGTAAAGCCACTTGAAAATAATTCATGTAAAACAGAGACCAAAACCAACATCAAATCTTGAATCAACAGAAGGTGGCCACTTTGGACACATCACCAACCACCACATGTGGTGGGTTTGCTTAAAGCTTATCTTTTTATCCTGCCGATTTCATGCCCTCGAATATTAAGAGCAAATTTACTATTAAAACACCAAAAGGGTTTTTGGAATTTGATGGTTTCTAATTGCTTCAGATTTCTGTGTATGATGCATAGTAATATTGGTAAAGATGGATAAATAGATACAAAACTCTGATTTGCCCATTTACAGCCAAAGCAAAACACAAACAACATTTCTATGTATGGCCCCATTTACAGACGTGTTTAAAATTTTTGCCATACAACTGGTCCAAGGAGCTATACGATTTGGTGCGCCAAAAGGGTCAGGATTAATCAGTTTGTTTTGGTGGAACTTATACTTTCAACTACACTGATGTAACCCGAAGGAAGACTTCTGGTTCCTTACCCCCCCGGGGAAAACTTTGGCCCACTAGGATTACTCCGATTCAACCGTAAGACTTTCTACTGCAAAATTTGGCCCCTGCACCAGATGAAAGAACTACGCGATGCCAGTCACCTACCAACCGTTGGACAAGAGGGAAAAAAATATGAGTGCAGGCACACAAACATAAAAGAAATAACTAATCTCTTGGCTAACCAACCACCTAGGTTAATTGAGACTCGGACCACAATCAAATATCCACACTTCCACAAACATCACAAGCTATGCATCATAACCTCAAAAATAAGAGCAACATTTACTCTAGGAAATTCTGAACTATCAACATGCAGTATGCTTAACACAAATTATCAGCAGCAATTAGCATACGTGACCACAAATATCTGCATCATATTTGACATACCTTTTTAGTATAAATCTGCTCGCAACAGTTAAGGTCATTAAGTAACTTCACGCATTTTGGTGTTTTGGGAGCTTATGACGTTGGCAGGTGCTTTAACAAGACTACCTTTTGCATTTCCAGTGGCTTGTCCAGTTGAACTCCTAGCATTTGCTGTCTCAGTTGCTACTATGGACTTCTTTATCTGTCAAATAAGGGAGAGAAAAAATAAAACAGGAGAAATATAACGAGCGAGTATTACACATTTCTGTTGATATCATGCATTAATCTAAACACCCAAATTCCACTCAAAGTTTAGCAAAGAAAACATGCATGAGCCAATTCCCAACCCAAACTTCACACACACACAATGTGTAGAGGTGTACGAATGTCCATAGAGCAGGGAAAATACACAGGCCAGACTTACAACAGAAAGACGCTCTTTGTGAATATCGTTTATGAGCTGCAAAGCCATCACACAAAACAAATTCATCAATTAATTAATTAAAAAAATACTGTTTTTTTGTATAACCATAAGCATAGGTTCTTAAGTTTTACAATCTAAACATAACAGTAACCAGTCAATCAATGCTTACGGGTTTCCTGAAGCCCTTAATCTCATCTCCACCAAACCCAGGAAGAGTTATATTCCAATTTTTTTCTGTATGAAACCAAATAAGATATAGATTATTAAGCACTAGATGTACATAATGTGAACAGAAAATCATCGAGGGCTTCTCTCACATAACTAACCAATATGTAGAAGTATGTCTTTTGCTTCTAACGTAGTTGATTTTCGATGCTTGGCTAGTGAGCAACTAAATGTTGTAATCTGCCCACCGAAAAAAGCATACTCTCAACATAAGAATTATGACAAAAATATATTATAATTATCTAGAAAACAAGAATAGAGTGGATAAGGCACAATCATTATAGAGTATATTGAAAGCGATGAAGCAAATACCATACAAGACAATTGAGCAAAATAAAGCCTTATCATAAGGATACCCATGAGTTTAACCAAAAAGGAAAAGATAGTCAATACTTAAAAATTAAGACACTGTGAACATTAGGAATTTCAAAAAATTCAGAACAAATTCCTTCTTGAACTGGCACCAACTGAACACTCAATGAAATAAAAATAAATAAAATAACAACATCCTTTTAAACAGATAATTTCTTAGAGAAAATCAGAAAAAATCTCACAACACATAAATATGACTGCTTAATGTTCTTTTGATTCTTTTGGGAAAACATCTGTGAGAACAAACTAAAAAGTTACCATGGTCAGCAACATACAAAAAGGTCTAGTTTCACGAAACAATACAATTCTAAATTGACAAAATTTGTTTAGGCATATATGCTGAATAAAAATCAGGGATATCCTTTAAGTGCAAGAAAAAAAAGAGACAAAATATTAGTTAAATTACTCACAGACTCAACAAATTCATCTGCAATATCCATGAGAATGTCTTCAACTTCTGGATCTAACTTCTCAGATGGATCAATCTGTCCAAAAGAAGAAAACTTAGTAACAGAAGGCAAAAACGAAAGAAATTGAATTTCACATGTATTCTGAATGAAAAGAAAAAATATTTTATAGTCAAGCGGTTGGGAAGGCAGTTCCCTCTTAAATAATGTGGAATATATGGAGAAAAAATAATACAACATTTTAGAGATATTGGAGCTGCCAATTCAAATGCTAGAGGCAATTTTCTGACCCAAATTTAAATGGACGAAACTATTTCCTTTAAGAACCAATTAAAAAAATGTGACATATGCATCCACTCTAACATGAAATGTATGTCTTTTAAAATTAGTTTTAACAGTGACTGATGAAACTTCTGGACTAAAGCTAGCATGCACAAACATCCAAATATGATGAAAGAAGGCCAACATGACTTACCTGGTTAACTAGCTCATGGATGCTTCTTTTGCTAAGAATTCTATTACAAGATTCATCCGTTTCTGCACTAGCAGTTTTATTTTGGGGCCCTGATTGGACTGTGTTAGGCTGTACTGATGCAAGAGAGGAAGACTTCTGGTTTGCCAGGTTCTGGACCCTTGTAATTTGACGGGGGGTCATTTGTGGGATCCTTGATGGTTGAACTTGTTGCCCAAAATGCTCGGGCCCCTGATGCGATGAAGAAGGTTGTTGATGCTGCGCTGGTGATGTATGCTGTTGCTGTGAAGCTGAAGGCAGAGGATGGTGCTGTTGCTGTGAAGCTGAAGGCAGGGGATGGTGCTGTTGCTGTGATGCTGAAGGCAGGGGATGGTGCTGTTGCGGTGAAGCTGAAGGCAGGGGATGGTGCTGTTGCTGTGAAGTTGAAGGCAGGGGATGGTGCTGTTGCTGTGGAGCTGTAGGAAGGGGATGGTGCTGTTGCTGTGAAGCAGTAGGAAGGGGATGGTGCTGTTGCTGCTGAACATGTGATCTTTGCTGCATGGATGGTGAGTTCATATGCTGCCTATATGAAGGGGATGGTATAGGAGGCTTCCCTTGTGACCCAGATGACAACCATGGCTGAGTATGAGGCTGCAAACCTTGAGATGTATTTGGTGATGTACTAGGAGTTCCGACTGAAGAAACTCGTAAAAGGCTGTGTCCTTGGAAATTCTGCATAAAGGAAATGGAATCAGCAAGCGTACTTATAGGCTCGGAAAAAATAAGGAAAAAAAAAACTTGAACACCAGAAGTCTTTAAGAAGAAGGCAAACCAACAACAACGAGCAGTAATGAGCAGATGCAACAATCAATATAAAGGTCTAAAGTAAATGAATGCATGATCCAACTGAACCCCAAAATAGAAAACAGGACACAGAAATGGAACCCCCGAGCATATCCATTTTATACAATAAGGAAGGCTAAAATATTCCGGGTTTCTCATATTCTTGGAAACAAAATTCAAACAATACTCTATGATATTTTGTTAGCTTCGTGATCAAAACCTTTGATGAACAGTGAACTTAACAATGCATGTCCAATCATTTCTTCAAATGACCCAAATTGAAAAATGGAGAGCATGCGAACACTAACGGTATGTTGAATTTAGACAGAAAAAATTCCTCTAAAAAGGCAATCAGAAAAAGCTTGGCAGACAACACAACTTCATCTATATGACTGAGTGCTATTACATTACATATCTAAACTCACACGCCTATGAACTCCAAATTGAACATTGAAATCAAAATAGTAAATGTTACAACGAGATACTAACTTGGGAAGACGGGGACTGACTACTTGCTGTAGATGGTGGTCTAAAAGAGGATTGGACAGGTCTCTGTGGATGTTGTGCACTAACCCCAACTGGTCGCATTTGAGAACTCGGACCGAGTGAACCCATCATCGCCATTCCTTGCATTCCTTGCACAGACGGTCTCACCTATATGAGAAAAACACACAAATTCAATACATCTAGTATTCCCAATGAGAAAACCAACCCTCTATATAGACACAACAGCAACATAACAAAACCACAAATTTCAGTTCTTTTTTTGTCACCCAACATGTCAAATACTCACTATAATTACCACATATTCATTTGTACTTCATTTTTTCTGCAAATAACAGTAATTTAGTAGTTGATGGAAGTAAAATGTCACCTGGGAAGCACTGGAATTGGAGACGGGTTCAGGCACAGCGGCACCGCCCCGGCCCAGGCCACCAAAATGCTGGCCATAAGAGGACGAGAAGGGAGCGGGTTGGGGAGGAGAAGGGCTAGGGTGGTGCGCAGGAACACCAATGGCAATGCTGCCCCTCGGCGGGAGAGGCGCGGAGGACGAGGGCGGAGGGGGAGGCCCAGACGAAGCCGAAGAAGAAGGCGACGGGAAGTGGGCGAAGTGGGACTGCGGCCAGGGGCGAGCCAATGTGGAGGGAGGCCTAGACTGGGGTTGGGGTTGTTGGGGTTGTGGGGTTAATGGGGTTGAGGGTTTAGGGTTAGGGTTAGGGCTTGGGGAGGGAGGGATTGGGGTTGGCGTTGAAGGAGCTGTTGAGGAAGGTGGGGGAAGCTGAGATTGAGGTGGAGGTAGAGGTTGGGATTGGTTTGGTGGTTCAGAGAGTGGTTGTTGAGAGGTGGAGAGAGTTGGAGTTGGAGTTGGGGTTGTGGAGGAGGTGGTGGAGTTTTGCTGGTCCATGTCAGTTTGTGGGGAGTTGAAAGGAGGGAAATTTGGGTGTTTCTTTGGATTTTGGATTCTGGTTTTGGGGTTTTTATAGGGGACCTGAATTTGGCACAATTTTATGGAGCTTTATCGCTTTCTTTGTGTCAGATTTTTAATTTTTTACTTTTTTTTTTTGTTTCTTTAAAAAAATAAAATAGATTTTTGGCTTTTAAGCCCATGACTAGTGGGCTGTTGCTTGGGCCTTTACATAAAACATTTTTAAATTGTCTGTCTCTCTTTTTGCTTCCTTTCCTTGGAGAGAGAGAGAGAGTTTTGGTGTGCGACTGTGACATTCATGTCTGTATTTCTTGTATGAAAAGAAACAGAAAAAAATCCCAACTGTTGGACTGCAGAAATGCTGTATTGAAATTCTAACATATCCATACTGATACATCTGGGACATTAATACAAATTGGCTATACTGAGAAGCTGTTTTCAATTCCAAAATGAATAATATTGTTTTGGATAACTAGCAAGACTGCAAAGAGTGTTCTTCTCAATACCCAACAAAACAATATTATTGGCATCCTCTTTCCAAAAAGTGGAGGTTGTCATTGCTGTTGGTAGATATATTGGCATAGAAGTTAGAATGCATGTCTTCCCACTTATGTCTGCTGGTACAGTTGAGCCAATCCCTGCCTAAGATGAGATTGATACCAGGTTTCCGGTATACTTGTCAGCGGATTTCGATGTTTAAGTTGGCTCGAGACCATTGCTTCTATCCCCTTCATGAAGTCAAAGCTTGATTTCTGGGGAGTTGAAAGGAGGGAAATTTGGGTGTTTCTTTGGATTTTGGATTCTGGTTTTGGGGTTTTTATAGGGGACCTGAATTTGGCACAATTTTATGGAGCTTTATCGCTTTCTTTGTGTCAGATTTTTAATTTTTTACTTTTTTTTTTTGTTTCTTTAAAAAAATAAAATAGATTTTTGGCTTTTAAGCCCATGACTAGTGGGCTGTTGCTTGGGCCTTTACATAAAACATTTTTAAATTGTCTGTCTCTCTTTTTGCTTCCTTTCCTTGGAGAGAGAGAGAGAGTTTTGGTGTGCGACTGTGACATTCATGTCTGTATTTCTTGTATGAAAAGAAACAGAAAAAAATCCCAACTGTTGGACTGCAGAAATGCTGTATTGAAATTCTAACATATCCATACTGATACATCTGGGACATTAATACAAATTGGCTATACTGAGAAGCTGTTTTCAATTCCAAAATGAATAATATTGTTTTGGATAACTAGCAAGACTGCAAAGAGTGTTCTTCTCAATACCCAACAAAACAATATTATTGGCATCCTCTTTCCAAAAAGTGGAGGTTGTCATTGCTGTTGGTAGATATATTGGCATAGAAGTTAGAATGCATGTCTTCCCACTTATGTCTGCTGGTACAGTTGAGCCAATCCCTGCCTAAGATGAGATTGATACCAGGT
The DNA here is from genome assembly GCF_002207925.1 of Prunus avium. The sequence goes on from NW_018921545.1 coordinate 438,229, forward strand.
TTCCGGTATACTTGTCAGCGGATTTCGATGTTTAAGTTGGCTCGAGACCATTGCTTCTATCCCCTTCATGAAGTCAAAGCTTGATTTCTTGGTGTAGTAGCACTTTCATCTTCAAGAACTTGGTATTCCAAGCTGGGGTTTCCATTTTCAAGTGCAGGTACAGGAACTGGATCTTTTTCCCTATAACAGAAAACAATCAAGTGTTCTTCTAACGATTAATTCCAATGACGCATTTTGAGTATTTAATAAAGTATGTTCAATACAAGGTCAGAAACGTACGTTAATGAATAAATGATGAGTCCGATAACTACAACTGCAAACGCTAGATAGTATAACCAGTCTACCTGCAATTCGAGTCAGGTTTACCATCAGTGTGAGCAATTTATAAGGATATGGAAGGTATGAGCATATAATAATTGCAAAAATCTATAAAGTATCAGGCTCATAACAATTGAATTCTTTCCAATGTGTAGGGGTCCATCGTTTAAGGTACCTGCTGGCGATAGAAAAAGATGCGAAAGACAACTGCCCACATATCAGATGTGAGAATAGAGAGATTCAATAATGTCGCTCCGCTCAGCTGTTTGGGGAAAAAAGCAATTATTTTAGATGTTAATAGTGAGTAATTCTTAGAATTGCTTCACTCCATGGGAGGCAATGTTACAAATTGCTTTTTGTATTTGAAGTAAGTGTGTTAACCGTTGAGGAGAAGAAAATCGACCTTGAGAACAAGTGGAGCAAGTGTGTAGAACAATAAGCCTGATACACCATAACCAGCAAAGGCTAATATCTGGGAAGAAAGAAAACAGAGCACTCAACTTAAGAAGAAGAGAACACAATCAAGGAAAAACAGATATCTTAGTCTTTTATATCATGTAATGCAGTATCTAAAGTTTCTAAAGATTCCTCTTTTCTTTCATCTAGGATTTCAGTACATGAATTCAAGCATTTATATAAGCGGCAGTAAATGATCTCTTTGTCTATATTCCACAGGTTCATCATTAACAGTAATTCTTGAAGGCACTAATCTTTTAAAAGAATAAGAACATAAATAAATAAATAAAAACTATGACTTGATTGGGGACCTTACATCATCCAACGATACAATTATGATCAACACCTAGTTGACTTGTTCATGTCACTGCATGATCCTAGCAGAATCTCACTTGTCAAGGATGTCAATCCAGCTAGTAAAGCAGGGTAAACAATGGCCACATGAAATGTAATTATGAATTGTTCTTCAAGCTCCTAAGCCCCAAGCTATGCAACTACCTTGATATTTTGATTCATGTCCTAATTAAGGTGGAAGAACTGCCCGGAATGAGACAGGAGATCCACAACAGGATTACATACTTTGAGCAACCTTTTCACAATTTAAGGTCTGTATATTTTCAGAGTTACAAAGACAGCCCCAGGAAAAACAGAAAGTATTAGAAAGCTTGCTTATTTATTTGTCAAATTTATTCACAAATTATACAAAGCTAAGATTACTTACAATATCTGTAGACCACTCAACTGATTCCAAAGTCTTTAATTCCAGGATAGACCTACAAGAGGGTTAAGGAGTCCAAGAAATATTGTTCACCAATACAGAATCATGGTACAAATTATATGAAGCCACTTTCTTGTATGCACTTTTTGATGAAAAGGATACATCTGACACGCACTCACTAGAAATCCATAAACACCGATCATGCAAATTACTTCAACACGATCTTTTTTCTTAACACAAAACTCCTGCATTTTAGGAAGGACTAAGATGAGAAACAACTCAAGAGAGGCAACTATTTGGTGTAAAAATAATTATATTTAAAGTCAACCAAAAATTGTGTCTGTGTGAGTATGAGAGAGATAAAATGAAACATGGGTTCAGTGATCTTGGATGTTCCATTGATATTACCACTTCTGCAGCTAAGAATAGGATAGGAAAAGTATATAAGTTTCAGGTGAAGGGTGTTTTACTGTAAAAGTCTCTCCTGTAATATCTTCCTTTTGTACCATTGATGCCTTTTTACAAGGATAAAGTGACAGAAAATACGAGTTCGAAAGGATTCACCAACCTCACCAACATTGCTCATAGCAAAGAAAATGGTTCCTGCGATGACAAGTATGTCCCCTAGAAGAGGTTTTGAGCCACCTGAAGGATGAATGAAAATTATGAAAAGATGCTACATAACTGGGTATGATTCTAGTGATAGATATAGGACTATTTAATGATTGTCTTCTTCATTCTTTTTTTCTTTACTAAAAAGAAAATTGTCCCCATATCAACTGGGAATACTTCACCAAGAACAGACCACTCGAAACACAATCATTAACTTATAAGTTAAAACATTCTTCCTTTTTTTTAAGAAAAAAAGAAGGCATATGTTTTCGTAACAATTATTTACCCAAATGGAAAATTTAGTCCAAAAGGCGTAAGAGAAAGTCACCTCCACCACCCACCCCGGCATCAGAAAGAAGCACTAAACCAAGCCCCACCACACAGGTGGCTGCTCCAAACAATTGCCATAGGGAATATCGAGTGCGCAGGAAGATCCACGTCAAAATTATGACCCAAGCAATTGTGAAACAGTCCAATAGTGTCACACTTGTAATTGATGAGAACTGGTATGCTTCGTTAACTGCATCAAAACAACATAAAGTTAATTTTACCCTGCATAATTTGCATTTCAAGTACCTATATGCAATAAAATCCCTAAACTCCTCCACAAGTTAACATTAGTTTAGATGTTCAATTTACAAATTTATGTCTTGTAAAGCCAAAGATTTCCATATTTCATACTGCAGACTTGTACACAAGGGAGCCTGAATATCCGAGCACCCTTCAGCCAATGAAAATAATCATCACGATGAGGCAAGACATTCCAGAGCAGAAACTTGCTCAGAATGGATGTCTGCCAAAACACATCATGTTCTCCCATGCGTCATGCGTGCAAACTATAAGCCTAATAGCCATGGTTACTTTGCTGACTTGAAGCTACTTACTGACTTAACCCGTCAAAATATCTTTGAAAAACATCCTACCAGTGTCCCCTAAACTTCACATTGTCTATTCTTTATTGTCTTAGAAGAGCGCCATTGCCAAACTTGCATGTTTTTATTTCAAAAATTGATATGCATTGTGATTTCTTTCATTAATGCCATACAAATGTTATTCACAGTTTTAATTCCCTTTGTTTTTTATTAATTCCTATTGATGAATTTCTACAATGTCGACCAAATCATTTAATATGTAAAGATATAGGCTCCCCTTTGCACCTGAAACAGTTCTGGCAAAGTCCGAGCCCTTAATGTACAATCATCCCAACCAAAAACAATGCACAAACCAATGCCATAACGAAGACACAGAATCATTCGATCCCAACTACTAGCAAATCAATGTCGAATATGATCTATAACAACAAACTTAACAAGCAGCACAATCGACTAATAAATTGCATATCCAGGATTGACACTGACCATGTGAAAGAAAGCTCAACCATTAGCACTCACCAAGATAGTTCCCCTGAACATCAACAAACCCCAAGAGTAGATACCAATACCAAGAAACCTGCAAATCCCAAGTTTTCAACTTTTTCATTGCTCATTTTACCAAATGGAACACTAATGGCAAATCAAAGTAACTTAAAATACAAACTCTGATTAATTTCTTGAAACTGGTTCATAATAAAGGATTTAATGCTTGAAAAGTGAGACATACCCGTAGCTTCTCACGCCTATACACCAAGATGCTCCCATAAATCAAAGCCAAACCCAAGTAAGTAGACATAGTCTGTGTAATAGGCGCATCCACACCTGAACAAACCCACCAACCATGAATTCATTTTCTATCAAAAGATTCAAAAACCCAACAAAGAAAAACAATGAATGAAGTAATAAGAAATTAATAAGAAAGAAAAAAAACCCAAGAAATTTGAAATGGGTTGGTGGGTTTTGGTTGAAGTTACCGAGAGTGGCTATGAGAGAGGAAGTGAAGCTCATGAGTGCGAGAACAAAGGAGACGACCTGACCCAAAAACAGTAGGTACAGAGTTCGCAAGGTTCCATGGCTTCTCCACCAGTTGGTGGTTGCTTGCCACAAGTTCATAGCTGAGCTGAGACCTATCTTTAAATTATTTGCGTACGTAAGAATTTGGATCCATTTGTCTTTAATCTTTATAGTGAAGAAGATGGAGAGGTCGTTTTTGGAGATTTCAGATATCTTGCTGATGCTACAGTTTGGTGTCAGCGCTCTAGCTACCATTCTTGGAATTCCAAATGGCGGGGAAGCACTTTTTCTTGGCGAGTAGGGCCTATATCACGTGATTTTTTTTTTAAGTATAAAATATCACGTGATCTTTTTTTTCAACAAATCTACCCTTTTCTTTTTGGAACAAAAATAAAAAGAAACTAATCTAACATTTCCTTCTTGTAATGACAGAAACTCTATCTTTCCCAAATTATTCCTACCAATCTTTGCACGTTTGATTTATTTCTTCTCTACAATATGTATGTTTTTAGTAGCAATTTATTCATATTATAACAAGTATATATTAATATTAAGTGTGATATAAACTCGTCTCATTCATATTGTAACTCGCAAACAAAATTTTATAATTAATTATGAAAGAAATGTTTGACTTTTTTTTCTAATAGTTGAAGTAATTGCCCAAAAAGGGTGCTTACGCCAAGATACAAAACAATAAAATACAACCATTACAAATTATCGAACAAAATCAATTTTACATCCAGAAAACTCACCAGAAAACTATATGATATGTGAAAACTCTCTACTAGTTTGGTTGACATAATATAATATCAATCATTAAACATATTTAAAATAATATTTTTATGTATAAAAAAGCAGTTTAATTCGGTCCTTTTTACTTAAATCGTCTTCTCAATGTTTGAAAATATTTAAAGTTTGAAACTATCATTGCCCGTTAATACAAAAATAAAATAAAATTAGTCTTCTTTAATCCGGTCAGTATGCTTGAGCCTTCAAAATGGATATTGAATAAACTCATCACTTTAAAATTAATTAGAAAGTCAACTACCTTTCTTTTGTAGCAAGTCCTTACCTAAATCGATTAATTAGTGCGTCTAAACTGTCTTTAACTACCCACCTCAGGTGGAGTCCGGTTTACCTGTTACCAAAGTTCCTGTGCCCCCTTATTTCCCTGCTAGTTTCGTGACATGCGGCAAGCCACTTAACACCACTTAACTCTGTTAACTCTTTTTGCTTCTTTTTACTGTTTGTTTTTTTTTGCTTTTTCTCCATGTTCTGCTCCTTTCTCTCTTCTCTGGTTCCCTCTCCCCCTCTCTCCTCTCTTTCCTTTTTTGTTCTCTTTTCCAAATCTCCACCTCCACGTTTTTTTTTTTTTTTTTTTTTTTGGTACCAGTTAGATTGGTCGCAACGAAAGCAAAGCACACGGAGACTCGCGGGGATTTCTTCTTCAAGCTGTGAAGCTTTGAGGGAGAAAGAGACAGAGAGGACCAAACCAAGGTGGAGATTTCTGCGGTCCTTTCCTATTTATTTATATAGGTAGGGACTTGGCGGTAAATATCCAAGCAGACCCTTCATGATTTGTGAAATTTCAATCATATCCCTGGATTTGGATGGGGGACTTTTCTTTTTTTAATATTGGGATTGTTTTTCTTCCAAAAATATTGGGATCTTTTTGTTATTTTACAAAACCTTCAATGACTCAAATGGGGACTTATTATGACAAATGATAATGATTGGAAAATAGACTTTAACTTTACTAATCATTTTAGTTAGTGGACTCATAACAAAGATTTGATCATATATTTGAAAGAAATTTGTTGCAAAGAGTTTCAAGAAAACGAGTCCGGTTTACCTGTTACCAAAGTTCCTGTGCCCCCTTATTTCCCTGCTAGTTTCGTGATATATGGCAAGCACTTAACACCACTTAACTCTGTTAACTCTTTTTTCTTCTTTTTACTGTTTGTTTTTTTTGCTTTTTCTCCATGTTCCGCTCCTTTCTCTCTTCTCTGGTTCCCTCTCCCCCTCTCTCCTCTCTTTCCTTTTTTGTTCTCTTTTCCAAATCTCCACCTCCGCCTGTTACCAAAGTTCCTGTGCCCCCTTATTTCCCTGCTAGTTTCGTGACATGCGGCAAGCCACTTAACACCACTTAACTCTGTTAACTCTTTTTGCTTCTTTTTACTGTTTGTTTTTTTTTGCTTTTTCTCCATGTTCTGCTCCTTTCTCTCTTCTCTGGTTCCCTCTCCCCCTCTCTCCTCTCTTTCCTTTTTTGTTCTATTTTCCAAATCTCCACCTCCACGTTTTTTTTTTTTTTTTTTTTTTTTTTTTTTTTTGTTTTTTTTTTTTTTTTACCCTAGAAATTTACCCCCAACCACTGGCTCAGATTTGTATTCGAAGAACTGCAAATCCAAACCCAGACAAAACCTTTGTTTATATACGTGGGGGGTTAAACTGAAAAGGCTCAAACTTTTTTATATAAAAAAAAATATAAAATTTGAATATGTGGAAAAGAGAACAAAAAAGGAAGGAGAGGAGGGGAGACGAAGGAGAGAAGGGCAGGGGCGGAGCCACACTGGGACCAGTGTGGTCACGGGCCCCACTCAATTTTTTAATATTTTAAAAGTAATATACTGTTATGTATTTGTATATATATTATTTCAAATACTTTACGTTTTGATATGTACCCACATGTGTTGTGGAGGACCTATGAAGGCATAATGAGGTGCTTCAAATTTCCCATTTGCTCAGCTGGTAGTGGTGCACTCCAGGTATACAGATTACCTTATTTCCATTTTCAACATTTAAGTAAATGTCTTTCTCCTTTTACTTTAATTTATTTTTATATTACTCCATTTACTTAAGTTTACAATGTAAATAAGGAAGTACTGTTAAGCTCATAATTTCATACATATACATGCCCAATTTACTTATTTCTTTTGCTTAGTTTCCTATAATTCTGAGTTATTTGCCTCTATTTGTGTGTTTTGTAGGCCAATAGAGTAAGAGAGCATAATTCATGCAGGAAGAACAGGGAAAAAAAGCAAAAAAGCAAACAGTAAAAAGAAACGAAAAGAGTTAACAGAATTAAGTGGTGTTAAGTGGCTTGCCACATGTCACGAAACTAGCAGGGAAACAAGGGGGCACAGGACTTTGGTAACAGGTAAACCGGACTCCCTCAGGTGGATCAATTATTTGGCTCTTCAATCAATAAGTTCCGGATCAATACAAAACTGGACAATTAAGAAAAATTATTTATAAAGAGTGCTGCTATTTTCACATTCTTACCATATTTCTTTACCCACCTTATCTTCCCACTATGCTTGTAAAATGAGCCAGGTCAGATTGACCCGACACTAAGATGAGTGAACTAAAACCCTACTTTATAACGGGCTTTTTTGGTCCTAAGAAGAGAGCAGGCCTGGCTAGCCCAGCCTAATTGCATAAGTAATCTGGCCATAAAATCTCTGTGAAGCTTTGTTGGGGTGGGTACAAATATTCATAAGGCACAAAACAACTGAAGTGGTTGTTTGCAGGAGATGCGGGACAGCCACCACTCACATAAACCCCAAAAGCCAAAGCAAGACCCTTTATAAGACGGCTCATATCATGCATGACTCTTCTATATTGAATTCTCGTACCACTTCATTACTAGGATCTCATATTGACTCAGTGATATCTTTCCTTGTAGTTTGTCTTTATTTATATGCTCTTTTACAAGTACACATATATGTATAACAAGTACGCATATGTTCTTGTACATTACTCTCTGTATTTGTAATATATACTACTCGTGTACATATGCACATATTTGTATATATAATAAACCTTTAGTATACATAGGCATGTGTATACATCTTATGCATCCATATATACACATACATTATAACCAAAAATGGAGGGACACATATAAGTGTACATGCATTTTTGTTATATAGTATGATTGAATATAATAATCACACATGCATTTTTATTATATTCAAACAAGTATATTAGCAAAAAATAGATACTCTTAAACTAATATATACTCCTATGTTTAATATATATATATATATATGAATATTTGTATGCATACAAATGATAGCATGAAGGAATGTTCTTGGGCATGATTGTGGATGGCACACATGGTGGTGTGATGTGAAAGTGGATGGCGCAAAGGTTGGAGTCCCACATCGGTATCTTGGAGAAACCTTCACTGTTTCTTCTTTATATAATGCTTCATCCTAAGACTTACTACAGATAATTTAGTAAACATATGCTTTTTAAAATAAAACTACATTTAATTATAATCATTATTTAATTTAAAAAAAGACTCTTTCTCTGACTTACTACAGATATTTTAGTAGACATATGCTTTTTTAAATAAAACTACATTTAATTATAATCATTATTAATTGAAATAAAATTTAATTTAAAAAAATACTCTCTCTCTCTTTTTTCACCCCATCCTCTCCCCACATTCTCTGCCAAGTAGTTCTCTTTTACTAATTTTCAACGCACCCCACCCATCCCCCACCGCCCAGCACCGTAGCCTGGAATTGTTGGGCTGATTCAACACACCTTTCATATTATTGATACTGAAAATTTGGGGGTGGGTCTGCGTGGAATCTTTTCATTGTGTTTAGTCGGGGGTAGGGGGTGAGGTGGCGTTAATTTTTTTGTTTTTATTATTATTATTATTATTTAATTTTTTTTTATAATTGATTTTAATGTTTTTTTCTTAAGTCATTAGAATTCATTTTATAAATGAATAAATTTGTCTTTATAATTTTGAAAACAAGATAAGTGGGAAAATAGAACAAATAGGTGGAAAATAGCAGCACTCTTTATAAAATACACCATAATAATCATATTTGAAAAATAAAAACATATAATATTGATATTGTGGAAAATTGTATAGGTGACATTTGAATGTCACTTTTGTATATGTGTATATTATTATTTGTACAGTATAAACATAACCCCGTATAAAAATTAAAATTCCTCATTAAAGTGTGACATTTTATAAGCAATGCTTTTAACTTCGATACTGCAAATTTTCACTCCTTTTTTATTTATCGACACTCCTATTTTTTTATTTTGTGCTTTGATAGTTGAGTAAATAAAATGATAATCAAAGCATAAAAACAATAGAATGAGTGTAAATAGACAAAAATAAATGTGAAAATCGCTATCCGTATAATACTAAGACCCTTTGGTACCAAATTTTCATCAATTTTATTCACACACAAAAAAAAAAAGTGTTGAATATTTGATCTAATTATCCCATGTTTTAGACTTTATATGGGTAATGATCACGAACGACACCATAGTGATCAAAGTAGACAAAGTCATTGCATCCTTAAACTCGGTTTTGCTTAAGAATGCAACCAAATTCTATAATCGTTAAAGTTCCATCACGATATTTTTATTTTTATTTTATATAAAAAATTGAAAATGAAGAAGAAAAAGTAAAAGACGAAAGGAGAGTTTGGTGGGTGGTGTAGGTTTGATTGCTATATTTGCACGGCATGTTAACATCGTTTCATATGTGAATGTGAGTGAGGCAGAGTTCCACCCCTCTGGACATTTTATTCCCAATTTTCACAGGCATTTTAGTCCTCTCAGTTATGATCCGTTTGATAATGGCCAAAGCACTGCCCCAGCAGCAGCCTTTAAATTCATATCCATGAAGTGATGCCAAGAGGCATTACATGAATGGTGCTCTAAGGAAATCAATTGTTCTACTTTTTCCCTTCTTTCTGGCCTCTTTCATCATGTTCTCATCTTACAATGTGATTTGTCACTATTTTTTTTTCTCTTTTTACAAGCGATATTGGCAGAGGGGAAATCGAATTTAGAAACTCAAGTGTGTGAGTAAATACTTTTAACTACTTGAAATACAAGCCCCTTACGAGCTGCTAATTTTTTAGGATACCTTTCGATGATCATCATTGTAAAAACAATCAATTGAATAGAAAATGTCTTAATTTTTATGATTATCTTTGCATGTTAATTGATGATGAATTTTAATTAAAAAATTGTCTTATGGCATTCATTCATTCAGCAGCAACATATTCTCTCTCTTATGGGTTTACACGTAGACAATACATGATATATATAGAACTCAACCTCTTTCTTAATACTATTTCCAATTCTTTAATGTAGTTGCAAGTCTTTATAATATCATAAACCTCACATCATGTGAAAAAGTTTAAACAAAAATCGAAAATTTCTTAATTCAAGGATCAAATCGAAAACCTTTCATATAGTCTCAAAGAGATTTTAGTTGTGAAATTGAGTCTCTCGGTCCATGTAAAAGGGACTCGAAAGGATTTCAGCTTTGACATCATTCACTAGATTTGTAACTTACTTCGAATGCATACAATCTTGAAGAGATTTTAGTTGTGAAATCGAGTATCTTTCTTGACCATGTAAAAAGAACTCGAAAGGATTTCAACTTTTGACATCGTTCACTAAATTTGAAACTTACTTAGAACCCACTGAATAACCTTATCTTAAAACTGAAACCCTAGTGCTCACAATCTGGGACAGATGCAGACAATATTTCGTTTTCCTTATGCCATAAGAAATATATATAGCCGAATACAATGTATTTTCCTTTCAGCTTTTAGGCCAAAAAAAAAGGGGCTGCGCCAGGGAGGAAGTATCAAAGCAAAACCCTCCAACCCAACAATATTCGTCACCTTTAAATTTCAACCCAACCGAACCACCAATCCCTCCAACCCAACACAACACCAACAGGACCACCTCAGAATTGCCACCATAAAATAAATAAATAATAAATAAAAAGCGAAAGGCCACGCGCTATCAATAACGGTGCCAAATGCATGATTTTCCGCAACCTTTTTTATCACTCACAATCATTTCCCTCTTTTTTTTTTTGACAAAAAGAGATTTTCCAGGCTGTCTCTCGGATAATTCCAATTTTCATAAACTAATTTTAATTTCCCAATCATATAATATTCAATGGTGGATTTTTCTAATTTTGTCCCTTTTCGCCGTTCCTTCCCACTTTAATTTTTTTTTAATTCTTCCTCTGACCTTCTCGATAATTCTTCCGTCTTAAGATTCTCACTTCCCTTTTCTCTCTCTTCTTCATATTCTTATCCCGTCCTCCTCTTCGCGTTCGCTTCACAAATCTCTCAAACCCCTTCGCAAAACAGGTACATAAAAATCTCTCTCTCTCTCTCTCCCTTTTTTTCGTTTTTTTTCTTTTTCATTTTTTCTTTATTTATTTATTTTTAGTTTCCGTTTGGTCGCTGAGAAAATTAAGGACAAAAGAAAAACAGATGGGAGAATCCAGAATCCGCAACTTTCGGTTCCTTTTGTTCCGAGAAATTAGTTTCCAAATACGCGGATCTTCTGGACGGTGATGGTTATTATTATTAGCCGCCCGACTATCTGTTTCTGAGTCTCGAAACCGGAAGTTGGATTTTTTTTTCTTTTCTTTTTCCTTCCTTTTGTTTCTCGGCAACCAAACAGCGATCTGAGGGCTTTTTTTTAAAAGGAAAATAGTTTGAGATTTTGTGAATTTTGTTATAATTATTCTGCCTTCTCGATCTCAGATCATTTTCCTCGTAGATCGATCTCTCTCGGAGAAGCAGAGGACGATCCAATCTGATCGAATCCGATCGGCGAAATCGAAAAGCGAAATTCAATTTCCGATTACGAGATCTCGAAGCGGAGGTTAAATCAGATCAATCCTTTAGCCATGGCAGAAGAGCACCGATGCCAAGCGCCCGAAGGCCTCCGTCTCTGCGCGAACAACTGCGGCTTCTTCGGCAGCCCAGCCACCATGAACCTCTGCTCTAAATGCTACCGGGACTTTTGCCTCAAAGAGCAACAAGAGGCCTCGATCAAATCCACAGTCGAAGCTTCTCTCTCCGCCTCTTCTTCCTCCTCTGTCTCTGCTCCTTCTTCTTCATCGACTTCCTCTTCCTTTTCTCCGGTGATCGAGACCCACTGTCAGCCTCCTCCTCCGGCGTTGACCTTGCCGGAGGTAGCTGGAGACGTAGTCGGACACAGCGCGGGAGATTTCCGGCCTCCTGAGGTGGTTGCGGTGGTCTCGCAGCCGAACCGGTGCACCGTTTGCAGGAAACGGGTCGGGCTGACCGGGTTCAAGTGCAGGTGCGGGACCACATTCTGTGGGGTCCACAGGTACCCGGAGAAGCACGCGTGTTCATTCGATTTCAAGACGCTTGGGAGAGAGGAGATCGCCAGAAGCAACCCCTTGGTCATAGCCGAGAAGCTCGAGAAGATATGATCAGGACCGTCGGATCCGATTACTCGGACAAATTCAAATCAAAGATGAACGGGTGGATTTAATTTAAATCAGTCGAGGAACCGTTGATCTGATCGCGGCCGTTCATTACGCACGTGTGGGAATTAAGTTGATATAAATATTTCTCTCTTCACTGGCTTTTAATTTGATATTTAGTTTCTGGGAAATAAGTTATTGTGGGCTTTGCTTTGTAATAGTTGCAAAAAACGAAAAAAAATTCTAGTTTGGAGTGAAATTTCGGGTCCAATTCCTTTGTAGATTCGTCTCTCTTTACTTTTAATGTCTTTATCTTTCTGTTGCATCTCTCTCTCTCTCTCTCTCTCTCTCTCTCTCTCTTCTTTTGAGTTTCTTTTCTTTGGATGTTTTTTTGTGTTGTGTTTGTGTCTGTAAAAGCGATACAAGTTGCGACAAACCAAACCTGTCACTCACAACGACAAATGACGTCGTATTGTTTGGTTTTGTTACCACAGGCTGTACCTGTGCAACTCGCTTTGTTTTGATGTCGGCCCGGTTCAAAACGAAAGCTTTACATGCGGAGGTTTAGTCCAAAATGTAAGACAGCCCTTCTTATGTTTAAGTTTCATGGTGTGTGGTTTTAGAAATCTTTAACCAATTTAAATTTGATATTTGAAAATGGGCAATTCTCAGTACGGTTTGGACGACATTGTTTGTCTCCTTGCATGTTAGAAAATAGAGAATAGTACATTTTTACAGACGGGTTAAAATGCGATTTTTCTGTAAGGAGCAACGAGTTCTTACGTCATGTAAGGAGCCAAATATTTTCCCGTTTTGAAAAAAATGGGGTTCTGCCTTAGGAATTGCGAAGACTATATTTGCTGTCGTGTCAATCAAGGGATGAGGAATTGTGGGTTATGGGCGATGTCAAATCCATCTCATAGACTTTATGTTGCAAAAAACAAACATAGTTAAATTAAGCCAACTACCCAACCCAACTAGCCTGCTTTTGTTGAATTGCAATAAGAATCTTACGCATTTTGTCCTTTGAAGCCTACAATAATACCAGTCCATTTTATTGAAAAAAAGAAGGCATCTTTCACTAGCCAAGACAAACATGCTAATCTCCTCCACACCTTGCACTTACAAAAGGAACTTATTTTGTTCTCTTATTGTGCTCCCAAACCTCCTAATCTTTCAATCTTTGCTAGACTAGACAGAAACAATTTATGAGAAGAAGATTGTATATATAATCTCCTATAGTTCATCATTGACAGATGATGATGTCGTCTTCTCCTTCTGGTTCACAGATTCCAAGCATGTTTTAGAGCTGCTCAAACTCTCTAACCAGAACTGGTCTTTCACAACCGAGTTTGAGTCGTTGTTTCGATGCCATCCCCAAAATGCGTGTGTTTCATTTACTATTCTCAGCCTTCCATGGCCGAAGCTTGGCTCTCTGTACAAAGACAGAGGAGAAGCTGGCTCTTCGAACCTACATGTACATATATACACCTTTAGATGGTCAAATTTTGAACAGAAGTTTAACTAATTAGATCAAACTCATAAAACTACTGCACATGAAAATCACATCAATGCTCCTTAGGTCATGTTATACTGATAACTAGCAAATGTTGCCCATCCAGAAAAAGTATTGCAAAATTTGTTAGTATTTTCATGTAAGGATAAGTTAAGGAGGGCTCCATCTTCTACTTGCACACACCTATTGGAAGTCTCAAAGACGGCCTTAACTAGCAAGCATGTAATGTTACGTTACCATTCACATTTATCGTTAACAGTCTAACAACATTACATCATAGTCTAAAATAAAGTGTACTTACGTTAATGCCAATCCTTCTCGGTTTCCACCGTCACCAATTGTCACATACACCGGACCGCACGGGTCAGCCTCGTTGTTGTAAATCCTAGTCTGCATATAACATTAGTCATCAACTAAAAGAACAGCAATAAATAATTAACTAACGTTAATTAATTTGCAAATAATAAGGAATCAAAATTTAACTTACAAATCGTTCATATGCATGAACATGTCCTGCAAAAACCACATCGACCCTTGCATTGTACAACAACTCCTCCATGGCCTGCCTCATGCTCTCTCCTTCACCTTGATGAGCAGTATTCGTATTATACCACGGTGCATGCAAAAGCACAACAACCCATGGGGTTTTCTTCCTATCAATCTTTGCCAAGTCAGCCTGAAGCCACCTGTACTGATCTGACTCAGCATCGAACTCCACATAGGACCCCAGCATGATAACGTGGGTCCCAGCAACCTCAAAAGAGTAGTACAAGTTTGAGGTGGACCCACTCTCTTGATAGGGCATCCGCCACCTGGCATTGTAAGCTTTGAAGCCAGTTGGGTAAATGATGGGGAAGCTCTCGATCTCGTGGTTGCCTTCGGTGACCATCCATGGGCGTTTGCTTGCGTAGGGCTCAACAATTCGGCCAAATGAGTCCCAGAGGGGTTGGTGGGTGTCGGCATATGACAAATCACCAGGTAGAAGAAGCACATCGTAGTCTATGCTTCCTATGTGTTCTAGGGTGGAGTTCGTCCATTCAGTCTGCCCTAGGTCACCTGAAAATTAACAACGTTCAAGTAATATTTACATGCCATTTTAGTAAGTGCGACAGTTTATTCTGAATCTCATTTCTTTGGTAAATGAGATATTATGTCCACAAGTACATATAAACAAGAAATATTTACCTTACATTTGGTGGTTCGGACTGAACTGGACTATTTCAATTAAATTGGATAAGTGTCATGACCGATGTTTGGTGAACTTATAAATGTGTTGGAACTAAACTCATTAAATTGGACAACAGTCCAACATATTGCGCCTTATAATTAGGGCTAGTTTGGGATTACTGTCACTTTTTAAAAAAGTTGCTTATCCTGTGCTTTGAAAATAATTAGCTGTAAAGTAAAGCAACTCCATATTTGGTAAACAATATTTTTAAAGTGTTGTTAGTACAAAAGCAGAGTCAAAATCGTTTGATAAATTTTAATATAAAACTATTGTAACTGTGAATAATGACTAAAATAGACATGATGTTGAAAGTGTTATGTGCTAATCATGTAGTGGCAGTGGTGGTGGTGGAGATATGGCGATTGTGGAGGTTGAAGAGGTGTTGGTGGTGGCAAAAGATGAGAAGGAGAATGTTGTGATGGTGACGATGGTGGAGGTGGTGAAGTTGGTGGTGTAGGTGGTGGTGAAAGAGATGGAGGTGAAGGTGATGGTGAAAAAGGTCATGGTGGTGGTGATGAAGGTGGAGGTGGTGGCGGCGTGGTGGTGTTGGTGGTGGTGGAGTTAGATGTGGAGGTGGAGGTGGTGTCATTCTTAAAAATTAATGATGATATTTTGGGAATTAAAAAATTCATTCGAAAGCAGTTTTGAAAAGCAACCGAGAGCTTACTTTTAAAAGCTGTTGTCAAAAGGCCACTGCTTTTAAAATAATTGAGATATTTTATTTTTACCAAACACCTTAAACTGCTTACACTTTAAAGTAAAGCAAGTTTTTAGCCAAAAAAAAATCCCAAACGGAGCCTTAGTCTTATATAAAGGGGTACAACTTATAAGGATTGATTTGAACTCAATTCCAATCCAATTCAAACGAAGAGGAATTAATTCCCATCTGGGGGCATGTGCAGGAGACTTGTGTACAGCCCAAATTAAAGTGAATTGAGTGAAGGATATATTCTCTCAGAAAAAGATTCCTTCAAAGCAAGTATAAATCCAGACATATACTAATGACAAAAGAAAGTGGAGCTCAAGAGCTAAGCTTTTGACTTATATAGAATATGAGAAAGTCGAACATAAAAAAACATGAGCTAGCTTTTATAGTGTCTTCAATTTTGATGAGAATCAGTCAGCAGATTAATCAATTTGATGGGAAACAATTAAATAATATATACATGGGACATATTAATCTTGTAACCATGAACACATAAACAGTGCCCCCACGAACCAAACCCAGTGCGAGAGATAGAAGCACAAACTTGCAAACACAGGTGCAATATTAGCTGTTGTAATTAAGTGTCTAATTATAGGATTAAGCCAGGTTATTACGTAAATAACTAATTAAGGTCTGATCCAGGATAGTGTGACTTAAAGAAGACGTTTTGAAGACGCAGCTTGTCATTTTGTTGCAACTTTTCCTAAGGAGTGGTTCACACTCTTCTCCAACTATTTCTTGCCATTCTGCTTAGTTTGCCTTAAAGCAACCTATAGCTAACCAACTCATCCCTCTAGAATATTCTAATTTCAGAAATAAGTTGGAGTGTGCATCACCAACGGTTAGTTATAAGAAAAGTTATATTCTATATTCGATAGTTTGATGTGTTATGTTGTTTGATTCGAAAAATTAATCTGATGAAATCTTGCAGAAATATGTGTTAAAGATTGAGAGTCTGACAACATAACATATCAATTATATATCGAGCCAGTTACCAATTCCATATAATATCTTAAGAAAGAAAAAACGCATGACTTACCGGCCACAGCAAATTCAAGAGGAAGTTTTTGTGGGGGTGTCTTGAAGGAGAACTCTTGCTCTGAACCTCCACACCTATAGTAGTAAATAGTTGCGGGCTCCAGAGGGCCAATGGTAACATGGTGGATCTTCCCAGAGCTGTAGAAGAAATACTTGTACGATGTGTCTTCTCCAGTTGCCTCGCCATTATATTTCCCAGGTGCCTTTCCATATTCCACAACTGATTTTCCATGCTTGCTATCGGTAACCCATGAAACCCTCATGTGATCTTTTCCCACCAGTGAAATATGCACCTTATCCAATTAAGAAAATAATTAACAAAAAAAGAAGATAAATATTTTCTAAAATCATATACGAAAAACCTTCAAACTGCTCATAAATTTTGTACCTGTTGAGGGTCCGAGTCCGAACGGGTGTGTTTAGTAAGTATGACTCTGCGAGGGGGTTGCCTGATAAAATCATCATCTTGTGCTTTCAGGAGTAGAGGGGAGAGACAGATGATTAGGAAGAGAGAGAGAACAGGAAGACATAATTTCTTCATTTTGAGACCTATTGGGTATACAAAATATTTGCAGAGCCTAGAGAGGCTTATATGAAGCTTGAGAGGGTTTGAAAAAAAAAAGTATAAAATATTTGGATTGCAATGGCGTGAAGTAATTAGTCTGTTTGAAATCTTGGATATGCTTACAGCAAAGCCACTGGCCGCCAAGAATTCTCAGTCCTTGGTATTTCTATGTGGTAATTGTAGATTAAGCTTATTTGGCTTGGTTTGGTCTTAATTAGGTTCATTTTCATTAGTTTAATTTAATATGCATTATCAGAGAACATGTCCTTCTGTGCATGAACTCTAGGAGTAGACTTTTGCCCATTCCCAAAAAAGAAAAAAGAAGACAAAGCAGTTGGTCGTGTTAACTTTTAGGCTTGAAAGACTACAAATGAGTTTAATTTTCTGCTTTTGCTAGCTTGATCTTCCTGAGAAATTTATTCAATTTTAAAAGCGCTATTAAGAAAAACTTTGACGTATACTTTAATTATTTAACTGATCATCATGTGCTATTAAGAAAATATAATACCTATTCTTCAGAAAGATAATAATACATCAAAATTTCTTCTTTCAATGAGAGCAAGTTTGTTCATTGGACTAATAAAGTAGAGAAGCTACCCTGAAATCTCCAGTGAAAATATAATATATTTTATGCGTGGAACGCTGTTAAGGATGAATTAATACAATTTAAATATTGACATATGTTATGTTGTTAAACTGTTAATTTGAATATCCGTTCGTGATGTTATAACTTATAAGTCTGATTAGAGTTGGTGGTGCCAACCTTCTGGAGACGTGTCCTCTTTTGTTAATTACTGACGACTCTGTGAAAGAGATATAGAACTGCATGTGGGTCACATGAAACTCAATTAACAATGACTTCACCATCTCGAGCTTGCACACAAGAAAATGAGCATATACCAGGAATCTAATTTTGAGAAGAATAAGAGGGTTTGAAAAGTGGTGTCAATTTGGACCAAACCCACATTTCTTGTACCATTCATCTTGTGGACTATCAATGAGTTGATTGGCTCTAGACCTAATGTTTAACAAGTTTTGATTATTTTAAGTAGATCTTCAAACAATTGATCTCTCAACAATATTCAAATTTACACATTTTCCCTTTTTTATATACTCCCGTTTGGTTGGAGTAGGGTTTGCTAGCTATTTTAATTTAATCATGAGTCGTAAGACGAATTACATTAATAAATAAGGCAAAGTTGAACATGAGGTAGATGACTCTTTTCACAATGGAATAAAGAATGATGAAGTAAGGCATTACGTGGGTTGTTCCTTAATAATATTATCATGGACTTGTTCTTAACATTTGAATTAAGACGTACTGTCTGGTTACACACAGTTCAATTAACTGAGACATTTTGATGGATGAGCTATGGTGCATTAACATGTTATATCTCCGTAGAGTTTTATGTGGAACACAATTATGCAAGACAAAACATGTGGTGGTGGTCATGGCTCATCCTCAGGTCTCAACGATTAAACATGGAACATATATTTTGTTTAAACTAGCATCCAGAAGAAACTACAAATTCTGTTGTCTTTTTTTTGGATTCATATTTAAAGAACAAACACGGATACTTCAGTTTTGGAACAAGTTAGCCACATTCTCCTTAACGACAAGTCATCCTAATCCAATATAATGGAAATTCCTTATTGCAATCAAGTCCCTAACATCCTCTTCAACTTTCCTCCGTCCCTTTGTTTGCTTGATTTTTTTTAACAATAAATAAGGATACGATGCTTAAATAAGATTTTAGAGTTCAAAATCTCATGTCTCTCTCTCTTACAAGCAATATTGAGGGACGAGGAATCAAATCTAGAACTTTGGATGTAAGGATAAATGTTTTTAACCACCTGAGTTACAAACCTCTTGCAGTTTAAAATCTCATCTTAAATACAACGTTATTTACAAATCCTAAGCCATCATCTTGTCAAAACCTTAATCTCATCTTCCAAACTCATCCCTCTAACATTCACACATTTTCGTCCGTCTCTTTGTTTTTGATTTTTTTTAACAATAAATAAGGATACGACGCTTAGATAAGATTTTAGAGTTCAAAATCTAATGTCTCTCTCTCTTACAAGCAATATTGAGGGACGAGGAATCGAATCTAGAACTTTGGATGTAAGGATAAATGTTTTTAACCATCTGAGTTACAAACCTCTTGCAGTTTAAAATCTCATCTTAAATATAACGTTATTTACAAATCCTAAGCCATCATCTTGTCAAAACCTTAATCTCATCTTCCAAACTCATCCCTCTAACATTCACACACAGAAAATTTCATATCTCAAGTTGTAGAATAAAAGACAACCATGATCATATCTTATCTTGATCAATATATATTGTCAAGGCACATATAATTTACAAGAACTTAATTAATTTAATTAATTACCAAGTAGTCTTAATTACGTGTTTAATTAATATTGTGTGGCGGATCATGCACACCACACTCAAATAATGGTGAGAAGAGAAGTAATAAAAGTCAACCATGATCATATATTATCTTGATCAATATATATTCTCAAGACACATATAATTTATAAGAACTTAATTAATTTAATTAATTAACAAGTAGTCTTAATTACGTGTTTAATTAATATTGTGTGGCGGATCATGCACACCACACTCAAATAATGGTGAGAAGAGAAGTTAGAATATCCTAAAGCATCTACGTTTTTAGGGTTTAGTTAACTTTAAATTGTCCGTAGTATGGAAGTCGTACGTATATATCAACTTCAATGAAAGCTCCACCGCCAGCATGTGACACTGGTTCATCCACTATTGGCTACCATGATTAAACGAAACCCCATCATTAGGTTTGGATATATAATATATAGCTTTAATTGAGAGATTGCTTAAATAATCTAATTTGAAGAACAATTTATGAAGTTCATTACGAATTTTATTTTAACGATCTGAAATGAACTGTCTATACACAAAAAAAGATCAACATGATTATTTGTGGAGTCTATTATGAATTTTACTTTAACGATTTGAACCGTCTATACACAGAAAATGTATCATTGCCTAGTTCGGATGGTATTTTGTGCAATTTACACCAAAAACCTCTTGTAGGCCCCCTTGAGCTTTATGTTATATAGATGAAGTCAAAAGGGCCAAATTAACGAACAATCATTAGAGAAAAATCAGTCTTAGGGTCGTCTAAACCAAATTAAAGGGAATGAACTGGAAGCATGCTTGTTGTAGTTTCCTTTGAACGTGTTTCCTGAATCCTGGCACGACCAAAATATAGATGTATTATATATATATATAGGTCGGCAAGTTGTTCCATGCATTTGGGTTTGGCGAAAGAAAGAGACATGAGTTAGAGAGTGACCCGTGATCATGTGAGGCTGATTTTCTTGGTTTTATTGAGAAAAATACATCGCATATTTTCATACACTGTGCAGGTTAGTTCTTTCATCTATATTTGAAAAGGTAGGCTGCCCGCCACCCCCAATCTTTTTCTTCTTTTCTCTCTTTCAGGATAGAAATGAGTGCTATTTTGAATATACATGTGGCACATTTTTAGTAGAATCATACACCCATAAATAAAACTTCTCGATAACTTGGCATAAGGTGGGTGAAATACAATTTGCATCCTTGAATTTTTATTCCTTAGCTTTCAAATGTTGAAATATGTCCCAAATTCAAATATCTCATTTTCCGTTTTTAAAAAATAAACCTTTCAAAATGTTACAAATGAGGGCATCTTGAAATAAAGTGTTTTTTTTTTTTTTCATTCAACATTAGTCTATGAGATTTGAACTTGGAATCTCCTTCAATAAAGTGAAAATTTTAGTGCCACCGAACGAAAAAGATTTACTTCAATTTAAGTATTGCCACTTTTTATAATTATCATTAAAGGGAAATAGTACCCTTTTTTCAAAAAGGAGGTCAATTTAGTAAACACGCATTTACCAAAATCTAAATTGTTCATTTGCTCATTAATGCACCATTTTTTTAACTGAAATATTTTTTGATTGGACATAGAGCTTGTTTGGGAGCGATTCTAGGAGGACTAGAATCGCTTATGGGGAGAAGCACTTCTCCATATAATCACTTTAAAGTGATTTTAAGCTATTTTATGAAGGTGGATGTGCCTCTCCATAAAATAACTTAAAGTGATTATACAGAGAAGTGATTCTCCATAAAAAGGATTGTTGATTTATCCAAAATAACTCCCAAACGAGCTCATAAATTACAATAAAATCATAATTCCTAAGAAAACTCAAAAGGTTTGATGAGAATGTTGTACCACGTTATAATGTTAACATGATATGCCACATACATAAAATAAAAGGTAAGATAATCAGGAATGTTAATAGAGTAACCAATGGTCATACCACATCAACACAATAGCGTGGTATGACAATCTATACAAATTTAGGATGGTGTATTCAATTTGGACTTTAAGGGATTCTAAATGACTTTAAAAATTAAGGAGTATTCAATTAGGTTTTTAAAGGAGTATATAAAAATCCGGGTGTATTTAACTAGCCAGATATTGAGTTGATATAATTACAGTTTAGTACCCTGTACTTACACCCTTAAGGCATGTTAGTCCCCGTCTTTTCAATTTTTACAATCGCATACCCCGATCTTTTAAATTTGTTACAATGTAGCTCCGCCGTTAGTGTTTCTGTCAAATCTCTCCGTTAATTGCCTACGTGGCACTGTGGGTCCCACATTATTTATTTTTTAAAATTTAAATTGATTAAAATATGAATAAAATATTATTTTTTTAGGAAAAGTTAAAAAGAGAAGAAAAAAAAATATTGGGACCCATTGACTCAAAACCAGCGGCCCCTTCGATCCTTTCTCCCCCCCCCCCAACCCTAACCACAGCCCCCACGAACCCAGAACCCCAGTGCCCCCCACCCTCTACCCCAGCCCGCAACAACAGAAAAGAGAAAAAAAAAAATCATCCACCCCCCAACGAACCCAGAACCCCAACAAAGCCCCCACCCCAAATCGGTGAAATATGGAGCCAAGCTCGGCTTGAATTGGGTCCCGCTCTTTCTTCTTCTTAGACTTGTTAAGCTTGCCGTCAAGCTCTGAGGGCCTTCCCCTGTAAACCCTGTCACCGATGCTTTTGGGATCGATCTTGCCCCAAAGAGACTCAGGCACGCTGTTGGGCTCGGGACTGTCATGCGACCCTGCACCCCCGACCATGTTCTGCGCCATGAATCTTATGTATCTCTCTGCAAATTAACCACTACAGAACAAAAACCTCAGAAACCTAATTGGAAAAAGACAAAGAAAAAAAAAACCCACAAGAAGAGTATAGGGTTTTAGGATTTTTTTTTTGTTGAATTGTAAAATTTGACTCCAAAGAGAACAATTAGAAATTGGCCTGCGGAGATAGAACAAAGTGTAGGTTCTGGTTCAAGTTTGATGAGGTTTGGCCTGCGGAGCTTGATTTTTTTTTTTTTCCCTCTTTTCTGTTGTTGCTGGCTGGGGTGGAGGGTGGGGGCGCTGGGGTTCTGGGTTCGTGGGGGTTGTGGTTACGGGCTGGGGTGGAGGGTGGTTGTGGTATGGGTTTGAAGGTTGGAGCTTGCGTGGTGGTCATGGGGAATGGGGGGAGAACATATCGGTGGGGGAGAGGGAGAGCGCAGAGGGGAAAGAGAGGTGGGGGAGAGGGAGAGCGCAGAGGGGAAAGAGAGAGAGAGAGAGCGATTGTTTTTTTAATTTTTTAATTTTTTATTTAAAAAATAAATAATTTATTCATAGTTTAATCAATTTAAAATTTAAAAAATTAAAAAATATGGGACCCACAATGCCACGTAAGCAACTAACGGAGAGATTTGACGGAAACCCTAACGGCGGAACCACATTGCAAAAAATTTACAAACTAAGGGTACCTGATTGTTAAAATTGAAAAGATAGGGACTAACATGCCTTAAGGGTGTAAGTACAGGGTACTAAATTGTAATTAACCCTAATCTCTATGTCCATATTTCCAATTTGCAAAATGGTGACATGCATGGAAGTAAAAACGAAAATATACTTAAACTGGATAAGCAGACCAGCTGTCACTGGCAAAGTGAAAGGCAACGAAACTGGCCGCAATGCACTTCCACAATCAAAGTCAATAATCACCAAATCCGTCACGAAATTTGCACCCGAAATTGCCAAACTCTTTTCACACTCAAACAACAACATCAAAACCATCAAAATTGGCTTAGGCTCTGTTCTCTTATGTTACGCCTTGGATATACCGTTCGAACACGTGTCCATCTGGATAGCCCCCCACGTGTCACATACAACCCGCGAGGGAGTTGTCCAAAACGATAAATCCACGGGCATGATATTGATGATGACATATTTTTGTGTATATATATATATATACGAGGAAGAAGAACCATTGTTGCTTCAAATTCTTCTGGTGAGGTTTTTTTATTTATTGTCTCTGCAGATTCGAGTAGGTAGGAACAATAAACATGGCGGTTGTCGAAGGCCGGCTGGGAGGGTTTCTCATTGTTTTGACAATAATGGGCTTGGCTTTGCCGGTGTTCTTTATTGCACCGGTCCAGGGGTATAACCGTCCACCGCCGCGCAAAAACCTCTATGTCCCTTCTGATGATCCTGGTTCTGATTCTCCACAACAGGTACTCTGAATTATATATGTTCTGTTCTTTTCTTCGTAAAATTGTTTCTTCATTTTTGTGAAAGTTATTTTATTTTTTTTGTTGGGGGCACTTGAAAGCCAAATTATGGCCTTAATTAGATAGTGGTAATTAGAGAGATGAGTTGATGATTAAGTCGTTGGGTGAGATTAGCTTAGTCCAAGATGGATTACCAGACGAAATTGTTTTTTCTTTACTTACTTACCAACCACAATAAATTAACCGAAATCTCTTGAATTCCTAGTTTTTCTCTTGAACAAATGTTTTCTCTTTAGTCAAATGAATGGGGACAAATGGGAACTGAAAGGGAAAATGAATGGGGACAAACATCTGTGACACAAGAGGCCAAATAAGAGATATTGATATATATAAGATTTACCCTCATATTGTTTTTTATTTTTTTTTAAATTATTATTACTTGGTACAGTGAGATCTGAGTTTGAAATACACTCTCGCGAAGTAAAGAGTAGTATCACTAGACCAAATAATCATTTTTCGGAGATTGAAATGACCCTAATTTTGTTTTTCGGTCACCTGAACTTACGCATTAATTTCAATTTGTCATCTTAAAGAAAGATTTAAGCAAAATATCACCTTAAATTTTCAAAATCCATTATTTGTCACTTGACTATAACATCATCCAATTTTTCTTTCATTTTGAAAGGTATTTTAGTCTTTCCAATATCTAAAGTAGTGCTGCAACCTTCCCAAATTTGGAGTTTGGGGATCTTGAAATAGAGTCTGAAAATTCTCTTCAAAATGGAAATACTAAAATACCCTAAAAATGTATGGAAAATTGGATGATGTTATAGTCAGGTGACAAATCATGAATTTTGGAAACTTAAGGTGACATTTTGCTTAAATTTTTCTTTAAGATGACAAATTAAAACTGATGTATAAGTTCAGGTGACATTTCTACAAATATCCCATCTTTAAATTTACAAATACCAAGTCAATTTGAGAGTTTTATTGATTTGAAATGGGTTTAAAATGAACATAGTTGTTTATGTGCTGGCGCAGGTGCATATATCTACAGTAGGTGCAGACAAAATGAGAGTATCCTGGATCACCGACAGTCCAAGTCCAGCAACAGTGGAATATGGCACATCTCCTGGTGCATATGAGAAGTCGGCAACTGGGTCGACAAGTTCATACAAGTATTTGATGTACGAGTCTGGGGAAATCCATGACGTGGTCATCGGTCCCTTGGAACCCAACACAGTATACTACTACCGCTGCGGATCCAATTCGGGTCCTGAGTTCAGTTTCAAAACCCCTCCTGCATCTTTCCCTGTCACATTTGCAGTCGTAGGTATGTAATAACACGTTAATAGGTTAATTTTTGATTGAATGTGCGGTTCAAATTTGTAATATCGTGATATAAGTATATGCGTCGCTCGCGATATAAGACTGCAAATGTTTTTTTAGTCATAGATCCTACTATCACGTTAATTAGGCAATCAGTAAATTTGGTCCAAATTGTTAAATTTTGTTACCCTAATACAATACACATATTTTCTATATATGTAAATTTTTCTCTTCAAAAAAGAAAATTAATAATGTGCATTTTTTGCAGGTGATCTTGGGCAAACTGAATGGACCAAATCAACCCTCGATCACATATCCAAAGCAAACTACGACATGTTATTACTACCAGGAGACTTATCCTATGCAGACTTCGACCAACCTTTATGGGACTCATTTGGGCGTCTGGTGCAGCCCTTGGCAAGCCAGCGGCCTTGGATGGTGACACAAGGCAATCACGAAATCGAGAAAATCCCCGTCCTACACTCGTCTGCCTTCACTGCGTACAATGCAAGGTGGCACATGCCGTACGAAGAGAGTGTTTCGGATTCGAACCTCTACTACTCATTCGATGTGGCTGGAGTTCATGTGATCATGTTGGGGTCGTACACTGATTTTGATCCTAGTTCTGCCCAGTACCAGTGGTTGCAAGTAGATTTGGGGAAGGTGGATAGGGGAAGGACCCCGTGGATCGTTGTGCTTATCCATGCTCCTTGGTACAATTCTAACAAGGCTCACCAGGGTGAATCTGAATCTATTAACATGAAGGACGCCATGGAAGATCTGCTCTATCAAGCTCGCGTTGATGTTGTTTATGCTGGCCATGTACATGCATATGAGCGTTTTGTAAGTTTTCTTCAAATTTTTCGAGTTTATAATTTACGAGAAAATGCTAGATAGATCGCATTAGACATTATTAAGGTGTCAATGCTAAAATCACAAGATCATCAAACATAACAAAAATGTAATTCACAAATAGATCCTACATTTTAACATGATCCCTTTACCATTACTCGAATAAACATATTAACTTATTCAGAACATGTCTCTTTATGTAAATATCATATCGTTTGTCAAAAAATGTATCGGTTTGGGATTACTTTCGATTACTTGATTTAGTTTAATTTGTTATTAATGGTCTCATCTAATTATTCCATTGTTCTATTTTAGACCCGCGTTTACAAGGATGAAGCCAATAATTGTGGTCCAGTGCATATTACCATTGGAGATGGTGGCAACCGTGAAGGTCTTGCGAGCAAGTAAGTTGGTTTAATTTCTTAGTTACTTGTTAATTAATCATTTTATTATTAAATTTCTGCCGATTTATACATATAATTTTTTTTCTTTCTCTTTTATATATTTATAGGTATAAGAATCCGCAACCCAAAATATCGGTTTTCAGGGAGGCCAGCTTTGGGCACGGGCAGTTAGTGGTGGCAAATGCAACTCATGCGCGGTGGACATGGCATAGGAATGAAGATAGTGATGAGGCAGTTGCCAGTGACTCCATTTGGCTCACAAGCCTCTCCTCTGATCCTGCCTGCAAAAATTAAAATTCCAA
The DNA here is from genome assembly GCF_002207925.1 of Prunus avium. Next base: position 465,025 of record NW_018921545.1, read on the forward strand.
TATTAAATTGCATAATATTCATACTATATGTTCCTTCCAATCCAATTAAAATAATCAAATGAAAAAGAAAATGAAATTTCTTTATTCAAAGGTCTAGTAGCTTTTATTTATTTATTTTAATTTTCAGTTTTATGTAATCAATTTTACACTTTTTCTTAAAAAAATTCTTTATATAAAATTAAAAATGTAATTTGAAAAGGAAAAAAACACCTAAGCCCAAGTATCTTATAATGAGGGCCAAATAAAATTCTTTTGGGTAATGAGTGCACGGATCAAATCTTTAGAAGCATTTAGAAAGGCCAAAGTTATAAATAAGCAAAATGCTTTCCCTGTCAGGGTAAGCCCAACAAGCCCGACCCAATTTCTTACATTAGGGCAAGTCCAACCCTCAAACTACGACTTTGCTCATGTCCACTCCTTTGCTTAAACATTTCTTATCATGTTGCAGATGAATCAGTCCAACACCAAAAATCCCAAAATCTTTTGCAATGAAACTGGGCATGTTGGATTGTCAATACGGTCTAGCCTAGTAGCAAATGTCTTGATTTGCGTATCACTGATTTCATGTTCGAATTCTCATGATACATTAGCAATATGCCAGTATGTGTGAGAAAAACCCCCCTCCTCTTCCGTTTTAACTTTGAAGAAAAGCAAACAAACTGGGCATGTTGGATTGGACAATTAAATTAAATTAAATGTGGCAATTTGATCATGACTGTGTGGAAGAAAGGATCAGCAGTTGACTTCAGTGACAGTGAAGCAAACAAAAATTTCAACCAAAATCCATCCCCATATGATATCCCCAAGAAAAAAAAATGATCAGATTCGCATAGTAATGAAAAACCCAGTTGAAAATGCTGATAGAGTCGTCATTTTCTGTCCTATCAATGCAATTGGGTATGAGTTTTCACTTTGCAATAATAGTCTGCCATATTAACATGCCTCCTACAATTTGAGCACCATTCTTTTGGATTCATAACGATGTTTTTTAAAAGCAAAAAGAATTAAAGAAAAGTCAAATGTGGTTATAATTTTCTTGCTTAGGAAAACTGTAGGTCTGATGTGAAGTTGTAGTTTCGTCCACCAGAGTGAATAATAATTTGTGTTAGTATTTGTTGGATAAACCATCATTTTGTGAGATAGGTTTACACTTGATCATGGACCCTCTTTGGGTTGTGGCAGTTTAATTAGTCCACGGATGGAGATGATTTTGTTCAGTTAATGATACGTCTTTCCAACTAAAGTTGGTGGCTTTACCAAATCAACTTCAGCATCACTTTTTACATAAAATTAAAAAAAAAAAAAAAAGACCTTTATAATTTGGAGAAACTATTTCATATTTTATGTTATATGTCCTCATTTTGCCTTCAATTTTTCTGTTATATGAGAGAACTTTTGTAGCTCAAGTGTTCATTATTATTTTTTCGATTCGTTCTTATCTATAGATAACGCAACATATAATTTATGACTCCATGGATGGAGGGGGATTCGAACTCCCTATACTCCTATCAACACATATGTTTCCCAAACTGACTCTTTCAATCGCTCAGACATCCATCCTCTTCGGACTTCGCTCGCCCTATCTATACGCACTGGTATATAGGGCCTTATTTATGTGATTTGCTACACTTACTTGCACATATCGCTTTCATCCACTCCGGATCGCTTGACTTCAAGCTCAAATCACTTTCCCGCGCGATTCAGGTTCTCGGTGGATTCCCGAGTTTGAACTTACCCTTTCCCATTTAATCTTCTTTTTGGTGACAACATTTTTGCTGAAGTACTGAATGGTACTACTGTTACTCTTTTTGCTTTGCTTTTCATTGCTTTTTGGGTTAGAGATTACTCCTTAAACATAACTATTTTGGTCATAAAAATAGAAACTACGTGAGATCCACTTATCTAAGTGGGTTCCACCAAAATGGAACCTACACTAGGTAGGTATCCACTGATAAACGAGGGTTTAACCAGGGTTGGTCCTATTGTTTTTGGGGCCTAAACGCTAGAAGTAGACTATGTTATGTGGACTTCCACATTCACATAATATGGTCTATTCTAAGAATTTTAAAGAGTACTCTGAGGCTGAGATTTTTTGGAATATTTTATTTGAAATTAGATGAGATGTTATTTGCACTTCAAAATGAGTTTCTTTTACTTCTCATATATCTTCTTACATTAAAAAACATCTTTTACTCCCGTTATTTCTGATTACGAGTTTCACCTGCATTTTTGTTATAGTAAAAAACACAATCTCACTCCCGTCATTTCTGATTACAAGTTTCGCCTGTACAAAAGATATAATTAACATCAAATTCACAATCTCTAATTCATGTTTCAGCTAGAAATAAAACAATGCTTTTCAACAAGCATCCAATTAGAACTGAGAATGGGTTGGAACAGGATTCAGATTGCAAATACTCTAGTCCCCACCTATGGGGCTATAAGCCTATAACCGTGTGAGAACTCATTAGGGGATTTAATTAGTGATCTATAGATTCAGGCCAGAACCCAGAAGACAGAAAAGAAAAAAAAACACAGGGTTGTCGACGATCTTCTCTTACACGTGTGGTCCCAAAAGAAAAGAAAAAACAAATTACCACCCTAAAAGTTGAAATTATCAAACCCCTTCCTTAGCTCACGTGTAGGGTTCAATGCACTTACTAACCATAATAATGTAGAATTTCATCATTAGCCATGCAGGAATTGGAATTATGTGAAATCATTAAAAACGACCTCAGAAAAAAAAAGAAGAAAGTTGGTCTTTAAAGGCTTTGCCATGTTGATGAGGTCATATCCACGAGCTCTTTCAAATTAAATCCCAACTCCCATTACCCGTAGATCAGATAAGAACACAAACCAACCCATGATTAAAGGGATTAATTTGGGCAAATTATGAAAATCTCCAACTTTTCACGTGTCTTAAATCAATGCCATATCCGCAAATGCGGGTTATGCTGGTTGGTCAAGACCGCTCTTGTATCTGAATTCAATCCCCTTTTCTGTACATTAGAATAGTTTAGCATTTCGCTTTTGCCGAAAATAAAGAAATCAATGCCATCCAATAAAATTGCAGGGGTCAGCTGTCTAAATTTCACCAGGGGTGAGGTAATCATAAGTTTTGTTTGGGTAAAATTAGGGCACTGTGCATACTGGTAATTATAGGCAATGTGCATGATGATGGGGGTTCATGAATGCCTGTTATCTGTGAACCATGCAAAATCTCTTGAGCACTGCCATAGGCATTTATGTAAGCAAACAAAACCCCTAACCCAATTGAATCATGAAACCCCGTTCTTCAATTTCCTCTCTGGTTGATTTTTTATTTCTTTTTTTGAATTGGTATTAAAAGGGTGGCTCCAATTTGCTGCAAAAAGTAAGACGGTTATTTAAGATGGGTTTGAATTGAAGGGAAGGATTATTACAAAGGGGAAGAGAACCATTATTGTTGGGGATGGCCATCATTGGTTGTTTCAGACCTAAGATTTATAAGGCTGGGATTCTCTACACACTTAGTCAAATTGAGTCCACTCTTTGCAGGCCTCTGCAGAGCACCCTTTTGCCCCTATGCTTTGGTTGACCGGATCATAGTTTGAATGACGGATGGATTTGACCCGGCACATCACATGTAGTGAAAAAAACTTACATGTAACGGGGATAGTAACGTTTTGTTATCCCAAACCAATAACACAATGACACGTGAAAAAATTATCCTATATTTGGGGGGTTTTATTTTATTTTTTATATTTAAATATGGCTTAAGAT
>NW_018921545.1:468855-483927 GCF_002207925.1 Prunus avium
AAGATCTCAAGGGGGGAGAAATTAGTAAAAGGAACTTTCATACTTATAGCATCAAACATCAAGGAGTATCAATCGAATCTACCCCAGATATCAATAGGGATTAACTATAGACATCATGGCATGTCATTTTGTTGACTAGAATGCCATATTCAAAATCTGAGGTTTTAACTAAAAATTTAATAACATAATATGTTAAATTGCATGGTACGGGAATGTTAAGATAATATGTCACGAGATTCCGAATGGTATCTTGTAGATTTTGAACAAATGTCCCAAGAAAAGAAATTATGTCCAACACATTACCTAACACATGTCCAAAAAAAAAGTACCAAAGGCATGCATGAAAAACGTTTAGCAAAAAATGCCTCTCAAACAGAAAAAGAAAGCTAACACAGTTAAGCAATCGGATGATTTCATAAAGGTTATTATCATAAAAAAAAAAACCAAAACAAATGGAAAATGATGAGAAACCACCCACCCATGTTCAACCATAGGAGTTCAGAGAAATTCACGCCCAAAACCGGCACCTTCTTCATCTAACTTTCATCAAAGCTCAGTGGGTGGTTCAATTACAACCACCGCAAGAAAAGAGCAAAAGAATCAATAACAAATTTGTAGAAAGTGTCCAAGAACAGAGAAAGTTAAGGCGAGGCTAATTACAAGAGACTCATCTCGTCAATAGGGTAGAACCTAATATTTCACAAACATAACATGCCACTAACATGTTTCGCAAATGAACATCAATATGACTTGTTAATAATCGTATGATTATTTTGTCAACATGTCATGAACTTGACATGATAAGGCTTGACTCGAACACTTAAGTTTTTTATGAGTATTTGTGTCGTAAGCAAAAGTAAAAGTGTCGTTGGCCTATTAATCCGAAGTTTGATATCAACTCGGTCCATTGGGCCCAAATTTGACCAAATATAGAACCATTTCATGTATTACTAAAATCTCATTTGGATCAATTTGACATTAGTTGTAATGATATTGGAATCCAAATATGAAATTATAAAGACGAAACATTTGACTTTATGAGGAACGTTGTAACAATAAGGTTTGATAAAAGAAAACCGTTGAGGTCAAAATGGTCATTTCCAGCATTGCCAGCCCATGGATTGAAACCCATAATTAGATTGATGTAAGCAGAGCCCCAAATGAGGAGTGAAATGAACGAGCTCCACGAGGGACAACAAAGCCAGATGGACAATTCTACCCTTACACCCATAGACCCTTCCAAAACACCACCTGTCAACCATGATGTTTCACGTTAAACCACTCATAACCCATGAGGGCTTGGCTTGGCCCCTACCCCCCCTCCTCCTCCCTCACCATTATTTCAAGCTCAACCCCCTAATTTTGGCAACCAAAAAAAAAAAACCTCCTTTACTACCCTTGGCCTAATAATTATGATTCTAATAACGTAAAACAAAACACCATTGATGGTGCAAAACGTGCAAGTTATCTAGCAGGGGCAAAATGGACATTTTGATTTATGTTTTTGGTTAGGGTTGGAAATAGCTCATAGGAACAAAGGCCTATGAGTCTTTTGCTATAAGTTAATCCCCCTACCCCCTTTTTCTTTTTGTTGGAACCACCTGTTTTTTTATAGCTTGGATTCATATTTGGGTTAATGGGTTTTTCACAAAAACACTCCTCTATCTCTAGGAACATAACATTATTAAAAAAATTAGCATAAATGAATAAATTGGTTTATACCAAATTTGTCCCTATATGGATGATACAATCTTTGATATGACCCAAAAGATACAATATAGCAGGTCAGATTTCTTGACCAAAAAATGACAAAAATGGAGGGAAGGGAAAAAAAAACCAAAATTATTATTGCCAAGTTGCCAACAGTTCCCAACAAAAAAGAAAATAGATAATGAAATGAAATGGGAAAAAAAAGAAAAGAAAATGGAGGGACAAAAATAATAGGAGCATAAATAAAACAAAAGAGTAATTGATGATGGAAGGAGAGGGATGTGGAGGGAGAGGAGGGGGTGGTGATGATGGTTTAGAACCCAATCCAAACCATCATTGCGAATCTTGGGACGGCCTAGCCCACCATCATTTTACAAGCCCTAGCCGTAAGTCCCATAATTGTCCCTTCTTCATATCCATAATGCCATTTTTATGTGACCAAAATGCCCCCAGCTCCCTCTCTCTCTCTCTCTCCTCTCTCTCTCTCTATGCTGCAAAACCCCAAAAACCATCATCATTCACATGACGCCATATTCATCATCATTCATAGAAGAGAAAACCCAAAACACTTAAAATCTTTTAGGCCTCCTAACCGGCCGCCTTCCATGCTTACACATGCATGATTGTTGTGTCAGAGAGAGAGGGGCATGTCCCCTCCTCCCTCATGAGCTTCTCTCTCTCTCTCTCTCACAAGCTCCTTTTTTCTCTTCTAGTTTGGCTCTATAAATTAAGGCCTTCTTTTGTTCCCTTTGTCCCTCACTACCAACTTCTTCCTTTTTCCACTGCTACTTCTTGTTACAAACCAGATTGCTTCCTCGGCCCAAAGCGCGCTCTCTCTCTCCCTCTCTAACCAACCACCTCCTAAAGGTGACTTCTTTATTCATTTTATCTATCTATCTATCTCTATATATAAACATATAAATATATATTTCTCTGTGTCTCTCTGTCTCATCTTCTTTTTCTTGATTATTTTTCATGTTCTAGAGGCCCTTCTTGGGTTTTTATCAGAATTGCTAGATGAGTGAGTTCACATTTGGGTTTTATTGGTTTCTTCTTCTTTGTCTGTTCCACACCTCATTTTGAGGAGAGAATGTCTGCGTTTAGAATGTTTCGCACCTTGGATTCTCCAACATTTGTTTTTTTTATTTTATATTTTTTTAAAACGGTTTGTTTGTCTCTCTCTACACTCCATGGCACTCTGTGGAACTTATATTTCTATTTTCATTTTCTTATTCTTTAAAAAAAATTAAAACTTTTGATCATACCATCTTCTTGATTGTGCAAAAGGGCAAGAGTTGTATTTGTGAATGCTCTTTTAATGAAACAGAGAAGTTGAAGTCTTCTGCAGTTTGAATCTGATTTTAGGATTTTTATCCTTTTCTTTCATGTACGGGAAGCCGAAAGAGACCATTTTTTCATTGAGTGCAGTTTTAGACTACTTATGATTCCATCTCTCTTTTCTTCCCTAGCAAACAATATATATCTATAAATCTACCATAGTGGTCCAAAACTTGTTAATAAGTTGCTCTTGGCCACCACCTGCTCTGCCTTTCCCCTGTTGTCATCACCTTCTTTTGTAAAACTGTCATAAGTACTTCCAGTAAAAGCAGTGCACAAAGCACATTGTAATCTGTTTTTGGGTAACTGTTCTTCTTGGATTCAAATAGGTTTATTGTTTCATTCATTTTGTTAAAACTCTAGGCACTCAGAAACAAGTATTTTTTTCTTCTTCTTAATTCTATATGTTTTGTTCAATTTTCTGTTTTTTTATATATTAAGATTGATTTAAAATATAGTGTAATGTTAGTGTCTCCATGTGTTAAATATATACATATGTTTGACAATAATAATAAAAAATTATCTGAGATACTCTTGTGTTGATAACTTTTTGTTGTTTTGGTTTCAGAAGCATCATCACAGAAAACCCAAAAAAATTCACAGCAATGGACAGGCTGAACTCAAAGCTGTACTTGCAGAACTGCTACATAATGAAAGAGAATGAGAGGCTGAGGAAGAAAGCACAGCTTCTCAACCAGGAGAATCAAGCCCTGCTCTCTGAGCTGAAGCAGAAGCTTTCCAAGACAAACTCAAAAGCCAATGCAGCAGCAAACAACAATATTCCTGACCTCAATCTCAGCTCCAGCTCCACCCAAAACCCTTCTAGTTCCAGCAACTAAAACATATAGCTAGCTGGATAGAAATATCATGACCCCACTAGGACTTAGCTTTTTTTGTGTAATATTTTTTAGTCAAAAGCGGTAGTTGTTCCAGTTTTAGATACATAGAGGAAAAGTGGTTAGTGTATCTTTGTACCAAGGATACCTCTGCTTCTTCTATTTCCTTATCTTATGCTATTTTCTCTTTTTTGGGGGGTTTAGGATATAAAAATTTCTGGTCTACAAGGATGTATCAAGCTATCTGCTAGAAAGAAATATAATATTTATTGTAGCTCTCTCTCTCTCTCTCTCACAACTGTTTCAACTGAGTATCCAAATTGGAACTAGTGCTCTACACCAATTGATATACAAGACATCAGATAATGCAATCTATCTCATGAGCTTCATAATCCAATTCAATGAAAAAAGAAATAGATAACTTCCCCTACTTTTATCACAAAATCAAAGTGCAGTGTAAACCAAACTAAAAAGTAAGAAGTTTCAAATGTGCAGCTCTCATTTTTGTACTGCTATTTGCTGTCAAAAAACCTGATAACATCTCCTTTAATTCTCACTTTAATATCCTTTAAAAAAAAATCACATGAAAATGGAAGAAATAGATGGTCAAACAGTAAATCACATGGGAAAGTAATCATGCATGCGTACAGAGCCAAGTTTCTTAATTGGCAAACTGGTTCTGACATGAGGGTTATAATTTATACAGCGAAAAAACAGAGTAAGCAACATGAAGCACCAGTAACGGTGCAGCTAAAACCCTACCACCTACTGCTTAGTTAGATAGAATAGAACAGATTGTTTTTCTTTTTCTTCAGAAAGGATTGTATATATTTTAATTTGAAAACTTTGCATGCAGATTCTGTGGCTATCTGAGAAGAGAAGAGAGGTGATAGGAGGATCCAATCAGAGGGAACGTCATCAAAAGATTCAGCATATAGAAAGTCAATATGGGTTCATGAAGTTTGAAAAACAATAAAATAAATGAATGAATAAATAAATAAATAAATAAATAAATAAATAAATAAAAGTGGTAACCCACAATATCAAATATCAAAGTCATGGAAATGACATAAGTCTCGTCGTCTCTTGGCATCTGTATATCCTTTTAAGTTGACCATCACACAAAACAAAATCTAGCAGAAGAAGAAGAACATAAAGAAAGAATGTCTAATCAAAACTTGAATGCGTCTAACAAACCCTACCCATGGCTATGACACCTTACCACATCACCAACTCAGGAAAATCAATTTCAAGGTTGAAAAGAGCACCATGGTTATGATAGCCAATGCATAAAAATTCAGACCCACAAATTTATTGAAATTGGAAAAAAAAAACCCAAAACCATGAAATGGGGTTGTTTTTGGTCATCAGCATTGACCTTGTTTGACGTAGTATCCTTAAGATTCTGGTCATCATAACAATATCTAAGACGATTGAATTTGGAAGGGAAAGGTATATAAAAATAAAGGTCCCTTTGATGTTGGCCCAAACGATTAGACCTCTAAAGTGCTTAAATAGATTTGATTGGTTCAACATTGTTAATGGAACATTCCATAATCCATCCATCCATCTAACCTCCAATGATATTTTGACCTGCCTAAGCCAACAATCATGCTATATCGCATTTCTTGGCTCATTTAGGGCATCATTAATAATCTGGTTACATGGTTTCTCAAACAAGTTTAGGGCACCATTGCGATGTTGTTGATGTTCTAGCAATGAAGGGCATATGCTTGTGCTTCCTTCCCTCTGAGGACTGTTACGCAAGGTGCGTGAGTGATTTTCCCTAGCATTTTCCTTCGTTTTGTGATTACGAGTAAGTGGTTCTTAGTTTTAATTTGTGTTTAACAGTTTCTTCTGAAAAAGATAAAGAATATTTTCAGTAATAGATTTAGGATTTTTCTCTCACAAATGTTGGCAAATTTCAGCAACAATGACATAGGTAAAGAATCCTGACAATTCTATTTATTTATAATTATTAAAATAAATAAAAGAAAGTGGGCCCATGAACACTAACTATTAGTTAACTTCCAAAAGAGCCATTGGTGTGTAGCCCGTGGATTATTAGATTGTGGGCTATGCATTTAGTTGATGATGGACCAGTTCTACCCTACTTGTTACTATGTACGGTCGAACCCAAGTCAATCCAGGGCCCAGCTTTGTTGGACAGAGAGACCACTTGAGATCTAGATGAAGGGTCGGGCAATCGTATTGTGGGAGCTTCTATAATGCAAGAATTCTACAATGGGGACTATGTTGAGGGGTTACAATGAAGAGGTTGAATCTAACAGTCCAATAATAACTCAGCAATAAATCGGGCGGCTACTAAGGACCCCCTCTTTATAACCCCTCATTCTAGCCTCCTTGATCTTATTGCAAGCTTCATAGAAAATTTTAAGATATTTTTAGGGTAAGAGGAAAAAATGAAAGTGCAACTAATAATTTCCCTAATAAACCATTTGGAAGTTGATTCTTGTAAGCATTAAGAACTAAGCACCAGTATAAACCAGGAAAATTAAAATAAATAATACAAAAGAAGAGTAAAATTTCAATGTAGATTAACTCACTATCTCACTATTTCACTATTTTTGTGGTAAAGAATATGGTATTAAAATAACCAAGTAAGAGTATTCAAAAAAGAAAAGGCCTAAAGTGCAATACCACCTTCAGAAAGTGAATCATTTGGAATTCTAGAAAGATAGAACTAGTTGAGAAATTCTTGTCAAGTCTAGAAAATGATAAGCTAAACAATTAGTGTTTGTTACGTATTTATCTCTCTTGGAGCTGAAGAGCATTTTTTTCTTTTTCTTTTTTTATAGCTGAGGAAACAACATCCATGTTATACAGAATCATGCTACAAAAGATTTTAGGTTAAACAAACCTATTTACTCTGAAGATTTCACAGGCTTAGTTCCCAGAACAATATCCTTGCCAACATACGCAATTATCTGTTCTATCGTTATACAACTCTGGGCGAGTCATTGGAAAAAGAAGCCACAGGAAACCCACAATTCCAGCTACAGATGCCACACTTACTATTCCTGGAACAATAATGAAGACAAAGATGAGCTTTGATCAAGAATTGAACTAACACAACAGACTTAAAAAAACACACGGCCATGTGGAGACAACAAAGGATTAGAGGGCCTCTTAGTGATACATCTAAACTTTCGTACTGAGTAGGTCCAGGGTGTGCTTATGGAAAGGAAAAAAATTGGCTTCAGTCTTTTCCTGTGTGAACAGGACAGACTCTAGAGCTGCATGCATGCCCAAGTTTGGAGAACAAAAGCCAAACAGGGGTGGCAGGGCGGTACGCTCTGCTCTCTCGCGACCCCGTGGTTGGTTGCATAAGTTGATTCACTCCTTCCTCAGCATTCGTCGATTGGTGGCGTGGGAAAGGGGCATTCGATCACGGGCAAAGATGTCGATGCAACTCATTATGCAAGTTATGAATTCAAGGTAGAGGGGTTGCCTGATTCACCAGTCTTTCCTCCAGACTTAGAGTAAGGGAGGGAGTCCCTGTAGGAACACCAATATTGTTGTTATAGGTATAACTAGTGCAATAGGTACTCCAACTGTAAGAAGGTACTCCTACGAGGATAGCATACCACTAACTAAGAAAGACTTGCGGATGCAGAGCACGAACGTCTGTACTTTAAGACAAGAGTGTAATGAATGGTAAAGACTCCAACTTGATAATGGTGTCAAGGGACGGAATGAACTGTATCGTAAGAAAGAGGGACAGAGTCACCTTAGAGTAATGGTTCGATCACCAGGGACTGAACCTAATGATCTGTGGCCCTAGAGCCTGCTTGCCCACTAGTATAGGTCGTGCTATGGGCTTTGGCTTATGTAGATCAAAAATGATGAATGGGATTGCGGTCTCAGTCCCAGATATTCAATATCCGGGAGCCGGTTTTCAATGATTTCCCTGGGGGAAGCACCACTTTTTGCCGTCTTCTCACACCTTGAGTGTGATTTCCATGGGGCACCTAACATTATGTCCTGTTCTACTGCGAGCAAACCTATGCCCAAAGATAGAGCTATAACTTTCCTATTTCTTGTTTTCATTTGAATGGATCATTTTATTGTGGTTTCTTACAATCATTTAGGTTCCTTCCCGTCTCCATTTACATGATTGACTTTCCATGTTGGAAAATAAAAGATAAAGGAATCTACAATTATCTCTTCACTATTTATGTGCAGACACCCAAGTTTCGTGAAATAGTTTCATGATGGTGAAATGAAGAAAAAAAAAGTAGTATGGATCTACACTCATTAATAACTAACAGCACTTGTGCAAGTTTCTGAAGTATAATCAAACATATGTGAGACACAAAATCACAAATAATACTGTTTACGTGTGCATTCTAAGGTTTCTCAGGTACGCATTTTTTGGTTAGTAGGTAGGCATTTGGTTAGGAAACTTTACTGCATACCTTTTCCCCGTGAAACTAGCACAGGCAGTCCCATAAAATTGCAAAATGCGTGAGCAACTAAAGGAGCAAGAAAATGTCCTGCATGAAATAAGTATGACACATATCAACGACATAGAAACATATCTCATGGGAAAAAGAGGAAATGAAAAGGCTGCCCATACACACCATATAATGTACTGTTTTGAAATGCATATAACACAAAATCCTATTGTCAAGGACGAGTGACACGGTAACAATGATGTAGAAAAGTGTCAACAAGCACCTACCAGTTTGAATGAAGAGAAAAGATGCATAGGAGCCAAAGACCACGGTATAGCCAAGCTGGAGACCTGACAAAATTACCTTCCATAAATTGAGTATCATATTGAAAATCATACAATTTTAAAATGTAAGTGATCCCAGAAACTCCAGAACTGAAAATACCACAGGTTAAGTTACTAAAAGAGAGGAGGAAGAGGGGATTCTATAATGCAACTGCATAGTGCTACCCATTTTCTTGGCTGAAATCTTTGTGTCCATCCAAATGCAAGGATAGAAAAGTTGAGAATACCTATGGCCAGGAAGGCTTTGGTCAAGTTGTAGTTTTGCTTGCTGTAGACGTCCTTTAGATGGTTTAAATGTGCTGTAAAAAATAACCATGCACAATAAGTATGATTTCTCTCCAAGTTCAGTCACTTAATCTGAAATACGAAAGAAAATTATTCTATTTTAAGTGGAAATTTCATAATGAGTACTTATATAAGCATACAAAGGGAAACTTGAAGTGATTATGCTGCAAAAACTTGGGAATTTCAGAGACAGCAAAAGTAACCAGAAGACAAACTGGTTTGTCATTTTTTCATCACGGGTATTTAGAATTTAATCCAGAGCAATTATAAAGAATTTATGGTTAGACCATATAAGCACATGCATGAATTTAAACAGACACAAACAGTAAGCATGATACTTTGCTCCTGAACAGCATCCAAAACTTAAGAATTCATTAGACATAAATGTTATCAACAATTAATACACAATCACCAGACTGCAGGAAATTATAAGAAATCCTGCTTAATTACCAACCTTGATGATGATAGACATTTAATATCTGCAAGAAGTGACATTTGTTTAACTTACCCAAGCTGAAGAAAATGGGGCAGAGAAAGATGACTGTGGACTTTTGGAATCCTCCGCAGAGAAGTAAAGGTAACATGCATGCTCTAAACACCAACTCTTCAGTAAGCGGGGCCTGTTAAAAACATACTGTCAATGAAGTGATGCCAGGCTTTATGTTTCAACCAACTGAAGCCAAAGACTCTATATCTCCATTGCATGATAATCTCACTTACAAAGCAGGAAAAGTTGACATGAAATATATTCATTATAGGGTGTACATAAATAAATAAACTAGTTCACCACTAAATAATACAAGGCCACTAACCACAACATAAGTACGCCAAACCAAAACATCAGAAGCTATTGAACGCGAACAGGCAACAATCTCTTCGGAGAAACTTTTGATATTGTCGAATGAAAGGCCTCCACCAAAATTCATGTGTTCCCTCAACGCACTCATCAATAATAGAGACTTGAGGACCAAGGATCCACCGTACATAAGAGCAGTCAATGTAAGAGGAAAGATCACAGCTTGCCACTGTTTCATACATAAAATTGCAATTCAGCATGCAAATTTTAGCAAGCATTGACCGTTCCAAATCTGCATATCATACACGAATTTAAATTCCAGATTACCACAGAGAGAAGAACGGCTGCTTTTTTCAGGTAAGCATTAGAACGATATTAAAGAGAAAGAAACATGGCCAACAAGATCAAGATTGTATCTTAGCATAATAATACTCACAATATGGTCCATTCGGATGCCGTATACACCTAACAGAGATGATGCCTCTCTGCTTTTCATCTGGCATTATTCAACAATGTGAACAAAGTGAGCTATTCTGATCAAAACCCATAACAAAATTGCTAATGGTCTACATATAATTGTACCCAGTGACAGAAAATAAATAATCAAACAAGGAAGAGTAACAATTTCAAAAATTTCATATCACAGTCAAAGTTGTCGAAACGCAAGAAACCCAATCATAACCTTAAGCTAAATTCTATTACAGAGGAGCTTAGTTACAGAGCTGGGCAGCCATTGTTCAAACCCAACAATCAAAGAACTTGAAGATCCATACTGGATCAGTTGACGATGAGAAATTAAAGCGAAAATGAGGTAGGGAAGAAGTGGAGCTTACAGGGAGGAGAAGGGCAGAGACGACAACGGAGACGACGGAAGAAATAGCGGCGCATATGAACCGTCGGATCATGAAGTTCTTGAAGGAAGGGGGAGGAGGAAGACGAAGGATTAGAGTCGGGACATAGAGAATTGCAACGTAGAACAACGCCATGGCGGCGCAAGCCACCACCGCCACTGCCTTCGAAACGCCGCCGTCGTCCATTTTGAGTTGAGAGAGAGATTTCCACTCACTGTTGTTTATCATTGAGATTGATTTTCGAGGTTTTTCTGGTTTTTTAAGTTGACATGGAGCTGGAGGGGACAGCTTGGAATTTCTTCCATTTCCTTTTGTTTATGCTGCTTTCTTGTCAAGCAAAGCCCAAAGGGATGGATGCTCTATGGGCTCTATGGGTCACCAATAAGCTTCTTTTCCCATATCTTTCATTGTCAATTTTATTCATGGGACAAATATTTATGTACAAATCTTATTTTTCCCTAATAAGACCTTCATATCTTTTATAAGGTTTTCCTATTTTGATAAGTGACATTTGTGATGAGGTTTTTTACATGACAAAAAGGAAAAAGTTCTCGAAATTAACATGTATCGATGTGGTGTCGACCATAGAGATTGTAATGTCAAAGTCCACAAAATTAGGAAGCATCGAGACTGCAATGTCAAAATCCAAGCTTTTGGGCCATGATAAATGCCATTAAATCTTCATTTAGACCTACAAATTTACTTGATTAGTTTGCTTTAGAAAAAAAAAAAAATCCAAGCTTTTGGGCCATGATAAATGCCATTAAATCTTCATTTAGACCTACAAATTTACTTGATTAGTTTGCTTTAGAAAAATGTAACGTATGTTAACTTGTTACTCACAATATTTTTTGAAGTCCTTCTTTTTCTAACAAGAAAATTTAATTAGATTTCATTTTAAGTTTTAGGGTAAATATTTTAATTTAATTTTAGTGGTAGAGGTACTTAGAGCATCTCCAACCGATGTGTCAAAACTGATGTGGAATAAAGGCTGGAGGTTGAGATGTTATTTTTGACATCCCAAAAGCAAGATGTCAAATGAATATTTTATTATTTATTATTTTCTTTTCTTTTTAATTAAAAATAAATCACACTAAAATGTAATAAAATAATAATTTAATTTGACATATCGGGTGGAGTGTAAAGCTGTGTAAGATGTCAAATTGCCATATCAGCCATCAAATTTAAATTTGATGTTTGGTATTTGACATCTCCCTTGGAGATGCTCTTAGAATACGAGTTTTGTTATAAAACTAGGGGGAATTGTAGAGAGCAATAAGAGGAAGAGAAATATAGAGAATTTATTCTATGAACTTGTATCAACTTCTCTTATTCATCTTTGATAAGCGCCTATTTATAGGCTTACAATAGAGGTATTTAACCCACAATTTATAGCTACTAATTACAATAATAAGGGCATAGGTTACAAAGCAATAAGGGGTGAAGGTAATGAAGTGGCCATCCACATTCCATAGATATATAACACTCTCCTTTGTATGTCTACCATACAATGACATTGTTGCCTCATTAAAAACCTTGCTTGGAAAACCTAGTGGGACAAAACCGAAGAGAAGGGAAAAAGAGTGCAACTTTCTTCTAGATCATTGATATGGTGTTGGACACGCTTATGTTGCCTCGTTAAAACCTTACTAGGAAAAACCCAGTTGGACAAAAACCTAGTCGAAGGGAAAAAGAGTACAACACGCATATGTCACGTACGTAGTAGAATTGGGATGCTCCCCCTGATTTTCATTAACTTTTGGAATTTAGGCTTTATAAAAAAGTTTTGGTAAAAAGGTTTGCCAAATTATCTTGTGAACGAATTTGTTTAACTCCAATCTCTTGGCTTTTTTATGAAACTATGTCACCCTTGATGAACCCTTTTCTAATTTGAGCAATACAAGTAACATTGTCTTCATACATGATCGTTTATCACACTATTCGACCTGCATTTCACTTTTCAAATGATTGAACTCTTTAGGAGCATCAGCAACTAATTTAATAGTTAGAATATGTTACAACAATAACAAATTTGAATTCAAAATACTCAAACTCTTAGTGTTAACTCTTAATTAATAATATTGTGGTACTTTATATCCTTCAAGGGGTCGCTTCATCCGATATATCTCAAATATTTCATGAGCTTTGAGGATTTCCATGTACCATATAGTCTTAATAAATATGTATTTAACACATGCTATAAGTTTCGCGTTAAAATTCCAACTGCACTTATAGAAATATGGATGCATTTATGATGAGATGGGAGACTAAAACCATGTCTCTCCCAGAAAACCTTATGTCATATTAGTGATCTTATTTCACTTCACAAACACCAATTCGTAACCTTCATACTTAACATTTGTAATTCGGTGTTTGAGCTATAGGTTTAATATCTCACACTTCATATTTAGTGATAAATTTAATTGTCTATTTCCATTTTGGCCAATCACTTAACTTGTCGACATTCATAAGGCAAGATTTAATATAATCATAGCCCTTAATGATTGTAGTAGCTTCTAATAAACCAAATGTATCATCAATTCGTGATTCCACAATTCTCATGTGCATGCGCATGCATAATTTATAAGCATCTCATTGCTTTGGGGTACCAATGCCTCTTCAGGGGCTTATGTTGTCACTTATGGGACAAACATTTCTTTTACGATGAATTAATTAGAATATGTGGATCATAACCTCCTATAAAGCGTTATTTTTTTATAGGGCTTGAATTTTTCAAATAATCACCCACTTTTGGGGAGTTAAGTTTTTAGAATCTATATTTTTGTCATGCTCCAAGAATGCATTATATATAGTCACTTATTGTCATGTTAATGGATTGTGATACATGAATATCAATCCATGCTTACATATTCATAACTTTATATATGCATTATCTTGATGAGACAAAAGCGGACCGATTCAACACTATTTCACGACGTTCTTCAGGAACTGCCATTTCTCCCCCTAACGGCAGGAAAATTGTCTCAAAATGTAGGAAAATAAACTCACCATCATTATCAAGTCAAATTGACTGGATTGGATAATGTGGGAGTTGTGCTCGTAAGCGTCTTGACAAGAGACAAATATGTGACCATTTTAGTAGGCACATTCAATAAAATTGGTGAAGTGATCCATAATTAAATGTTGTATAGGCTCACAAGTATCCCCTTGAATTATTTAAGGAAAAAGAGCTCAAAGCCAATTTTTGACTAAGATGATCTTATGACAGCTTTTATTTGTGAGCATTCTTTGTAATGATATTTGTTGGACAAGACAATATTTTGAGTCTTTAAACGATGTCCTTACAAATTTATAAAAATCTTATGTATCATTGTGGAACATGGATCCAAGACAGTCATGCCATAACATAAAAGTTATCTAATCAATGAACTTCTGATTTATGACATCATAATCTTCAACTACTTTAATAGTTGTGTAATATTGGGACCTTATAAACTTCTGGTTTATGACATCATAAACTTACCTAATGTTGGGGTCTTTTTCCGTCAGAAGGCTCGTCCGGGCTTGTTGATTCTCGAACCGCCATAGAGTGGTGGATTAAGCCTTCGTTGCCCCTTTTTCCGAGTTAGCGAGGACTAGGCCCAAAGTATCTCGAGGGAAAAGCATGTCCCAGGGGGGTACTCTGTTCTTCTTCCAGTGACTGCGTGTTTGATGTTGACGTTTTCGGCAGCTTGACGAAAAGTTGAAGATGACTTGTTGATGTAGATCTGAGATTATATTAGCTTGGCATGAGAGCTTGGAGTGTGGGAGCTAAAGATTCACAAGTTTAGCAAATGAGAATGCATGTGCTTGGCTTGGTGTTGGATCTGCTTGAGTTTGGGGTGTTGATGATTTGTTATTTGTGGCTATGGCTATGAGGATTTAAGAGTTTCAAGAGGAGGATGGGAGGAAAAGCTTGAGGATTGAAGACTATGGTATTTATAGCTTGGAAGGGTATGAGGAGGAAGGAAAATCTTGGTTGTGATGGTTGATGAATAGCTGGGATGATTGCTGCAATGCTTGCAGCAGCCAAAGGGAGAAAGGAAAGTGGTTCGATGGTTGCTGGGGGCTTGAGCAACCAAGAGATGTTGGTTGACAGCTGCTGGGATGCTTGCAGCAGTCAAAAGATGGAGGTTGATGGCTGGGATGGCTACTGGAATGCTTGTAGCAGCCAAAAAGAGAAAAGAAGATGAGTTCTCATGGTTGTTGAGAAGCTTGCAACAACCAAGAGAGGCTGGTTTTGGCTGGGCAAATGTCTCCCAATTTATAGAGGGGGAAGGCTCTCTTTGGTTTCCAATAGGTAAAAGGAAGTGTTGGAACTAGTTTATTTCCTATGGGTAAAAGGGAGTATTGGGACATTCTTATTTCCAATGAGTAAAGCTAAGCATTGGAAAATGACTATTTCTAACGGGTAAAGGGAAGTGTCAGAATTGACTTGTTTCCAATGGGTAATAGGGAGTGCTGGAAAAGGCTTATTTCCAACGAGTAAAGCTA
>NW_018921545.1:494244-504244 GCF_002207925.1 Prunus avium
CAGGTTTGGGAGTTAGTCCCCAATGAGGATGTGGATGGATACTTCCCAAAAATTCTTAACGGGTATAGTACTCCCATACCTGAGTCCAACCCGGCCCGTTACCATCCCTACAAAATGTGTGCCATTCTAATTACTTAGCGAGGTTGGAAAAACACCTCCCCTACCCCTAAATCAGAACCAAAAGTTGTTTGATGTCAGTCAATAAAGAGAAGCCAGAAAATCCCGTTGTAGTAGCCAAAGCAAGGCCTTCTCAGAATGCAGCCAATTCTTCCATGTGGCCGTTTTTTAAAGCAATGTTTTCTCAGAATGCAGCCAATTCTTCCATGTGGCCGTTTTTTAAAGCAATGTTTTAATGAGGCCACACTTATTGCATCATCGAGATACAGTTTTATATTGATTTGTATTAACATTGATGATCAAATGAAATTCTTCTTTTCTGATTTAAAAAGAACCAAAAAAGAAAATAGTAAATGTTTGAATTTTGCTCTGTAGGCCCACTACGAAGATCTTTTACCTGAATTATTACCCTTCTCCATATTACACGACAAGATTGTGAGAAGCATATCTTAAAATACTTTCCCTGTTTGAAATCATTGAGCTCGGAAAATTCATACACTACCATATGCTTGGAGTATCCTAGCTACTTGCCAATATGAAATCTTAAAAAGTAATTCAAATTGATTAATAATATATATAATTATGTTAATCATCATAATATTGCATGCGTACCTCATGAAATACAATTATGTCTACTGTCTACCAATACGTCAAGTATAATACACATCTTGAATTTCAAGAACTTAGACAGCTGCAATGGAGAAAACATAAGTCTACTGTCTACCAATACTGTCTACCCCAATACGTCAAGTATAATACAATTATGTCTACTGTCTACCAATACTGTCTACCAATACGTCAAGTATAATACCTGAAATTATCACTGCAAATTAAAGATCCGCTAGATATTCATATATATATTTTGTATAATTCCGTCTCATCATTATGTTAGATTGTCCATTGATGGCTAATCCGATGCTCAACTGCAAGAGGGAAATCTAACCCTATGATTTGGTAGAGTAATTCATAAGGTTGCAATTAAATCTAGTATGTGTTTGCATTTGGAGACTTGAATATATGGATCCTTAATTAATTAGATAAGTAGTGGCGGAGCCACTTCTAGTCCTGGAGTAGCTCTGGCCCCCCAGATATATTATATATAACATATAGAATTTGTAATAAACAACTTATAATTTAAGTTAAAATTTCCTCTAAAACAAATTAGACATTACTCAATTAGAAATATTTAGCTCTAAACATGTAATTATTGAATACTTAGGTGTTTTATATACTTGTATTTTCTTCTTTGACCCCTCAACTTTACAATTCTAGCTTCGCCCCTGTGAATAAGCACTTGGACATATATATTGTTGTTTTAATCATGTGCAACTTGTGCATCGATTTAGATGAGATAACGTATATCTTTGTTTATTTTTTTTTTCTTTCAGTACAAGTGATAGTCTAAACTACAAGAGAGGGGGTTTCTCACACACACAACTAAGTGCCATGGGGGTTCGAATTTGTGACCTCTTGTCTGCAATTTAATATCATTTTCCACTGCGCTAGATTCCGTTGACTATTGCTTTTTGTTTACAACTCAAAATAGTCGAGACTCCATTATTGCGAAAAGTTTAAACCCATATGCAAAATGAAGAATAAAACCCATAAATTCATGGATGAAAAGGCCAATAATTTAATAACTCATATAGTATTAGGGTTCTTAAGCATAAAATGTGTGGCTTTTTTGGTATCAAATGACAAAGTTTTGGTTCTTAATTGACAAAGTTTTTAGGGTTTAGTTTCTTAATGTTCGGTTTGTGTAAAAAAAAATAGGGTGCATGAAAATTGGGTTTCTAAGTGAAACTTTTACAATAAATTGTTTTTCCTATTCTAAATCATATTGTTAATCATAAATTTACCATGGAAGGAGGCATTCCTACTTTCTGTAAATCACAGTTCTACATATATACAAAAATAATTTATCAAAAACACGAAAAGAGAAATCTCTAATGCAATCAAGTAGTAGGAATTCGTACTTTCTTTGACGGAGTCAAGTATTTTTCTTTACCATGCATCTATAATACTTGCTTCTTCGTTCTCAAAAGCAAAAAAAAAACTAGTTGCCTCTTCATTACAAGAGTCGACATAGCTGGATGTGGTGTGACTGACTGCTGTCAAATCGAACATATTTTTCAGCTTGAAACGTGCAACCCAAAACCCTAAACTGGGAAGAAGAGATGAACTATGAAGTCAATAATAGAGGCTCTTCTACTTTTCCAGTCGAAATGGAAGCCAAAACCCTAACTTAAAAAGGACAAAAAGAGGGACGTTTGGTTCCTCCTGTCCCCTTATAATAAAATATAAATTAAAAACCCCATCGAGAGATATTTCACAGATAGTCAGGTGAGACTTCAAACTTTCTGCAAATTAATTCATAAAGTCCGATTGGAGAGCAGCAAAATGACAGAGCCAAACGCACATTGCTCTCTCTTGATTGGAAATTATTCTGGTTACATGTGAGTAGTTTTAGCCTAATACTACTCTAACGACAGGGGAGGATGATGAAACACACTTGATAATAATTTTATTTAAAATTCACATATTATGGAGGAGCTTTGGGGTTCTGGGTAGCTAGCTAGCGTCTTCTAGCTGCCGTTTCTCTCTGGCAATTGAAGTAGACGGCAGCGACAGGAAGACCCAGGTCGTTTTCAGCTGCGAAGCTTCGAGCACTGAAATGATCCCTTGAGGAAGGAGGGTTCACAGACTGCCTTCTTTTCTGCTTGAAGAGAACAAACACAAACCTGTGGATGCCAATGTTGGGCCTTGGCATCTCATAGCTCACCACCTCTCTTCCTGTTAAATTAATTTACAATTAATCTAACCACAGTTAAGTTAAAATGGAAAAATATTTCAAAAGATAAAACATTATTTGACTTACCAAATGTGGCATCTGTGGTGCCTGGAATATCTGTCACAATCCTGGGTTTAGTTCAAAATTAAAGCAAACTTGTCAGTTCCTAGCTAGGTATCTTTATACTTAGACAACTTTTAGCTTGCTATTCTAGCTAGGTATCAGCTCATATATATATATATATATATATATATACACACACACATATATTAGATGAAATTTGAAAATTCTGAATATAATTTATGAACAAATAATTAAGAAACGCAAACAAAAACAAGGTGCATGTAGAGGTATACAATGAATGTTTTACAAACTATTAGAAGCTTTGACTGAAGTCATTTTTTATGCTTAACAAGTACGGAAGGACTGTTAGGTGCTTGTATCTGGACCATTGTTTTATGGGTTTATATGAAATCACACGATGTTCTACTTTAATCTAATCTAAACTACCGGCAGGGAGAAGAGGGGGGAGGGGGGAGAAGAAGAAGGGGAGGAGTACATCTGCTCTAGCCTAGCATGCTCATGAAATTAATTAAGTGAATATTTATTTGTCTTTTAATTGATTAGTTTGTTGCTAGGTTAATTTGATAGTGGGTTAATAAGTATACCAGTGCAGGTGCTCCCTTAAATAAGGATCACTAGGGCCAGGAACATCTGGGTCTGTCATGATCTGCAATAACAAGAAAACTATATCACAAGAGACGCAAAGTAAAATCAAGTTGATCCGAAATGGAGACTCATAGAGAAACAAAAACTAATTAATTGAAGTGGGATCTTTGAGAAATATTGGAAATTTGTATAGATATATATACCAGAGTAAAGAAAGTTCTCATATCTCCTCCTTGAATCTCAACTCTAGGTTTGGTGGTGACAGCAGAAGGATAGAGCTCATATCCATTGCAGACTAGCTTGGTGTTGTAAGTGACAGACATTTTTGTTGTTGGGGTGAAACAATCAAGAACATCTCCTATTACTCTCCCAACAACCAGAGGCTCAGACGTTCTTGCCATTTTTCTGAGAGAAAGAGAGAATGAGGAGGAGTGAAAAAGAAGGTGTAGCTATTGACCAAAGATTAATGGATAAGAACTCAGGAGGAATTAGAGATGTACTTCTTATATTGCTTGGAAATGGAATTCATGTAAGGTTGTATTTATAGTGTTTTCAAGCGAGTTACTTTAGATCTCTATTATGTGTTTTGAGACAGGCATTAAGAAGAAGAAAGAGTATAAAGGCATAGAATATGGACATCTCTAGAAAACATTGTTAGCCAGTCCCCCACCTCCCACCCTCTGTTTTCTATGTCACATCAATAGAGTTTAGTGGTATCGTTTCCAGAAAAATTCCTATATATATAACGGTTGTATTAATGTATTTTATATGTTAATTCTTTCTATAACATGGTTTCTTAAATATTAGATGTGAATAAGTGAGGCCCGATCCTCACATAATTTGTCATAATTAATTATATGTGATGACCAAAAGAATTCCAGAAATATATATATTTTCTTTTGGGTAGGGAAATTTTTCCTCTCATTCTTTTTGTATTTTCTTTTTTCACTAGAGATTCCCACATTTAATATTTGTGACGCATTAAAATTTTATATGTGACCCCATTGGCACCACAAATAATTGTTAGTCTTTCCCACCTAGAATCACGCTCATGTTTGTGAGGACTTTGGTCTTTCCCACAAACTGCTGTTTTCTTGGCCATGTTATAAGTGACGACAAAATAAATTCCTCACATATTCCAATCACATGTGACGAATTTACCAACTTCAATTTTAATTTCATGACATTAGTCAAAAATTTTCTTGTAATGATCTAACTGATCAAAATCAAACGTAATAAGTTGGGTGACGTGTTGAGTCTAACACATGAATTGTGTGCTCTAATATCATAGTATAGTTAGAACATCCAACTCAAAATTAATTAGCAACAAGTGAAAAAAATTTAGGATCTTATCACGACTTGAGATTTAGGACTCGTTTGGGAGTGCTTTTGGAACAGTTAAAAGCGCTTTCTGACAACCAAAAGCGCTTCTAACAATGTTTGCCAGAAAAGTTTAGAAGCGATTTTGGGTCATAGAAGCGCTTTCTGGAGAAGCACATACCATGTGCATCTTCAGGAAGCACTCCCAAGTGCTTTTCCAAGAAGCACTTTAATTTCTTATGAAAATTTCAACGTATTTATAATAAAAGCGCTTTTGGTAGAAACAATTATAAGTAGAAGTGCTTCCTAGATAAGCAGTGCCGAACGAGCCCTTATACTACTAATTAACAATCTCTCTATGATTAACTAAGAAAAATGTGGTGCACGCAATAATTTTTGCTTATTTAGGATAATATGCATAATATACTCATGTTATATATCTGTGCCTCTCATATTAATTGGGTCCCTTGGAATTGGTTCTTGATTTGATTGGCTGTGCACTTAATTATTGAACATTTTTATTCAAAACGGGGGGATATTTTTCCATGGTCAGGCCAGAAAACCATTATTATATACAATCCTGCATGGTGGGGTCCTTACATTTCCATGGCTGTCAATTCATGCTATTATATATGTATATATATATATATAAAAAGCAATACACAGCAAAAATAGCAAAATGTCTAGGATTCTTGCTGAACATTCACAAGCTTATAAAGGAAATTCACCTTTTGCAGTTAGGGTAAGCAGAAGAAAATGTTGAATGTGTGCATATATAAATATGGTACACGAGAGAATTTCAACATTTTCAGAAAGATTCTCTATCTTTGAAGACAGGCTGAGGGCATAAAGGAACTCCACCTCAATGAGTGCCTGGCCTGCTGCAACAGCTTTTGCTGTGAGAGGTCATCTCAATATATATATAACTCAGATTAAAATAAAAGTGATTTTCAGAGAAGTTCCAGGAATGGCAATGAGAAAGAAGGTGAATTTTCCATTACAAGAAGCCAAACTACTTTTTTTCTGTATATTCCAAGCTGGACCTCATGTGAAAGTGTTCTATGCCATACTGCATGCACCACCCCATGTTTGAATGTTTCCGTTCTTTTGCTTTCTTTGCACCTTTTTTTTTTTTATACCTTTTTTATTTATAAAATTGTTAATTTCTTCTTTTTTCCCACAGGATCGATGCTTCCTTCCTCTATCGTTTCCAATTTTTTATTTTATTTTAATATGATCTGAGTTTGACACAGTTGAGTTGAGTTGAGTTGAGCTTAAACGTTTATACCTTTTTGTATATATTATTTTTATTATATATTCTCATGAACGTCACCTGTTATGGAACTGCAATCTGTGCAATCTGTACGTGCAATCTGTCTGCGTCACATTTCCAGTCAATTATTGCTATATTTTACCGAAGAGTAAATGGCAAAGCGATTTGATCTTATCCACCCATTGGTTTTCTTTAGATCTTATCAGTAAGATAAAGAAGATAGAGAGAGCCTTTAGATTTCTAACACACTGGGGAGCTAAAAAAATTATTTGAGGTTTCTTAAAAAATAAAACCCTATTCTAGCATCGACGAGTTCTTAATCTAGCGTATTTCTTTTCTTAATATTTGAAAAGCTTCTAAGTTCGAATTTCTCTTATCTCTTTTCTACGTAGAAGTTCGAAACATCGTCAAATGTAGCGTATGGAAAGCTTCTAAATTTGAATGTTCTCCTTTCTATTAATCGAAAAGGGTTCATGATCTTCACATGTTGATCGTTTGTGACTATTAACCTAACCAGTTGGATTCGTACCCAAAAAGCAAAAAAACTATTCGACAGGACAAGCATTTCTGATTGATCAGTACTTAAAAGAAGAAAAGTCTACCCGTTCATGATTGTAAGGGGGGCAATCATACCACTTACGGTTAAACCTGGAGACTTTCTGTTAGTACGAAAGTTCAGAAAGCGAACCGCAGAAGCTGTCGTGAGGGACTTCAATTTTCCCGTGCCCAAAATACCTGTGCCCACTTTGTTTCATTCTTCATATTTTGACACTTGTCCTTTACCTAACATAAAGTTAACTTAACATTTACAATCATGCTCCATATTATTTAGTTTAAATTTAGCTAAAAACACACAAAAACTATTATAGGAACTCTCTATTAAGATTTTAGTGGGATGGACTCTTGGCCCACCACTAGTAACATAGATATTGTCCCTAACTTAACCACTTATTTAGCAGGTGTGTGGTTTTATACAAAAAAACCTCGATGTTATTATGAGTGAAACCATTTATTATATGAGACTTTCTATTTTGTTAAATTTTAGATGTGAGACTTGTGTATTCTTCAACACTCCCACTCACGTGGGATCACTTTTTAGTGGACCACACGTGCAATCAATTTCACATCGGTCATTTTTTTTCAATTTTTTTTCATTTGGGGTTTGTTTGATTTTGGTTCAATTTGGGGGTTTTTGTTTGATTTGGGTTTAATCAGGCCCAGTCAACCGGTCCGCTCTGATACCATGTTAAGATTTCTGAGTGACGGACCCTTGGACCACCACTAGCAATGTTGATATTGTCCCCAACTTAACCACCTGTTTAGTAGGTGTGGGGTTTTATATAAAAGGCCTCGATGTTATTAGGAGCGAAACCATTTATTATATGAGACTTTCTATTTTGTTAAGTTTTCGATGTGGGACTCGTGTATTCCGATATTGGTTGCACGTGTGGTCTACTAAAAAGTGATCCCACGTGAGGAGGAGTGTTGAAGAATACACGAGTCCCACATTGGAAACTTAACAAAATAGAAAGTCTCATATAATAAATGGTTTCACTCCTAATAATACCGAGGCCTTTTGTAATAAAATCTCACACATACTGGGCTTTGCATGTGGTTAAGTTGGAGACAATATCGGTGTTGTTAGTAGTGGGCCACATGCCCGTCTCTCTGAGTTTAACATGGTATCAGAGCGGGTTGATTGACTGGACCTGAATTGAGCCTTTACATTTACCCAATACGTAGTGTTTACATGTTGGACTTGAATGTTTACCCTTACCCCTTACCTAATACGGTGGTGTTCATGTGTTGGACTTAAATGTTTGACTCCGATATGGACTTGGCTCCACGTGTGGCCTACTATGTGGTGGTCCCACATAAGGGGGTGTGTTGAAGAATATGAGTCTCACATCGGAAACTTGACTAAATAAAATACAAAATATAATGAATGGCTTTACTCCTAATAACACCGAGACCTTTTGTGATAAAACCCCACACCTATTGGGCTTTGTAGGTGGTTAAGTTGGGGACAATATCGATGTTGCTAATAGTGGGTCGTTGGCCAGTCTTTCTAAATTTAACATGGTATCAAAGCGGGCTAGTTGAATGGGCCCGATTAAACTCAAATCAAACAAAAACTCCAAATTGAACCAAAATAAAAACAAACTCAAAAAAAAAGAAAGAAAAAAAAAGGTGGCGATGTGGAATTGGTTGCACGTGTGGTCCACTAAAAAGTGGTCTCACGTTAGGAGGAGTGTTGAAGAATACACAAGTCCCACATCGGAAACTTAACAAAATAAAAAGTCCCGTATATTAAATGGTTTCACTCCCTAAATGCAATATATATATATATATATATATATATGGTCCGTCTATATATAAAAAACAATAGTCTTAATTAATTCAAGGCTTAAAATATACATAAAATAAAGCCTTATTAAATTATAAGGAGCCACTAGGAGTTGTTTCTCCCTCCTCAAATTTAGGAGTTCCTAGAGGTCTCCCTATTTTAGGAGGTGGATATGGAGCATGGTTGGAGTTGTATTTTTCCAATTCCTCCATAAAATTTATCTCAGAAGGTGATTTAAGGAGCCCATTGTAGATGCTCTAGATCCACGAATTTCTATTAAATATTAATTAAACATCAATAAAATATTTTAGATGTTTTCGTAAGGAAGTTTTAGAGTAGAGAACATGGATGATGAAGGGAAAAGGAAAATTGTTTTTCGATGTTGGGTAGTTACAAGGCTGACGGGATTTTGTACGTCAGAGCATGACACTTCTATTGCTGGTGTCGTCAACTATGGTAGAAGCTCAGAGCCTCCTGACTTTGTTGGTGTAGGTGGTGTCGTTAGTTGATGTGCAGTAGTCGGTGATCAACTTATGCAATAGTGGTCGCCCTGGTGGTAACGATTCATCAATCAGGAAAAAAATAACCCACAAGAAAACCTTGTGAATTTCAGATGGATTCATTGATATTTAGGCATCATAACTTTTCGATTATGGTTCTTCTTCTCTTTTATTTCTAAATGGAAAATTTTTTGGTTGTTGTTTGTGGCTCACCATGAACACATTGAATGGGCTTAATAGAAAAAGGGATCTGCAATTGAGTGAGATTGAGAGAAAATCTTGTATGTAATAAGCGTTAATAATAATTGAGATGTTTTAAATAACAATATTTTTCTTCAAAATGAACCAAATCTTTGGAGGTGTGAAATATAAAATGAGAAAGTTGAGGTTCCACCTCAAAAACAATTGGCAATAGGGGGAGTAGCCCAACTCCTTATAAGCTCTTGTTAGGTTTCTCAACTTTCCAATGTGTGATATTTTCACATTGACATTCTCACACACCCCCCCATGTGTGGCGACATTTCAAGCCTAATACATGGACAATATATTGTGTGATATGAGACTGTTGCTGTAGAGCTTTCATCCTCTGATACGACAAAGGAAGTTGAGATTCCACCACAAAACCAATTGGTAATAAGGGGATAACCTAACTCCTTATAAACCATTTGGGAAAAGTACTAAACAAAGAAAAGGATGACCATGAGATGCTAGGTTCAATTTCCCTATTCCTCAATATCGCTTATATAAGGAAAAAAAAACAAGGTGTTTGTCTTTGTTCTGGACCGTCCTGAATTGCACTGAGTGCAAGCAAACAATTCATGACCGTAGATCCTAGATCTTGAAGCCCAGAACCAAAAACCAACGTATAAAGCCCACAATCTCATTTGTTAAAATAATCCATTTTCCAAATAATAGAAGTCGAGCCCAACCAGAACGTTTGGATCAATCCTAGTGGCCACTCTCGAGCATTTAGTAACCAATAG
>NW_018921545.1:531349-546642 GCF_002207925.1 Prunus avium
GACCAATTGAAGGAAAGTAGTTGCCGCCTATGTAGTAGTATAAATAGGAACCCTTTCCTATTATTGTTTTCATGGCATGCGTAGTAGTACATGAAGATAGATATGGTTGTCTTGCCAATTTCTTTAAGGGCTCTCATTATCGATGTGAGTGGTTTATGTAATGTGTTCTAAAAGTTCTTATTTTGTGATAAAACTATGAAAATCATGAATTATTGTGGATTTGTTCTATTTACAAATATCTCTATTTCAAGTCAAGCATGTCTAATTTGGTGCAATCTTTCACACTATATATATATATATATAGATTGGAATATTTATGAAGTATGTATTCATGGAACATGAGAACTTCAATGTTGGAATATCCGAGGGATAGATGTACCACACGGGGACATAGGGCAGTGAGGCCAATAGGGGTCACGTGGTTGGTTACATACTATGAAGCATAACCGAGATATGAAGGGATGATGTGATATGATCTGGATTGGTGTATCTTTTCATGATATTTTCTAGAGTATGTAAAACAGCATTGCTTGACTGGCATATTACATAATCTACTCACTGAGCGGTGGTTGCTTATCCCTCACTTTGTTTAATTTTTTAGATGAATTAGTGGGCAAGACAAGTACTAAACAAGTTGAGGCTGAATTAGATGAGAGTGATAGAGCTTTATTTATTAATTGTAAAGTTGTAAGAAATTTGAGCTATTTTTATAAAAGAAGTTTATTTTAAACCCTTTGTATTTCTTTTTATTTTATTGTACTCACGCACCGGGCGCAGGGTTTCCACCGACCCCCGGGTCCGGGGCGTGACAACAACTAACTGCATTCATGCATTTAAGCAGAAAGCCAACAAGCCTCTGAAGGCACTAAGCGAAGTGCATGTTTGCTTTTTCTGATTCTGTATCGAATGTTTCACTTCTATACCCTACACTCAAATTTGATGACCTATATTTTTAATAAACGTATCAAAGTACAAACTCATGCTGCTTGATTTTAACATTACGTCAATGATAAGGGACTAGGATTCTTTATATTATTGCCATAAGGCCTTATCTGTGAATGCAAAATGAATACTTAAGAAATCTTACAACCCTTTTTTGTGTCAGTTTGATTCCTAATTTCTTGTAAACTGTCAATAAGAATTTGTTCTAAATGCATCTGATGCAGAATCTGTATGTGTTTGATATCAGACACTCAAATAAATTAGTCCAAACTTTCTTGTTGCTAACATTTAGTACAAATTTGTTGGAATTTTTTCTCCAACCTCTGTATTGTGATTCAGTTAGAACTCAAAAATTTCAGGGATGTTTACGAAAGCACTAGCTGCATTGTTTATTGGATTTTCGGCATGGACATATCAGGCAATCCAACCTCCTCCATCGAAGATAATTGGCTCTCCTGATGGGCCGCCTGTTACAGCACCATTTATTAAACTTAGTGATGGAAGGCGTTTAGCCTACAAAGAGCATGGGGTCCCAAAAGAGAATGCAAAGCATAAAATAGTTTTTGTTCACGGTTTTGATTCTTGCAGGCATGATGCTGTCGTTGCTGAAAACCTGTCTCCGGTATCTATCTCATGGTTTGTTTTGTATCTATCTATTTTCCCTTTAATCACATTTTAACCTATGGTGAATTCCCCCAGGAAACTGTTGAAGACTTGGGGATCTACATTGTGTCTTTTGACAGACCTGGTTATGGAGAAAGTGATCCTAATCCAAAGCGCACAGCGAAGAGTATGGCTTCAGATATAGAGGAGCTGGCTGATCAATTGGGTTTAGGACACAGATTTTATGTAATTGGTTTATCCATGGGTGGACAGGTGCTTTGGAGCTGCCTCAAGTACATCCCTCACAGGTATGATTTTTTTCAAGCAATGTAAGTGAACAGGTTCTGCATGTATGTGTCTGTGTGTTAGAAACGAGAAAGTAGTACAACACAATACAACAGATCTTCATTACAATGACACATAATCATTGTTTGTGGGACCCATATCATTTACTGAATGGACCTGTATCATTTGTTATGTCGGTTTGTTGTACCTGAGACTTTCTCGTTAGAGAGAGGGAGGAGAGGGGGCGCCAGGGTGCGGTGGGGTGGGGGTGGGTGATTGAGGTATTGTATGTCTTTTATTCTTATGCTAGGTGTGAATGATAACAGGCTTGCAGGAGCAGCAATAATAGCTCCAGTGGTTAACTACTGGTGGGCAGGTTTTCCTGCAAATCTATCTACTGAAGCTTATTCCCTACAGCCTCAGCAAGACCAATGGGCACTTCGTGTGTCTCACTACACCCCTTGGCTTACCTACTTCTGGAACACTCAAAAATGGTTTCCCGCTTCAAGTGTTGTGGCTCACAATAGAGATGTTCTTTCTGACCAAGACAAAGAACTCCTGGCTGCTAGGCGTGAGAAAAGAGGAACATATGTGGTATGCAGTGCACCCCATGTTTTCGAAAATTTCATAAAATTAGATTATTTAAAATTTAAAGTTAAACCATTTCATAATGACATTAGCCAAATTTAATATTCTACATTTACTGAATAAGTTACCAAATTTCAAAATTAATTTGGTTTATCAAGTTATTTTTTTTATAGGCCGAGATCCTTTCTAGTGTTTTGAAATTTGTGTGTAAGCATTTCTAGAAAATTAGGTTGATTTTTCAACAAAAAATTAGTCTAGTTCTGATGCTTGAAATTATACTCGTCATTTTGTCTGTTTGCTATTTGAAGATTAACGTTTCCTTATGTTTCTTTCCATTTTGATTTTATGCTGAATCAAGTAAGATCTTTAAGCTATGGATTATAGTTAATGCCTTCGATCTATTGTGAAGTAAATAATGAGCCATGCCAACTACATCCTTGCCCTGTTTTCTAGCATGTGTCTAATTGATAATTCCCCTCCCATAGATTGAATTTGAGACCCTTCGCATGTGGGCAGAGGTATTACTTGGTTATCCGTACTGGTGAAACTAATTGAGTGCTGCTTATAAAAAAGAGAAAAGTTTTCATTGTCTCACAAATGAATCTACTTTGAATATCTACTGTGAAGCCTACACTGCATCAAGAGACATCTTTGCAAGCCTTCTGGTTAGTGTTAAGAGGTGGTTAGTCTTAGCATTTCATTGGAACTGTAGGAACATATGACTAGTAGGACACTAATCTGGCACCTAGTGAATTGTGGATTTAAATATTATTTCCCGTCATGGAATAGGAATGTGTGAACTTTGAAGCTTTGCATTTCCTTTTCCTAGACTTCAATCTTTCCATTGGAACTTGTGGACTTTGAAACTTGAATGTGCTTAGGGAAGCCTCAATCTGAGGGTACAATTGACATAAAACAAGTGAACACTATATGCTATTACAGAAATAATTTTATTTTTTCAGAAAAGAAAGTGATGTCATTGTTTTTGAATGTGGTTTCCTCAGGAACAGGTAAGACAACAAGGAGAATTCGAGTCCATTCACCGTGACTTGATTGTTGGATTTGGGACCTGGGAATTCAGCCCTCTGGATCTTGAAAACCCATTCCCTAACAATGAAGGTTCCGTCCACCTGTGGCATGGAGCTGATGATCGTTTGGTACGTGTTGAACTGCAACGCTACATTGCCCAACGGCTTCCATGGATTCACTATCATGAGCTGCCAGGTGCTGGGCACTTTTTCCCACAGGCTGATGGGGTGTGTGATAACATTGTCAAGGCACTTTTAACTGAGGGGTAGTAACCTTCCACATGCTTAATGAGCTACCTCAGATGAACTTTTTTATGCATTTCTTCTCCGATACGGAGAGAATAAGATTTCAGTTGATCATTTTGGTATGTATGATAGATCTTGTATTAGCCAGCCGCCTTTATATATTGTTGCATCACAATGTAATTGTTTCTTAGGGATTGAATTTTAAAAAGTGGGGTTTGAGAAGGCGAAACCAGGATTGCTTTTTGGTAGTATTTGGATTCGGAGGTATTGAATCCGAGATTAAAGAAAATTCTTGCATGTTTACCATGTTAAAATTTCATTTACCAGCACCTAGCCCAATTCAGGATGGGGAAGCACATCAATTCATGTTTAAAGTCACTTCAGACACAAATAATACATGGGTTTAAATGACCAACACAATTTCTTCTACTGTATCAATACAAGATACATTAAATAAAAATGCTCCTCCGCAATTCTGGGCAAACCAACTTAGAACCTCACCCTTTTTGGATCAAATCTTCTTCTCATAGTTCCAATCTGCTTTGAACTCAATCCAAAGGCCTTCTCCAAGAGCTCATCATTAATCCCAGACCCAAAAATGGCAGATGGGATCTTTTGCATTCCTGGGTTTTGGCTATTGAAGCTTCCAAAAATTGTAGCAGGCTTTTTACCAACATTCATTTGGAAGTGCACTAGACCCCTAGGGAACACCATGACTTCCCCTTGTTCAATTACCCTAGCAAAAACCCTATTGGTTGAATCAACAAACCCTGAGTAAACACTCCCTTGCACTATATGGGATATTTCTGTGGCTCTTGGGTGAAAATGTGGTGGATTGATTCCACCAACGTTGAGGTCAGCTCTTACAAATGACATCCCTAGTGTGTTGATCCCGGGGAAGATTGTTGGGTTGACTGAGATGGCTGCGAGGCCCGTGTCAGTGAAGTTTCCGGCCACCTTCATCCCGGAGAAGACGAAGTCATCGGTGGTAGCCTCGGATGAGTTCTTGCATGGGAGGAAGGTGTGAAGAGGTGTTTTTATGGCACCTAATTTTGGGTTTGGTATGCAATAGTCTTGAACTGGGTCAGGGTCAGAAGCCAATGTCATGGCACATAGGAGGCAGAAATTAACAAACAAAGGGGTGAGACTAGGAGACATTTTTCTTGGTACAAACGCGCTCTTGAATTGGGTTACAAGCATATATAGGGGTCTATGTGGGGTTTTATAGAACTCAATATATAATTGAACTTTTAAGCTCCTCTAAATGATCACATTAGATTTAATTAAAAAGATTATTTGCAGGATACAAGGCGGGTTTCATGGAATTTATCTAATTTGGACCCCCATAATTAATAATAATTTCAACTAGTAATGAAAATTATAAAAACGACGTGGACGACAACCATGATTATGATGATTATTCCTTCTCCATGAGAGCGGCGCCTGCATTTTTTTTTACTTTTTCCTCTTTTTGGTCTG
This sequence comes from Prunus avium, assembly GCF_002207925.1. Next base: position 536,521 of record NW_018921545.1, read on the forward strand.
CCAATATTTCTGCACAATTCATTTGCATGTGGCCAAGCAAAATGAATAATTTGATAAAGATATGAATGATAGGTAATTTTCTTTGCTTGGGAGTGAAGGGAAGACAACTATTTGAGGGATGATTAAATCCACGCATTGGTGATGTGATCATTGTTTGGGCAAATGCTATGCCAACAGATGAATATTTCCTTGTCCCATGATGTATACATCCCGGGATAGAGAAGTCACACAACTCCCTTCCCTTCTCCTTCAAAGTATAGGGGTGAGAGAGAGCATATACTTTTCAAATTCTCAGTTGTGCCTTGTAATTTCTACCTTCTTTGGTTTTGACTGGGCCGGCTTCCTCCTCGTTAAAAATATGAAGTCCACACAGATGAAAGTGGGTCTGGCCCAGCCCACATTCTTGAAATAAGACTTCAAATTACCCAAAAAGAAACCAAAAGTGGGTCTCGATCAGATAATGAAAACTTGAAGAATGAGAAACAAGTTTAGCTCCTATAAAAGATAACTATCGAAATTGTTTTTTTCTTTTTGGGTCAAAGGGTGAAAGTACGTATTTCTGCTGTTGGGTAAAAATATTGTTTTTGAATTGTTCTCTCACGGTTTGTGGGAAGGGGATTGGGTCGCAAATCTCATATGATTTGCCATGCTTTTCATTTTTGAATATGCACAGCCTGTCCATATGTGCATTTTGGTACTTGGTTGTCTGACCCTGCACATTGTGTTGGTTTAGACCTAGCATTCTGGGTTAAGAAATGTTAACGGGACTTGCTTGAAAGAGAGTCGTTACATGAACTTGCTAGTTACCATCATCTCATGTTTTTGTTCACTTTACATAATAAACATGAGGGGCCAGAAAGTCCATGTAGGAACTCTATTTTGATTTCTCTCATGAGAATAGAGCTAATTAATTGGCATTAAGCAATTATATAAGCAATACCAAAAGGATAACAATATATCCTGATCGACGTCCTAAGTTCGAATTTTGATATAATGCTTACCAGCTTGAAAACACGCGGACTTCTCTCCAGTCCATTTTATTTGAAGGGATATAAATTCGAATCCTCCTTAACTTGTGCATAATGAAGACAACATGGGGTAAGTAGGTATCAGAGTATGACAATGAATTGTTCCCAACATTTTTCTCTTTTCTTGCAATGGCACACACTAACTGTTGAACAAGTACATGAGCTACTTATATCCTGCCAAAAATACAACAATAATGAAAAATCAATTGTACTGGAGGCATCTGGGAAGGGATATATGAATATTGGACCACTTCCACTGTTGCGTTCTTGTACAAACAAGAACAAGATCAATACCAGCAGATATACCAAACCTCAAATCAGCGGCTACTGAACCAGAAGAACCACCTCCAACATGGGTTTGCTACAAATCCACCGAAATTTGAACAAAATCTCGAGGGCAAATTCGTCAAACGAAACAAAACAAAGAACAGATGCTCACGTGGCCCAGATGCCCTAGTTCTCTCGTAGAAATTACTTCTTGCATGTGATCTCCTCGCAGTTCATAAGGATGCACCAATGCATTGACCAAAGGTAAAGAGTATGTACTTGACTAGTTACAAACTTTGACATATTAGGTTTGCAGGTTCGAGTTGTCATGGATTAAGTACAATATCTGAATTTATCAGATATGCGTGTTTTACAAATGGGTTAATTAATTACAATTTTGGTCATTGGAATTTAGTTCGAAATCAATTTTAGTCACTGTAATTTTAATTTTCCTGATTTCGTCACTGTACTTGCAATCGTTAACAAATCAGGTCCAAAATTGCAACTCCCTCATTTTGTCATTGATTTTAGAGTGAATCCTCTCTAATTTAACAAATACAAAGATTCATAGAGTGATTAATACCTCATATTCATAAACCAAATGATTATAAAAAGTCGGATTGTCTAAAAACAGAATACAAGCCTATTATTTAAATATTATTATTATATCATATACATTTTCTATTATTTTCTGGCCGGAGAAGAACACGTGTTGCTTCTCCAACAAAGACCTCTCCTGCTGCAGCCACATGGCTAACAGGTGTCAAGGGCTCGAAGCATTGTCTAGTTTTGGCACTTTGAGGCTTCAAATTTTTATATGAACGACTATAGAGACTGATGCGATTGACTTGTACGCAAAAGTGGCGCAAACTTTGACATATTAGGTTTGCAGGTTCGAGTTTTCATGGATTAAGTACAATATCTGAATTTATCAGATATGCGTGTTTTACAAATGGGTTAATTAATTACAATTTTGTTCATTGGAATTTAGTTCGAAATCAATTTTAGACACTGTAATTTTAATTTTCCTGATTTCGTCACTGTAATCAGGTCCAAAATTGCAACTCCCTCATTTTGTCATTGATTTTAGAGTGAATCCTCTCTAATTTAACAAATACAAAGATTCATAGAGTGATTAATACCTCATATTCATAAACCAAATGATTATAAAAAGTCGGATTGTCTAAAAACAGAATACAAGCCTATTATTTAAATATTATTATTATATCATATACATTTTCTATTATTTTCTGGCCGGAGAAGAACACGTGTTGCTTCTCCAACAAAGACCTCTCCTGCTGCAGCCACATGGCTAACAGGTGTCAAGGGCTCGAAGCATTGTCTAGTTTTGGCACTTTGAGGCTTCAAATTTTTATATGAACGACTATAGAGACTGATGCGATTGACTTGTACGCAAAAGTGGCCCCCGACACTTCTCCGGAAAGATAGAGGTGTGGTTATGGAATTGCTCGATCCTTCTCCTCAGCACACACCCAAACTCTTCCCATGTATAAGCTAGCTCTCTCTCTCTCTCTCTCTCTCCGTACATAATAACCAAAAAAATAAATATAAATAAAAAAATAAAATATAAATAGAGCCTACCCTTTAAACTTGGTACTATTTATATACCAAAGCTTGAAGCAGAAGTTCATTACCAGTACTTGGTTATGTGAGGTTTGAGCTTGTTTTGTTGGCCCTTCAGATCTGTCCAAGGCTAATATTATACTGTCCTGTCCTGTCCTGGAGTATATTGGGTTTCTGGCATTAGTTCTTTCTTAACCTTCTCTCTCTCCAGCTTCCCAGATCAAATATATACATTCAGTCAGAGTCAGGTACTTTTTCTTCCATGTTCATAGCTAGCAAGTTCTCTTTTTCAAATCTCTGTATGCTTTTAGAACAACCCATCTGTTTAAACTTGTTTCTGTGATCTGTGTTTGCATGTATTTGATGATTTTTATGTGCTGGTTCTGGGATCTGAGACTTGTTGATGATGAATAATTTTATTCTTTATGCAAATAATTGGTGCAACTTTTTACAGGCTTTATATATATTTTGGTCACATTTTTCTTGGTGGTGTCTAATAATTGTTGAAATACCACTGATTGCAATACTAAAATAGGAAAGATTCCCTTAGCTTTTGCTATCTACCCATGTCCTACATTCTATTCCCATTTCCTATTTTTGGAAATGCATAATTAATTGCAGATATTTAGACACCTCGTCATTATATACTCGTTTAATATGGACCACCATCTCATAAAAGGCACGTGAGTTTCTCCAATTGTTTATCAATCTCATGCTTAAGATTAAGCAAAACACTAATTAACCCTTTGTTAATTCCAATTGGTCCCTCCAAGTCCAAGCGCAGCAGTTTTGTCCTTAAAATTTTGTTGGTAGGGACCACCGTAGAGAGATTTGTTGTCTTGTAGTTTCTGTATAGCAACATTTGGAAAATTCATACTGAGGGTTGCTCTGTTTTGTTGATATAAATTTGGAAAATTCATACTGATTGGGTTTTTGTGCTTCAGTTTGATCAGGTCTGTTAGAATTCAGGAACCCAATATTCAATCAAGTGCAGACCACACGAAAACATGGGGGTTTCGGAGTCCGAAATCATCTCCCATGACGAGGTCGAATCGCCATTGCAATCCGACCAGGAAGCCAAGAACCACCTGTTCTCCTCATTGGGAAGACAGTCCTCCATCTACGCTCTCACCCTTGATGAGTTTCAGCACACCCTCTGCGAGAATGGCAAGAATTTTGGCTCCATGAACATGGATGAGTTTCTCACCAGCATTTGGACTGCGGAGGAAAACCAAGCCATCAATTCAAACCACACCAACATTAACAACAACCATAGCCACCAAAACAGCAACATGAACAACAACATTGATGCGCACATGCCTTTAGCAGAGGCCTCTGAGGAGAAGGCCGCCGCCATAGCCAAGCAACCCAGCTTGCCACGCCAAGGCTCGTTGACTCTGCCTGGGCCGCTGTTTCGGAAAACAGTGGATGAAGTTTGGTCTGAGATACACAAAGGGCAGCAAGCAAAGCAGCAGAACAGTCACAGCAGCAATGATGGTGTTCAGAATTCCGAGTTTGTCCCTCGCCAGCCTACTTTTGGGGAGATGACATTGGAGGATTTCTTGGTTAAAGCAGGGGTAGTTCGGGAACCGGATTCTATGTTGGCGGCCAGGGCCGTGCCGCTGCCTCAGCCCCAACAGCAGCAGCAGCTGTATGGGATGTATCAGAACAGCAACCAGGCAGTGGGGCCAAGTTTTGCTAACAGGCCTGTGATGGGAATGGGGGCTGCTGGTGCTGCAGGCGCTAGTACTAGTACTGCTGCTGTTATGCCTAATTACCAGAGTATGCCCCAAAATGGGGCCACAGTTGTCGCAGAGTCGTCGGGGTATGCTGCAAATGGCAAGAGAAATGGTGTGTACCCAGCAGTGCCGCGTCCACAGGCGGTTTGTTTTGGAGGGAGAGTGGTGAATGGGGGTGGTGGGTATGCAGCAGGGCAGCCAATTGGGATGGCAGCTCCTGTGAGCCCGGTATCCTCCGATGGGATGTGTACTAGTCAGGTTGAGAACTCTGGGGGTCAATTTGGTTTGGACATGGGTGAATTAAGAGGAAGGAAGAGGATCTTAGATGGACCGGTGGAAAAGGTGGTGGAGAGGAGGCAGAGAAGGATGATTAAGAACAGAGAATCTGCAGCAAGGTCTAGAGCAAGGAAACAGGTATCTCATTTCTTTTTCTGAGTCCTAATTCAACTGCTCGTATATGATCAGTAATTTAAGTATCTTTTTCTGATGCTTTCGGTAAGATAGACATTGTTTTATTCACAATTGATCATCAAGAATTTAGTGATGGGGTAGCAAAATGGTCCTTCTTTTGTAATAGTTTGAATCAACATAATTGCATTATCCCAGGTTGTTATAGATGGATTGAGCAGCAGCTTTAATTTATTATTCAATTTTTTCAATGCTGTCATACATATATAGGCAAAGCTGCTAGCTTCTACAAGCTCTTGACAAAGTAGACCAGATAGGTAGTTGATGAATATGATTTTGCTGAATGCTGATTTTCTACCAAATTCAGTACGAAGCAGTTTGTGAACTGCTAGGTAAGCAGTTGAACCCGCAATCGAAATTTTGAATCATGAAGGATTTTGGTGGACACGGTTGAATTGGAAGAAACTGTTTTATTCTTTCAAGAAGAATCATGGCAAAAATTTCCTTTTTAGTGATATGTGCTGCTTTTACAGGCATACACAGTTGAATTGGAAGCGGAACTGAACCAGTTAAGAGAGGACAATGCACACCTTAAACAGGCGCTGGTAATGACATGGGAAACATTTTGATGCGTCAAAAGCTTTCTGCCTTCTTTTGTTTCTTGTAATTATTTGCTCTTGCTGATCGGGTTAACATGAACAGGCAGAGCTCGAGAGGAAACGAAAGCAACAGGTAATTCTTGCAGTTAATTTCTCATTGTAGCACTTTGCAATGGATGAGTAACAAATGCTTTCTAATAACTTTGAGGTCTGTATTTGGAGTAGAATGTTATGTTCGATAGCGAGTTTGATTCACAATCTCACAAAATAATAATACCATTTTCGTATATGTTTGTGCGTGACTGCACATTTAATAATAGGCCTATGTTCTGTAAAAGATGCTATTGATCACATTATGCATCTTTACTTTGCAAACTTCAGATTCACAAACCGCACAATTATGCATCCTTAAATCTTTTATCTAATTGAGATGGTTTTGCAGTACTTTGACGAAATGCAAATGAGAGTTCAGAGCAGGGCCCAGAAAGCTAAGGAGAAGCTGCGAGTGTTGAGGAGGTGTCATAGTTGCCCCTTATGATATGCAAGACAGAGAGATGGTAACTTCATTCGAGCTTTGTATTTCAAGTTGCCTTTGGACATCTTCTGCCTTTTCCCAAATCAATGTGTTATATTTCTCTACTTAACAAGTTCTTCCATGCAGATCATTGAGGAACAGAATTGGAAGCTCCCACCAAGAGAGGATTGAAACTGTGCAAGCTAACCCCAATGTTGAAATGGCTACAAGGTGGAGCAAATGATTGAGTGATCAACAACGTAAATGACCATGAGAATATGGATTGTTGAAATAAAGTTGAAATCTGTAAAATCTAGTAGAATAATATTAAATTTGAGATGCGGGTTATTGTTCTTATAAGTTATGTATTAGGCTTAATGGTATGTGTGCTGTAGTTTTGTATTCATCAAATTACAAGTCTTCTGGAATAATTGAAGTTATTAGCATAAGCTAAAATTCTTTGGAATTAGAGCCTCCTACCCAAAACCAGTCTAGCTAGCACAAATGCAAGACTTCCATTTCTACCCAGAACCATGCCCCTTGACATGTCGTCTCGTCTCTTGGGCTTAATGCGCATTCAAGTCTACTCTGATATCATATAGGATTAGAGCAAAGGTTTTAACTAAACAGAAAGTCGTCTACAATGATTTGCGATCTTATTTTAATTGAATAGCAAGTAATCTACATTGATTTGCAATCTTTATATTTGTGTTTGCAAGGGTTTGCAAGATTGGCTTGGTTGATCATGTTCATCAAGTCAGACTGGACCTAATACTCAGTGTGAGTTGACTGGTCAAGCGTTGACTGAAAAAAGAAAGTTTCCCATTGCATAAAACTAAAAGAACAAGTTACACTCTAGAAGCTTGAGATTTTTACGTGTTCTATTTTGGGGCTTTTCAGGATAAGGTACCTTCACACCTAAATTGTATGGTCGGCCTCAAAACTAGCTACTCTTAAAATTGCATCAACTAAAACGGGATGCGTGTTTCAAAAATACTCATATATTACGTGTACTTACTAACTATGCACATTCTCTGTGCCTTGTATATACCTCTGATATGCACAATCTCTGGTTAACCGGCCTTCTTTTTCTTGGTGGTTAAAAATTCTTAATCTAAATCCAGGTTTGGTTTGAGGGCTGGTGTTCGAGCGCAACGCGCGAAAAGAAAAAAAAGAAGAAAAAAGAAGAAAAAACAAATAAAAGAATTGTCTTGGACTTGGTTTAGCATTATTATATTCATCAAAAGATCTCTTTGTTCCCTGCATCTCTAGATCTCTATTCAACCATGAGTTCGAAAAAATGTTGCTGTTGCTGCTGCCTCCTTCTCTTATTATTTTTGATCGTGGGCATGATTGTTCTTTTCGTGCTTAAAGAAAAATTAGGGCCGTCATTAGAAGCGCGCTACAAGGTGACGGATGCCTCATTGAGCCAGTTTAGCATGGGGTCTGGCGACAAGCTAGAATACAATCTAGCCGCCAACATGACCGTTGAAAATCCTAACAAATATTCTGATTACAGATATGACAAATTTATAGTTGTTCCCTCTTACGGTGACGAGGATTTAAATGAAGTTTCTTTGAGCGCATTCGAAGTAGCGAAGAAGAACACATCTGCATTGACACCTCTAGTGTTCAAAGGGCAGAAATCGGTGTCTCTTAAGGGCGATGCAGCGTCCAACCTTAAGAGTGGTTCGGTTTTTGAAATCATTTTGAAGATCAAGATTAAGATTATGAGCAGGGCTGGTAAGGTTGAAATTTACAACGAGTATAAGGAAGAATGCAAATTGAAGGTTCCTTTGTTGAATTCCAAGGGAAAAGCTTCTGAAAAGTTTGAGAGTACAGATTGCAAAAAGGTTCGGTTTAGCTTGAAATTAGACTTTTGAAGTAATTAATCAAATATATGCTTTTTGTGTGGAATTCAAACCTTTATTTAACTTCAAGTATAATCTCATCTCTGCGCAGGTTGGAAGCACTAGTTCGGGGATAAAGGTGTGATTTGTACATTTGAGTCATCTCAAGACCTCGTGGAAGGTAAGCCAAATCAATGTTCTAAAGCAAACAAGAGAACTAGCTTGTTGGATTTCATTTAAACCGTTGTTAAGTACATTTAAACCATCGTTAAGTAATAACTAACTTTTCGTCCTAGACTCCTAGTGCTTGTATATTGTAATGGAAAACAATTGTGTACATAATGGAAAATAACAGAACTCAATGCCTGATGCAGATTATTGGGCAGGGGATTTTTTAGAACATGGTCTACAAGAGGTTTTGTGATCTTTCTGGGGTTCCAATAGAATAAGTTGAGAGCTGCGAGGAAGCAAAGTGATAGTGGCTAGGTCTTCCACTGAGGTAGAATAGGTGTTCAGTCTTATTACCAACCACAACAGCAAATATGAGTGCATGCAATCTGCATGTGTTTCTTCCTTATCAAGTTTTCATGGCTCTGGTTAAGCACAGATAGAGATTAGATTATCATTTATTACGTGAAAAAGTTATTCTCAAGGAGGCTCAACTTGTGTTGGTTGCCACTCAGTTTGTATGGCGTAGGGACTTGTTATGTGGTCTCTTCCTCCATCAGACTTATGTACTTAAGAATCGTTGTTCTCTTCTGATAATGAGTGTAGGAACATTTTACTTTTCTCTATGAAGTTTTTAATTATACAAGCGATAGTCTAAATTAATCTAATTTACGGGGAGTTGGATTCGAACTTGGGTGCAAGGAAATGGGCATTCCACTAACCAAGGGCGGAACCAAAAAAATTTCAAAGCATGGGCTAGCTAAAGTTATTAGCTTAAAATATAAGGATCTTTTTTTTTTTTTTTTTTGTACTTACAATTTCTATAATTTTTCTAGAAATAAAATTTTACATTAAATCATATAAACCAAGTAATTATAAACACATAAAAAGAAAAGAAATAAGATTGTATTATTCGCAAATGGTGAATTTTATTTAGAAAAATGCTTCTTGTTTGGAGACTGGAGACAAATCAATGAAAAAGTTTAAAATAGGAGAGTTGGGGCTAAGGACTTTACCCTTACTTAATTGGTGTTGGGACAATCTTTGACACCAGATACAAACGTGGAACAATATTTGACATCAACTACAAACGTACGTAGAAGACCTCTAAACCAAAAATTACTCCTAACTATGTGTAATTTTTGGTTTGCGTGACTGCGGGATGATTTGTCGCACAAAGTATACTAGCACGACAAATGTTTTAGTCACGAATGTAAAAAAATATAAAATTATTATCCATGGAAGTTTGTGCGACGCATACATTTTTTCGTCGCACAAAACATCATATTGCGACGAATATGTTTTCATCGCGCAAACTAAAAAATGTAGTGGTATTAGTGTTGGCAAGGTATGAAATTGTGTATTTTTATTTACAAGTTCACATACTGGGCTATATAGGTTTGATTGATTTTTTTCCCCAAAAATCTCCATGGGCTACAGCCCACCTGAGCCCACAATGTGATTCCGCGCATACCCTTAACCAACTGGCCTAACCCTAGTTTCATAATGTTTCCAAACATTTAAGCACGTCATCAAATATAACATCCAAGTTGAAGCATACGAAGAAATGTTTGATATGGGGCCTAACTCTTGCTCAATGTACCATCCAAAAAATGAGTCGTCTCGCAGATAGGCAAAGAGTGGTTGCGTTTCCAAAACATTCAGTAAGTTTGCTAGTTTTTCTATGCCCAAGAAAATGTTTTGGAAGTTCCCATTGGCAGATCTCACGAAATTACTCCTAAAATGCGTTGATGTCGTGTGGTAATTGTTGGCGAGTAGAGCATATCCTATTCTATTTGGGTTTTATTTATTTTTCCTTTTGTGTAGATATTATGTAATTAGGATTCCACTTATTTCCTAATTAAACCCTATTAGGGTTTGTACCCTGTATTATAAATACCTCATTTCGGAGAATGAAATATATCTGAAAATATTCTACCCATATTGTTTGACTTGGTATCAGAG
>NW_018921546.1:0-14225 GCF_002207925.1 Prunus avium
AGAGATAAACCTACCAAAATATTGAAGAACCCACTAAATGATTTTGAAAAGGAAGATAGCAGATGTTTCAGTGTACTTTTCCCTTTCACTTTGTTTCAAAGCCCTCTTCTTTTTGGGGTTTACAATCTGTTGTTGTGCCTGTGGTGATTTTTTTTACTGTTTCGAATCTCTTGTGTTTTTAAGGGTTGAATGATATGCTATTATGTTATTGTTGTTGTTGCCCTAAGTGAATAATCCACCGAACAACATGTGGGCCTTATTTTAAAGATATAATATTATATTCCTTTCCTTTTAAAAAAAAATATTGTTGTAAAGGTGTTTTTGTCTTACTTTACTCTTTTGTGTGGGCTGAGAAAAATGAAAGTATTGTTTTGTGCTAATGGGCTAACATTGAATTATAGTAGTTTGTTCATATATTGAAGCTTAAACAAAAAATTTTGCCCCAGGCTACAGCCCATGTGAGCCCCTTACTAGTTCCGCCCTTGATTCCATTTGTGTAGAGCAAGACTAACACATTAAATGCAAGTAGCACAAACTAGCTCAACCATAGCTTCTTCTCTTCTCTTGTATATTTGTCATTCATCTTTGATGCCTATTTATAGGCATAGAAGTATATAGTTTACTGCCATAAGTGGTAGGTTCCATTCAATCACATTGGTAGGTTACAACAAAACACACATTTTTTATTTTATTGATATATTTTGAAATTAGACAAATCGAAGTCTAGCTTTAATACAAATTCTAGGCAGAATTCCAACTCTAGGGGGGTGTATTCAACTAGGATTGTATATGATTTTAAAAGATTCTTTTTAAGTGACAGATTTCCTGGAATTGTATAACTCCTATAGGTTTTACCCGGATTTTTAAGAAACTTGTATAGACTTTTATTATAGACTTCCATACTTTTGTGATGGGGATCGGAATCCGGACATAGGTCACTAACCACACACACGAGCACCGAAATCTAGGGCTAGTGTAAACTCACATATATCGTAGCAAATCCATGTCACAAATAAACTATTTCATTAATCATCAACATAAACTCCCCTACAACTATTACATTAGCCTTATTTATAGGCTTTACAAGACTTGGGCACCAAGGCTACTTGGTCCAAAAGTAAACTAATTAATTATAAAATCACACATAAATAATAAAAGATATCCTAAAACTACCTAAATAAGAAATAACAATATATCATGAAATAACTAATTAAATGGTAAATATCTATCTTGATCCACCCATATGCTCCTGCATCAGACTCCCTTGGTTGGAAAGAATTCGTCCTCGAATTTAAGCCTTTGATTGAGGAAAATCCGAATAGAATCTTCAATTGCTTCATATTAATTTTGGATCTTTTAGCATCCAATTGAAACCTTCCTTTCCAAATAAAAAGATATTTGGAATATTTCGTTATTCTTGGCTTCTTCTTACTCCTTCTAGGAATGCAAATGTTTCTCTCTAGAATCTTCAATCGATTGACAAAATCAACCAAATTTTTGGCAACCTTCCAAGTGAAAATATTAACGCCCATAAAATCAATAAGATCTTCGAGAGTTTTCTCAATTCCCATCTCTTCACTGTTCTGATCAATAAATTGCTTATCAAAATTGCTTTGAACACCCAAACAATTTTCATTGCAATTTTCACAGTTGCAAGGATCAAATATTGGAGGTAAATCCAAATTTAATAACTTTGATGAATAAGAAGATGCACCAACATTAACAAATCCATTTATACCTTCAAAGACACAATGAGAATAATCGTGCCCCTCTTCACTTGACTCACACAGCGGAGCGCAATAATGAAAAGGGTTATCTCCCTCGTACTCCCCGTCGAGACTCCCACGGCTTAGAGTGTCGATGCGAGTTACTCGGTTCAGATAAGGGTTCACGCATCCCTCCCCGTCAGAACTCTTACCTATCTGGGTTTGAGCTTCGATGCGAGCAATGCGTTCCGTAAGTTGCCGTAGCTTCCTCCTAATTTCCTCCATGTCGTTGTAGTTGTCAACACGACCCTCCATCCAAAAACCTCCCCGAGAAAGCAGATCTTGAGCCAGAGCTCTGATACCAATTAATGGGGATCGGGGTTCGAACACAGGTCACTGACCACATACACGAGCACCGAAAGCAGATCTTGCTCCTGCATCATTTTGTATGAACTTTTGTTATAGATTCAGATCTATTTGTATAGACTTTATCACTCTTTCTTCTCAACACTATTTTCTTTGAACTTCGTATTTATATCTTGACCTAGCCACTAGTCGACCATCCCCTTTTTTTCTTTTTTCTTTTTTTCTTTTTTCAAATTCTTCCTCTACTTATGCGCACAATAATGAATTTCCCTTTGAAATTTCCACGAGTTGGAAACTTTCATGTCTAAGCCATTTTAAATTATAATCTTTATACCCAAGCCCAACGCTTTCTTTTTTAATTTATATATATTTTTAAAAACAATTTAAATAATTAGGACATCAGGTTTGGAAATCCTGACCTTATCCTTTAAAAGCCCACAACTTACCACTATATTGCCAAGATTCCTTGTGCTAAGTTGAAATAATTATCCTATTTAATACTAGCCATTCCAGATATTTTTTTATATATAAAACTAACCCTAATCCTCTCTCATTTTTTTCTTTCCTTCTATCGCTTTCTTCTCTACTTGTTTTATATCGTTCATGATGAAACCACCGTACACTTGTACAGCCCAATACAATGTCTTTCATGGCTTTGGCCCAATATGTGTATTTCTCTTTTTGTTAGGCTCTTCTTACTTTTCCCCACCTTGTGGGCAGGCTAGAGTAACCGTTAGATAACTACCACGTGTCATACATTTTCATCCTTATCAGCTTTTCCATCCTTGATGCATTAAAAGAAGCCTGGCTTCACATTAGTGAAGCAGAGAAGAATATACATTTCCTATTTTCAATTCTGCCTTTGGTCTTTTGTTTATCTTACTTTTCCCCACCTTGTGGGCAGACTAGAGTAACCGTTAGATAACTACCACGTGTCATACATTTTCATCCTTATCAGCTTTTCCATCCTTGATGCATTAAAGGAGCCTGGCTTCACATTAGTGAAGCAGAGAAGAATATACATTTCCTATTTTCAATTCTGCCTTTGGTCTTTTGTTTTTATTTGTTTGCTGCTTTCCGGGAAAGAATCCCAACCTTTCTCCGCTAAAAAAGCTTCCCTGTCATTTTCTCTATTTTATTCCCCTTTGAAGTCACAGATCTTCATCCCTTCAAAGTCACACATTTCCATCTGGTTGCACTGAGCCATGGTCAACGGTGGATGATTTTTCGAAAGGTTCAATTGGGTTTGACAGTGGTGGTTCACTTCACTTCAGAACTTCGGAATCGGAAAGTTCCGATTTTTTATGGAATTTTTCGGAGTCGAAAGTGTTTATTGAATTCCAAAAGATTTTAGACGGAAATTGGAATGGCTATTTCCGATCTGATCCGGCTGAATAACATGCCTAACTATGGCATCTTCTTCTCATTGTTTTCAGTTTGGGAGGGATGGAAATCAGATAATTAAAGAAAGAAAGCAGAGGATCCTTGGAAAGTTGCTTTCTTTTTCTATAACCAAACAGAGGTATTTATGTCTCAAAGAAAAGCACTTGCTTATTAGCTGTGGAAATTGAGAGAGCAACAACTGGTTTCCTGGTTTGCAAATACTCGTCGTGGAGATCAGTCTTCTTCTGAGCCATCTTTAACACCTAGTAGTAATCTTTACAGGCCCTGCTTGAGTTTCAGGGATGAACTATAATGTCTATGACGAGCCCATAAAGGTAGTGGTCACTCAAAACTTGATCATAACCATAGCTAGCCAGCCAAGCTAGCCTAAGCCCAACAGTTTTTGTTGTTGCATATATTTCTTGATTGGTATCTTTAATTTTTAATTGAATTTATAATTAGCTAGTTTCTTTTCTTCTATAGGCTATTTCAGAATCAGCAGAGTGGATATTTTTAGCCATTAACCTTGGCCTAGAGATGTTGTCAGCTGCTTTTGATCAGGCTTCCTCCCCAAGAAAACCCCACTACGCACTATTTGGGATGCTGTTGGCTATTGCAGCTGTGCTCATTTCCATCTGGGAGCTAATTTACAAAGGTAAAAAGGAAAGAGTTGTGTTGAGGAGATGGGGAATGCTCTGGTGGTTTTATCATCCACCTCCTCGTAATACGCTTTATGGTACTCTTCCTGACATTTATGGACTAGTTGCTGGCATCTCACAGTGCATTTGCTCTATAGCTCAGTATGTTTACTACCTTCGGCATGTTGATAATCCTTTCAAAGCATCCCTTTTGCCTGCCATATTTCTTCTGTGTTTAGGTGGTTCAAAACTAAGTAATAACCGAATGAACGCCAATACCACTGATAACAAGGACTCCAGGGAAAATTCTTCAAGGTAAACACGAATTAAACTGCTCATCTGCTGCTTAATTAATTTGCATATTATATATTTTTGCAGCTTTTTAGTCTGAGATAATACAAAAGGAAGGCTTCTTCTTCTTTATTTATTTAGTTTTGGAAGGAGACGAGATGCAAATTTTATGAAATAATTAAGGGGGATTTTAATGGATATCACATGGAAATTCTACTTTATTTCAATCAGCACAAAATGTAAAGACTAAAGTGCGAGCGGATGGAGAGAGAGTGGCTATAAGCTAGCTCTCTATCTCTAATAAACAAGACTGCTTTCTTTTCTCTGTTTGCTTTTTCATCTGTATGCATGGCTTCCACTCCATTGATAGAAAATATTCTCTGTTGGTTTGTAGCACGGAAGAAACTTCGACACAAAATGTAAAGACTAAAGTGCGAGCGGATGTAGAGAGAGTGGCTATAAGCTAGCTCTCTATCTCGAATAAACAAGACAGTCGTAAAAGATTGCTTTCTTTTCTCTGTTTGCTTTTTCATCTGTATGCATGGCTTCCACTACACTGATAGAAAATATTCTCTGTTGGTTTGTAGCACGGAAGAAACTTCGTTGCATGCAATCGCGGCGAATATACCATCTCTTGATGATCAGGAGGTAGAGGTACCAATTTAATTATGATTTAAAATTATTTCGAAAACATACATACATACATGTACATGTACATATATAACCTTAAAAAATTAATTTAAAAGTTGTCATTCATATATATATATCATGGCAATAACTAAATAAAATAGAAATCATGTTTCCATCTCTCTGGATAGTAAAGTAAAATTTACACTTTTCGTACATATATAACCTTAAAATATTAATGTAAAAGTTGTCATTCATATATATATCATGGCAATAACTAAATAAAATAGAAATCATGTTTCCATCTCTCTGGATAGTAAAGTAAAATTTACACTTTTATTTATTCATCATATTTGTATGCATATCATATATATATATCTTTTCTTTCGAGAGGACATGATGTATCCAAAAGGCTTAAGTTATGAAGTCCCATATGAAGGCCTACGTTATGAAGATGATAAAGTCCCATATGTATCACGGAATGTCAATTTGGAGCTCACTTTGGGAAGACCACATTGGGATTGAATACGATAAAGAAAAATTAAAAATTAGGCATTAGACATAACAATCCTTACTAATTAGGATTTGAGATATAGAATATTTCTGTTTGAGCTTTAATATCTAGGAATAAAATTTTGTTTTGAATTAGGCCAAAGAGGAGGCCTATGTGTGAAATAACCATTGACTATTAATATAAATATTGTGTAACTGACAAAATACCACAAAAACAAGGTTTGAGTCTCTTCATGCGCACTAAATTTCTTTCTTTTTTCTTTTTCTTTAGGTCAAGGGCAACATAGTTGATCACCAGCGAGGGGCGACGGTGGCTGGCCGGGAGTTGTTGGCCGACGATGGGTACGTCGGTGGTGGATGGGATCAGGCGATGGTTAGGCGGGTGCTGCAATGGCATGAGTGGGAGCAGGAGCGAGAGTGGGAGTGGGAACAGGAGCGGGAGTTGGAGCGGGAGCGGCTGTGGCAGGAGCGGGAGTGGGAGTGGGAGCGGGAACGGGAGCGGGAGCGGGAGAGGGAGCTAGAGCTGGAGCGGGAGCGGCTATGGTGGGAGCGGGAGCGATTGCGGCTATGCCAAGAGTCGGAGCAGGAGCGGCTGCGGCGGGAGCGATTGCGGCTCCGACTACGACAGGAGCGGGAACGGCTGTGGCAGGAGCAAGAGCGGTTGTGGAAGGAGGAACAGGAGCAGGAGCGGCTGCGGTAGGAGAAGCAGCAGCGGCCATGGGCAGTGGCGCGCTTGAAGGTTGGTGGACATGTGGTGGACATGTGGTGGACATGTGGCATGACTTCGAAGTAGTGGCATGGTGGACATGCAGGAGCGGAAGCGGGAATAGCTATGGCAAGACTTGGAGCGGTTGTGGTAGGAGGAGCAAGAGCAGCAGCAATGGCCACGAGTAGTGGCGCGCTTGAAGGCTGGTGGACATGTGACATTACTTCGAAGTAATGGCATTGTGTGTAATTTTAATATTTTTTAATTACATTATTGTAAAATTACGTACTATTTTTTGGTGTTTGACCTTATGCTAAATAGGTCAAATTGTATTTCCATCTTCCAAATTATAGTGTCTTAAAATGAAAGTTTCCTATTATTAATTGAATCTATTAATCACTTTTAATTCATTATTATATTATGTCTCTGAATGGATGGATGCTCCGATGGGGATGAGAATCAGGTACCCACCGAAGAAATCAGAAGAAAAACACGATTCGAATCCTCTGCTTCGATTTTCTCTGCTTGGATCTGATTGCCTTTCACTCCCCACAAGCCACGTCATTTAAATTTCAATCTAAAGGATTTAAAGTTGACACATCACCTTTAAAACAAAAACTCAAAATTTGCATAATTACAAAAAGAAGAGTAGATTTCCTAATTAAAACATCAAATTTGTGTAAATATTGTCAGAGATAAGAACTACATTTGTCACATAGTGGCTTGTAACGAAGCAATTGACATGGAACGTAACAAATTTAATATTTCCAAAAGAGTTCAAAACTTGAAAACATTTAAAAGATTGAGACTAAGCTAAAATAGGATCCATAATTTGTGGGTTTTAGGTATTTAATCATAAATGTTTTTTCATAAGTCACTTTTATTATCTTCTTACCGATCAGACAAAAGAAGGGTTAAATTTTTGAAAGTTCCTTAATGCCCTCGAGAAATAAATATAATTAAACAGATGATTCTTTAATATACGAGGGCAAAATGGTAAACATAAAATAATGAAATAAAATTTGAAGGAAGAGTGTTCACGTTCACCTACCAAATACAAGATAGAATAATCAACATTTTAATTAGTCAATTATTTCATAATCAACTGTTCAATCAATTATGTCAGAATCTTCTCGTCAGTTTCTCTCTCTCTGCTTTTTTCCTTTTGGGTTTCCTAGCCCATTGATTTTGTTATTGTTTCTTACACTTATGCTTCAACTTCTATCACATTCATTACATATTGGAAATGGGTTTTTGAGATTTTAGTTGCCCATTGAATAATTCAACGCTTATGTGCTTAGCACTGGAAATTGTATTTTCATTATCTTTTATTCTTGTGGAGTCGCAATGGACTGTGACAGCATAAGCTCATTTAGAAACTAAACTCAACTTTACTCTTGTCCTGTGATCAAACGTCTTGACTTTTGGTGCATTACTTTAGGTTTTTTGTGTTTTTTCTTGGGTTGAAAAAAGTGGACCAACTTTGTGGTTCTAGTTTGTTGTTACACACCAAAAGTTTCAAGCTTTAAACATTGTGGCACCTTTGTATATCATTTCTTCATATTTTCCATTCCTCATATTGGCATTCTGGAGTTTGCATAAGAGTTGATTGAGCTATTGGCAGACCCCAATATGAAAGTAAAAAAAAAGGCCAGAGATTATTCATTCATATGTTGCTGTATTGCATCAAAGAACACAACTTTTTCAAAAATAATAAAAATAAAGAAGCATGCATGTTTAAAGATTCATGACAACAAATTAAGTTAACGAGTGAAAGGTTTAATACCATTGACCCAAAGGAAATAGCAACTGCATCAAACTCATATATGGTTACTGCAACATTAGTGACTCAGCAGCCCAATAAAGTAAACCAAGGCTGGATAATAAAAAATAGCAAGTCTATTAACATGTTGGATAGAATTTTATCAAGTAACTCAGATGAAGCATGGACATTCATATCATTAAGGCTAGATAAGAGAAATCAGCAATGATCTGAGTGAACTCAATGGAGCTACCAGCACATTCCCAACAATCAGATGCATACAATTCCTTCCCAAAACTTGACCCACCGCTAGCAACATCGATATTGTCCCAAACTTAACCACCTGTTTAGCAAGAGTGGGGTTTTATACAAAAGGTCTCGATATTATTAGGAGTGGAACCATTTATTATATGAGACTTTCTATTTTGTTAAGTTTCCGATGTGGAACTCGTGTATTCTTCAACAGCTTGTACAATTGATTACTAACTCCAACTTCCAACAAAGATGAAGAACCAATGTATGGGAAATTAAATACTGGCATAATATTCAACAAATTAAAAGAGGTCAAATTTATAGCATAAACCACCAAACAGTATTTGAGCTTCCATAGCACAGTCTTTTTGAGAATATTTAAGTTTCCACAACTGTTAAATTTTTGTTTTCTTCTAAAAACAGTTCCTGGGAAATATCTTTTGTTATGTAGATTGTACTTTTAAAAAATTGTCATCTAGAACTAATTTGCAAGGAAAAACAAGACCCAGTTGTTGGGACGGAGCCAGGATTTGAAAATACAATGGGCTGAATCTCCAAGCTTTTCTTTTTTACCCTGAGTGAAAAGATTTGCATTAGTTTTTGTGGGCGGGGGTTGATATTTTCCATATTTACAGAATATATTGAAAGCATACAAAGGAACCAAATTCAGAGGATTCTAAACAAGTGGAAGCCCTTATAACTTGCAAGACACAAAATGAAATGAAAAAAAGGCAACAAAAAAAAAAAGAAAAAAAAAGGAGAGAAGTAAAGCAAATCTTAGTCTCTGATTGAGCTACTCAGTAATAAACATACCAAAGCAACATCATCTCAATTTAAATTAAAGTTCAAGACTCTCTTGTGCATTTCTGGATCGTTTCGTTTATCCAATTAATTGTTGAAAATAAGCCAATCTGTTGCCTGTTTCTATGCACTTCTTGCTCTCAAATTAGGTTGCCATAGTACATGTAACAGTGAATTACAATCTTCTAAAAGTTGTTTATACCCAATTAGTGTTTTTATTCAGTTATTTTTAGGTGAGATACAGCTGCTTTAGAACATCAATTTTTTCTCACTGACCACCAATTCGTGTTTGTAAAGCAGCTCTAATTATCCCATAAACTAAAATCTTAATTGTATGTACGTGAGCATAAATTCCATAAGAAAACCAACAAACCTCTTCATAATCCACATCCAACTCAGATGTGAATTTGAGAAAATAGAGGAACCAAATCTAATCTTTCCCAAAACCAATAAACCGCAATGAAAAACTTGAGGAGCTGATGGACAAAATAATAATAATAATAATAATAATAATCAAACAACACCTTAAATTATACCCCAAAATTAAACCTGAGAAATAAAATGTTGATTTAAAAACTGTAAAGGGTACAACCCATGCTATTGTAACTGTTACTCCCCAACAACTATAGCTAGCACCCAAGTTGTTATGCAAGCAATTTTAGAAGGATATATTACTAAATCTGGCTTTAATGCCTCCATCACTTGCTAAGCCTCATCATCAAAGCATTACTATCCAAGTTGGCATGCTTTCACTACAAAAGAGCTTAAGGAGGGTCTGCAATAAAAGTTTTTGTGGGGGGACTCTGTACACCAGCAATATCCACCCACTGGGGCTCACCTAATAAAGAGGAAATTGAAGCTTCAATTGTGAAGGTATCCAACTATGCAATTAAGAAGAAAACAAGCATTCAAGCCCTTGCACAAATTAGAGTCGTTGAGCAGGCAAAAAAAAAAAAAAAACACCAGCAGGAGTGTGCATAACTTCTTCCAGCGCCATAGACACTCATTTGACGACCATAAGATGCCCATGTTTGTCACTGCCATATCAAGAACGTGCCATACCAGTAAAGCATGCCACATGACATGGAACCCAAGTCATGGCAAAGCAAGAAGCAATTTCAATAGCTCTCAAGACATGAAAGGAGAATACAACTTCATACCATGCCGCTGGAGGTTGCTGAATATTTTTTGGTTTACTTTAGGCCTTTGCAAATTTCATGCTAACTTCATCCAAGCATTGTGAAGCCTCAGGCATCAAGCTACAATAGACATGCTAGTCAAGTTATTTCATGCAAAGTGAAGCAAAATTTGAGAAAAGAAGGAAAACCAAGCAACAAGCTACAAGCTAACATGCCACGAGCTCATTGCGAACCCTATCTACTTAACTCTCTGCATCAGTACAAGTAATCCATGCAGCTACAAAAAGACAAGTATCATGCCCTGCATAAAAGAGACTTGACAAATCAAACAAACCATGCTTCAAGCACTAACAACGTGCTATTTTCCTCATCTTGTTGTGGGTCTTCTTTATTTCCAAAGTACAAACCAATAAAAAACCAAATTCCCTATGTCCTTTGCTGAACTAGCAACCTGAAATGAAGCCAAGAATCAAACTTCAACCGCCGAAAAACACAAAACACTTTTATTCAACCTTCCTATCCAACCTCCCTTATTCAAGCCCATCTTGTGCAGTAGGAAAACTTACGAGCTATTGCATCATGCCAAGCAGACTCACTAAGCCAAGCCACATGCCAAGAAAATTACAATATGTTGGGAAACCAATCCCAGAATTATCAAGGTCATTCAAATAGGTTCAAGCCAAAATAAAATGTTTCAAGCCATTTGGACACATGCCTAAACCCATGCCAAATCTTGCAGTCAAAATTAAACCTGAGAAACAAAATGTTGATTTAAAAAATCTGCAACTAAAAGAAGATTAGACGATTACCTGGGGTCAGTGAAGCTCTAAGGCTTATAAGAAGCAGAATTGAAATTCGAAAATGAGAAGAACTAGGAGAGTGAATGGCACTACGGGACAGAGAAGGTTGGCAAAGGTGGAGAACAGAAAATTATACCCACACCCATTGACATATTCAGTGCACCCATAAAATTCTAAAAAACCGTTAACTTAAAAATTTTAAAGAAGACGAGGCTAGTTTGGCATTGCTGTGCTGTGAAAATAATCACTGTCAGATTTGCTGTGATAGAAATCAGCTGTTATAGAAAGCAGTTTGACATTTGGTAATCTTTTGCTAAAAGTGATTTTAGTACAATAATCAGTTTTTCAGTGTTTGGTAAATGTTTGTGTAAAAGTGCTGTGAGTTGTGTATAATGACGAAAAATGATATTATGTTGAAATGACTTTTCTATTCAAGTATTTGGTTATAAAAAAAAAAATCAATTTTACTTTCACTTATGTAATTCTTGTGTTAAATCTAATTTTTAACCATCACACCCTAAAAATTATTTTAATCATAAAATAAATAATGTGTGGAAAACTATTTTGACTGCACTAAAATTCTACACTACTATAATTTTAATAGTGTAAGAAAATTTCCATAATTTTTAATAGAACAAATATTGGACCTTTTATTTTTTGTCTGAAAACAATTATAGGTAGCATTGGCAAGTTATTGGACGGCGATTAGAAATGAAAGAATCACAGCAGGTGGAACAGAAAATAGAAAAGAGGGCATTTTGTGGAAATTGTAAAAAGAAGTAAGGCTATGTTGGGTTTTTTTTTTGGTCAAGGAGCTATATTCATTAATAGTGGGAAACATTACAAATTGAGAAAACTCAATTCAAAAGGCAGCCCAACACCAACAAATAAAGGCCCAAAGATACAAAACCAAATAAATAACATAAGCCCATAAACTAGTTTCCCCCTAAATAATCAAGGGAAATAGCGGTATATACCACCAATTTTATAATCTTAACTAAAAATACCACTGCCTCTCCAATTTTTGTACAACTATCACCTATAAATATAAAATTATTGTCCACTTATTGTACCCATATCAATTTTTCAGAAATTGGCTTCTCTCTCTACTCTATCTCTTCGGCCCGTCTCTCTCCCTCGTGTACCTCTCTCTCTCCGACGCAATTGTCTTTCTCCCTCAGCAGTGGCTGTTCATCCTCTCCACCGTTGACATCCATGAGGTACTCTTCATATACCTTTTCTTTGAAATTTGGTTTATGGTGTACGGATTTGTAAGAAATTGGTTTAGGGTTTTAGTGTTTAGGGGTTACTCAGAAATTGGGTTTGGGTTTATGGGTTTCTATGAACTGGGTAATAACTCACACCCACTCTCACTCGCTCGCAGGCACTGTTCACAGAAATCAAACTCTTCATTTTGTCATAGAACGTTTGGGCTTCGTTCAGCTTTGTCTGGATAAGTCCCAACTATCTATATTGTTTGATGAGATTTTAAGCTCTGGGCTCTGTGATTTCTACAAGAATTAATTCCACAATATTCTGATTTTACTTGTTCAAATCAAAGCAAAGGAAGGGACGTTGTTTATGGATGGGTAATTGTCAAAAACGACTTCTGGAATCTACATGCTTATAATCAAATTTTGCAGATTGTCAATGGTCCACAGTCCACATTTGAGACTGAGAATTTTGTATGTTCTTGTTAGGCTGGTTTTGTTTTACCTCTTCAATCATTGTTAGCATATGGTTCTCTGGAACTTTTGAATAAATTGTTTAATCAGATGTCCAAACCGTTGGAATTAATATCTTACTGTCGTAATGCATTTCATTTTCAGGCAATATGCAAGGATAGCCGCATTGTTCCTGGAGCGGCAACTACTGAAATTGAGTTAGCTAAGAGAGTAAAGGAATTCTCTTTTATAGAAACATGGTAAATGACGTGAATTATTATTTTCTCAAGATGTTGTCCCTGAAACATAAAATAAAATATTGATGTCTAGACCAACTATTGGAACTTGATTTTGTAACCATTTTCCCAGTCATAGATTTCTGATTGGGCAGTAGTGCAATAACCTACTAAAGAAACAATGGTTTTGCAGATTGGATCAGTATGCTATAGCAAAATTTGCCGAAAGCTTTGAGATGGTGCCTAAAACGCTAGCTGAAAATGCTGGGCTTAATGCAATGGAGATCATATCTTCTCTATATGCTGAACATGCATCAGGAAATACCAAAGTTGGCCTCGACTTGGAGGAAGGCCGTTGCAAAGATGTGTCAACTCTTAATATTTGGGACCTCCACATAACTAAGTAAGCTGCTCTTTGTCTTGTAACAGTTCATGCTTTTATGTGAAAGTTCTCAATACATTGAATGTTGTTACAGCTGTGATGTTTGATGCAATTTTGGTTCTGAATTTTCATTAATTTTGGATCTAGAATTTGTTTGTAGAGGAAGCTTTTATTAGTAATCCCATTTTTGGTGGTTTTGATAGCCAATTAGTTCCTGTTGCGTACATTAATGGTTCATCTTATTGGTATCCTTTCTGTTGATTTTCTGTATCAAAGTGTGACTAACTGGCATGGGTGTTTTGAGGATTGTGGTGCATTTTGAAGTCCATTGGCCGGCTAATAGGGCTAGGAGGTTATGCATATATGATGTATAAAATTTAGTTCATGATTTGGTGGTCTAACAACTACATCTTTGTGCTGAAAGCCTTTATTCACCAGGGGACCCAGTCATTCTGTTATTTTCTTTATTATATTTCATTTGTGTAAATAGTTAAGCCACATATCCACTACGAAAGGTTTCTTATCTTTCTTTTTCAGTAAATGGTTGGTTTCTAGAGGATAACAGAGTGACAATGCCAACCTTTTTATTTTTTATTTGTTTTACAAATAGCATTGATGGTTTGCATTTAGGATTTTTAGGAATTATAGCATTCGGGAATAAGTGAGGATTTCTTTGGATAACTGATAAATAGTAACTTGGAAACATCTCGACTTCAAACATTTTGGGTATTTTATGAACTTTAGATAGTTCTGTTTCATTAATTTATTGAAATCAACATGTTTAAGTTGGCCAGGAAGTTGTTTCGTATCAATCTTCTTTCTTGGGCTGTTTGTTGCAGGTTCTTTGCTCTCAAGTATGCTGCAGATGCTGCCTGCACTGTTCTACGGGTAGATCAGGTAACTAGTAACTACGTATTTGTCAATGGTTTTCCTAATTTTGAAGTACCCAAATTTGGTAT
>NW_018921549.1:12056-70842 GCF_002207925.1 Prunus avium
GTGCACAGAGGAAAGATCTGGTGGTGAGGGACCTTTAGTGATTTTTTCTCCCTTCGCCATTGCTTTGGCTAATTTCTCAAATTCTTGGATGTATGCTGATAACGTGTGAGGACCATAGAGAGTGGAAGCAGCCTGCAGATTCCATTATGCATTGAGAATTAATGTAGGATTACAATCACTGCAAAGTTAAGTTATTGTTTCCCCTGGATCCATTTGGAGAAATTCATTAAACAGATGAGTATGTACCTCATATCGCTGTTGCGTGTATTCCTCAAAAGTTGCAATATATTGGGAATAAGTATTTGTGAGGCCTGCTATTACAATGTGGGTTTCGTCATCAAATTCACCATTGCTGTTACTTATCAATGTCTCCTTGACTGCTTCCCTTAGCCGCCGGCCCGCCATTGTGGTGAATTCTGCAAGGTTCAGTAGCTTAGAGAGCTTGTTGACATGTGTCACGTGCGAGGGGTTTTAGGTTCTAGGTTCTAGGTTTTAGATTGATTTGTGGAGTGAATTGTAAGGGAATGTCAGTATTGTTGGGACGAGGCTGCCTAAGTCTGTTGGACTGAGTGTGCTGTCCTGCCCTATCAAGACAAGTTCATAGAAACTAGATGCTGAGCTCGGTAAATGGGGTGGGGTTGAGGTTTCCTTGAATGTATAGTTATTTGGAGAAAAATGGGCTTGCTATCTTGGTTAATGTGGCTCTTTTGCCGAGCCGAGACACAAAGAATTACTAGTTATGGGAAGCAGTGGTTGCATTGAGCAATGAATAGCGCACATGCCATTAAGACAGACAGGTGTGAAGTTGTAGTGGGTTGTGAAATTAATTAAAGTGAAAGAGTACTAACCTCCTGGGACAGAAAGTATGATCAGCTTCCCCAACCTGAGCATTTGAATAGGAAGGACTGCAGGCTGCATGCATTTGAACCATAATTAGAGAATGTTAGTCAGACTGCCTGCTATGCTAATGCTACAATATTAATATTAATCCCTAGTTTCTAAGTAAGTAGCTGTAATTCTAAATAAATGAATATTATGTCTGAAAAGAAAATCCAATTGGTTTTCCCCCAACAACGCAAGTAACAGGCAAAAGTCCTGTCTTACCGCCCATGCATAAGGTACAAACATTTCGCCAGTGTCGAGCAGAACTGTCTTGGGCTTTTGGCAGTCGACTTGATATGGGGTAGGTTTTTTTAGAGAATCCCTCAGTTTTCTCCACATCTCATTGATCTGAAAAACAGAGGATTGGTTAAGATGTAGCAATACAAGACAAGACCAAAAAGTAAAGTGGTTTTGGCCAAAAGTGATGTTGCTGCTGCTGCTGCTGACCTTTGTATCGCCTTGCTGGAAGCCGAAGGCACCGGGTCCATCTGTAGTCCCGGCGGCAAAACCAGGACCGAGCGCAGCGGGGCATGTTTTAACTTTCTTGTTTCCATCTAATAATTCAACCTCAATATCGGTGAAGTTGAGGTACACGTGGCGATAGTCAATAGTCCCGGTGAGTTGCTGTGTAGCCGTCGTGAATAGATGAGCGGCCTTTTGAAATTGTCTCTCCCCTATAATTTTGGTGCTGAGTATTTCATCTGGGTAGCCAGGTCCACGGCCCAGGCAAAGCAGGTCGTTCCCATGACAGGAGGAGTGATTGAAGTCGCAGGGTCTTCCAGAATCGGTGCAAAAAGCTCCAAGCACGTTTGGGGTCACATCCCCAACATTTGATTGGCAAAAAGCTCCCACGAACAGCGACCCGTTGTTCTTCCTCACCTTAGACTTTCGGCTGCTTGTTTTACCGCAGAGCTTTCCTCCCGTGGCTTTCATGCTTTGTGCCTTCTTTACTAGTGATAATAGTAACGCGCTACTATCTGCATTAATTAATGGATACACTCATGAGTCATATATACAGCTAATATAATTACAAGGCTACTAATTTACTAACAATAATAATACATAGTAATTACCAGCTGGTGTGGTAGAGGAGGAGTTGTAGCTTGTAGTAGACGAAGAGGAAGAGGAGAACCTGTCCTCGAAGAATCGAGCAGCAGCACCTTTGTTGTCTCCACTGATGAGGAGGTTGTTTTTGCTCATGGAGGTTCCGTGGGTGGCAAACCAGCTGAAGGCTCCAACGCTGTTCCCGCTTGCATCATCCACAAACTTCAACAGAGTCATGAGGGTGTCCACGTTGCTTGGATACCTGGCTCTCTCCTCCGCCGGGTTTAGCAGATAAGCACTTGGGCTCCTGTTTATTCCCGCGTTTACCACATCCCCTGTAAACCCATAAAACTCAAGTCAATTCAGAAAAAGAAGAGTAAAAACTTGACTTGGTGTGGGGGTGGGGGAGTCAGTGGTCACCTTTGTTGATGAAAACAGAACCAGGCTTGAGGTTGTGATGAGCCTGAACAATGCTCTGCTCAATTGCGTTCACAATGGCATCGAAGGATTGTTGGACAAACCCCAAAGATGTTATAGAGTAAACCAGATACTGCAGATAACCCCCTGGTCCAGCGTGAGTGTGAATCCCACTAATCGCCACATTTTCTTCCGTATACAAATCTCCAAACCTTCCAAATCAAATTTTTATAAATAAATAGGAAAATTAATTAATATCAACATACGTGACTAATAAGTAGCTGAAAGTATACTATAGTATATACACCTTGATTTGAGTTTGTCCAGCACTTTAATGTTAACGAGTTGTGAAGCCATCCCAGCGTCAAGATTAACAAAGGCAAACCTCGGACCTTGGGAACTCTCCGCGACGATGAAGGTCCTTGCCCTGAGTCGGAAATGTACACCGGCAGTCGACTGGTCCATGTTGGCATAACCCATCATGTTCACCCCTGCTGCTGGCCCAGTCATGTCATAGCTTCCCACTCCAATCAAATACCCTTCGCCATTGCATCTCCTAATTACACCTATACCCACAATAATCATAATAATAAGTGATGACAACACAGACGAGTGCTGCTCTTGAATTTTGCTTCTCGTCTTCATGTTTGATCTCAAATTAAACTGATGACCGTAGAGCTGTATATATATCTTATATATGTGAAGCTTGGTCGATACAGTTTAGAATTTATATATTTATTTTTGTTGGGCGCTGAATTCTCTTCTCTTAGTATGTAGTGATCACTTCCATGGCTGGCTTGTTTCAATCAACCCAAACAAAAGTGGGTGGTAGTTTATAGTTTTGGGTGTCCAAGTTGGCACAAGAGTATCTCTTCTTGGTTTCTTGGTTGCTCCGCCGCATGCAAGAGAGATGAGATGGACAAGGTTTGGTCTTGTCCGTTTCTGTGAGCTTTGGGTGCCTTTAGCCGCATGCAAGCAATATATATGATATCTGATTGGTTGCGTGGAAATTTTTATTAACACCCTATTGATATTGCATGCTTCTGCACTAACTTATGTGGTGAATCTCTAAGCCACAAGAAAAGTGAGTCGACCATGCCATGTATAATGGATATTTGAATCTGTCCCCACAGCCACCCACCCAAATGAGTGTGCATCAACAAATGATGCTTACCATAACTTTCCCTTGGTAGGCAATCATATGTGTCCGTCATTTTATATTCTTTAAAAAATAAAAAATAAAAGGATAAATTTCATTCGTTGTCATTAGTTGTGAAGTCTAAGCATTCGAAAAAAATTATTAAATTTAGGCATTTTAAGATATGATAATGTTTGTAAATGGGGTCTAGTCATGGACAGAACTAGGAGTTTTCGATGGGTGAGTTAGCTAAATTTTAGTTTAAACTCTAATTATCTTTTTTTTTTTCATTGACTAATTTTCAATAAATTTTATTAGACAAATCAATATTAAATGTAACCAAAAAATACGCATTATCAAAATTAATGTGTTCAATAATATAATTGAAAGTGTACCTATTCAAGTTTCTTGCCTCTTGACATCAACCAAATAAGACAAATGCAAAGTGAAAAGATATAAATAATTAAATTTCACATATATATTAGTTGTGAACACAAGAAGAATATAATTAAGTTACTCTTACGTTTTTTAAAATATCTTCTCACTTGTGAGTTTTAATTACCTATTGTCGTCTGTAGAGGGTTTTTATTTATTTTTATTTTTTTGGTAAAAAGAGGGTTTTTATTGAGTACAATATTAAGAAGCTTTCCCTTTTTTTCGGGGTGAAAAAACGATTATTGACTTTGCCAACAAAAAAAAAGCAAAAGGTTGCATGCTTCGAGGGGAAAAGAACAAAAGCAAGACAGAGCAATTGTATGATCCGGTCAATTTGATTGGAGGATTGGATGAAAGCAAAAGGCAGCAAACTTGGTGGGCCATATAAATATAGGTAATATTTTTTTCTTCAAAGCATTCCTAGGCTATAGCCCACTATGGTCGTGGCTATAGTTCGCCATTGGATCTAGTCTAATGGAAAAATACATTGATTTACAGACGAGTGGTCTTAGATTCGAACACACATATTACATTGGTAGTGTGTGAAATTTCCTTCGTTTTGTAGTTTAGACTATCACGGTTCATCTCTAATAGTATTATTGTATTATTGTAGTAGTAATGTTCCATCATCAAAAAGCTTGTTTCGGTCACTACTCCTTTAGTTCAGTGCCTATGATTGCGGGCTTCATCCTTCATGGAGGCGCTTCTTTTCTTTTTTTGGGTGTAAATTTTTTCCCTATAAAACTTTCAGGTCTTGTAGAGACTTGCAAACTATAATATAAATTAATTGATTTCATAGACATACTTGGACACAAATGCATCAAGTGATCATCCCACGTAACGTATCCCAAGTTTCTAAAGGTTGCAAGGACAAATAAGGCTCGAATCGAACGGATCATTTTCCCAACGGTCATCATCTTGATATTTTGGTCAAATTGAATATAGTAATAAAAAGCAAAGCGTATTATGACTGTGCAGCCCTACCACAACACCACAAAGCTAAAAGAGTAAATCAATGAATCTTTCCATATTTTGCGGGATCATTCATCTATGCTTTTAAAAGTAAATAAATAAGAAAATAAAATAAAAACAAAAGAGGTTGTCACTCTCTCCGCTGTATACTCTCTACGGTGTTTAATAAAAGCACCACTTCTTGCGGCTCCATGACTCATGTTACTAATACATTATCTTTCTCATTATTAGGAAAATGTTGGTTCAGTGAAGTATGCATCTTCATGAGTTGCATCAATACATATTTCACTCTTAAATCGATCCACATTTGTATTCATTATATATATATATATATATATGAAGAAAATAGGTACAAAGGAAGAAGCAATTATTTATTAATGAACAATGTTTAAATATCACATAGAAATTAAAGAAGCAAATGGAAATGGTAGCTACAGTAGTGTGGACTTGGAAGTCCTAAACAAACATCAAAACAATAAGTAGATATCTCTCAAACTCAAAAGAAGAAAAGCAAATAAACCACTCATCAGAAAAAGCCACACACAATCACATAAACACAGGGTTTGTATAAGTGGTTTTTCTTAATTAATTTAATAGGAAGACGTTTCCTTTTCCTTCTCCTTGTCCTTGATGGCCTCCTTCTCTTCCTCCGTCTTAGGGTGGTAACCAGGAATCTTTTCCTTGATCTTCTCCAAGATACCCTTCTTCTCCTTGGGCTCGCCACCTACTACTGCGGGCTCAGCATGCTGATCATGACTCTGCTGATCATCATACGAAGCTGGAATCTCTTCCGTCTTCTTCTGCTGCCCTGGTAGCTTTTCCTTTATTTTCTCAAGGAAACCCTTCTTCTCTTCCTCTTTCTTTTCTTCATGAGTTGGCTCCTCGTAGATCTTCTCCACTGGGACGGCTGTGTCCTCCACCTTCTGATCATGATGACCAGAGATCTTATCCTTCAGTCCCTTCTTTTCTTTCTTCTTCTTCTTTTTCTCATCTCCTTCACCTCCCTCTTCATCGCTCGACTGCATATTCATTAGATAATATTTCAATCAGTTCAAACAACTTTAATTATATAATTAATTAGGTTACTATCTATCTATCTAGAAAAGGAAAACCTAAAGAACACTTGACAATTAATTAGTCGTTTTGAGATAGACGTTGCGTGGCATATGCAGAAGGAGATCATCTGCCAAATCATGAAATGCCACATGGAATGGAACATCTTGCAAACAAATACGCACACACATATATAATATTAGTTAATGATCGAGTAAAAAAACTTACAGAGCTAGAGCTGCTGTCGGATCGGTGAAGCTTCTCCAAAAGACTGCCGTGCTTCTTCTCCTTCTCCTCCTCTTGTTCTACTTTGTATGACTCTGGTTCATGATGATGAGGACGAGGTGCCTCGTGATCAGACACTTTGACCTTCTCAAACTCAGTGACGATCACCTCCTCCTGAGGCTTCTCCTCCTCTTTCTTCCCCAGGAAATCAAACAAGCCCCGATCCTTGATCTCACCACCTTCAGCTGCGCGCGCGCCTGATCCCTCCTCGTAATCACCAGCCTTCCCTTCATACTCACGATCATGGCTTTTGTTGTACTCCTCTGCCATACTTATCTGTATAGTTATGTATATATGTTTCTATTGATGATGATGAAATAAATAAGCAAGCAAGTGAATTATAAATAAGCTTTGATGTTCTTTGCTTATGGAGGAGGGTGTGAGCTTTTATAGTAGCACCCAAGTTCCAACCACGCGAATATGACGCGATTAAGTTAAAATGACTAATTATAATTAGCATTTAGATGAGCTGTTGGCTGTAGCTGCCCAAATCCTAATCCTCTATAACCATTTTTATTTTATTTTGATAAGTTACACCAAATCCTGTACCATTTTCCTTTTTCTTCGTCCAACCGACCGACCTGGTGCATTCAATCATAATCAATCTAAAAGCATTTGTACCCACACAATATTTCCCAATCGCTTTCCACTCGCTGTATCTTTCCGACACGTGTCTCTTCATTACATGTGCCAGTTGCCAGTAGCGAGTTGCGCTTGTTTCGTACGCAAAGCAATAACCTAAAACCAAACAGTCAAAAGGCCAAAGAAGAAAGTAGAAAAGATGCCATGCCAGTAGAGAGAGGACAAAGACACCGTGTACAGTCAGTGTGCTAGTGCTGAGACCATGGACCAATAAATGGCTGCAACGTGTCATATGAACGTGGGAGGGGTGTAATTGTGGGACCCTCTAATGTCGGCCTTGTTTGGATAAATGTGAGAAGGTCGGTGTGATGAAGTGGCCCACGTGGCAGCCAGTTTACGTTGGAAAGAGGAGAGGGAGGGGGCGGTGTCTTCGAGATTTGCGAGTTGTAGGTAGGTGCACGGTAAGCTTTCATGGTGGGCCATTTTTCATTTTCATCAGTTTCAACTACGATGGATGGATGGTTGTTATGTTGCCAGCAGCACATAGCAAATTAGCAAAGGGCATCGGCATACGTTTAGTTGGGTCCACTTTGGGTGGGGTACAGTATATTTATATTATAGTCTATTGGAAAGGGATGGGCCGGGCTAGGCTGGGAGTGCCTTGGTGTTGCCACTTGCCACAACTCTCGAAAAATCGCACAAGCGCCGTACCGTTTTCGTTTTGGTTTCAGCCCCTAGAATTCAATCAATCACTATATCAAGAAAATAATAATAATCATTAATAATTTTAAGAGTTTTTCTATTTAAATTTCATATTTTTTTTGGGTAATACCACGAGGAGTCCCAATATTCGATGGGTGAGATTAATTTCCGCTCGGGATTAGGCTTGTCTCTAGCCATAAAGCGTTTCTAATGGATTTCGAGCCTTTGCCATTAAGACACTAGGTAGCTTGTCAGCTGAATGTGACAGTTTGCCAACCACACCACACCTTGTGGTTAAACCTCACACTTTTTTATTTACTAGCCTCTTCGCATGCGCTTCCGCGCTTGCGAGAGGCTTTTTTAAAAAAATTAAAATTTATTTTAGAATTAAAAAATATAATGGGTAGTTGTGTTTCATAAAAATAGGCCATTATCTGATTTTTTTTTAATGATTTTTTTAAATATGAAAAAGTGTGAATTTACCATATCATCCTAATTTAATTAATAATTTCAATTTTTAATATTTGCATTAACCAATGGCATTTTCTGGTATTTTGAATGTTTCACCATTCTCTGCCTTTTGCTTTATATATATAGATTTACCCTAATACTTAAATCATTAAACTTTTAAGTTTTATTATTGTGTAAAAAGACAAAAAAGGTCATCCAACTTAATACTTAATCCTAATACATCTATACACACGTGACATACCCCACACACTCTTCATATTAAATTTTAGAAAAACACAAGCTCCTCTACGCCCTCTTACCAAATTAAAGAAACCTACTATACGCTCATAAAAAAGGATTTGTATATAATTACACTTATATGTTTACGTTCCAAACCAAACCCAACTTAATTACGTTTTAGATAATTTGCTTGCATGTTAAACGTTTTGGAATAGTGAATAAAATGAATAGCATTTGATACTCTTATTCTGAGATGGGATCCGATTTGTTTTCAACTTCATATACCGAGCACCAAACTAATAATAATAATTCAGAACTCAACCATGACAAATTATTTATCATAAAGTAAGAGGTACTGCATAAACTCAACGAAAGGAGTGGAGTTTTCTTAGAAATTATGAAAATTTGAATTAAAAATTGGGGTGAACTTAAAATATGAGATAAACAAAAAGAAGTGGAAAGTTTTAATAGAAGAACTCTAATTTTAATCAGCTTTTGGACAGGTTGCAACTGACAGGTCATTGTCCTTGCGCACAAATAGTGACTCAGATTTTTAAAATACTGGAATAATAATGGTGTAGCCCAATGGTAATGGCTGGGGATGTTATCAGTCAGAATAATGGTAGCTCAATGTCATTGTCCTTTGATCACAAATAGTGCCTCAGATTTTTAAAATACTGGAACAATAATGGTGCACTATAGCCCAATGGTAATGGCTGGGGATGTTAGTCAGTCAGAATAACGGTAGCTCAATGGCTGAAAAAACAAACTTATATATAACAGGAATAACATTGCTTTGTTATTTTCGGCTAATAACACAATGACATGTGAAAAAGTTATCCTATATATCATTGCGCTATTGACCGGGAATAGAAAAAAATGATATCCCATGAATTTCTCTCCAATGGCTGAGCTGTCATTTTTTCTGCCTGATACTATTAATATTGGTATGGTAAGTTGGTTTTACATGGCCCCATGTCATTGAATCATTCTTGCTCCTCACATAGGCCAACCTTACCAACCGAGGCGTATTCAAAGTTTAATTTCGAATTAGTTGAAAGTAATTACTTAAAAAGGCTATGTGATATGATTGCTCGTAAGAATAAAAAAAAAATCAGGGAAAATATTTTCTGTACTACCACTTGGCGATTATTTTTAAAAGAGAGAATTTGAAAAATAAGTAAATGATGGCAAATATAAGATAAGACGGGAAAAGGCCCGAGAAAAACACTTTGGATTGGGCTTCGGAATTTGGCCTGGCTCAATTACTATTATTATTATTAGGCCAGAAGCTCACATTTTTAGTCAAAACCATAAGGTCTGTCAACTGATCCAATAAGTCCAAGCCTTCCCGCTTCTCGTCTCTCTTGGCCCAAGGTCACAGGGAGGTTAGAATGAGGAGTTATTGTAAAGGATTATAACTTATAATGAAGGGGTCCTTAACGGCCGTTCGATCCAGTGTGTTGGGTTGGTTGGACAAAGTATTTCGCCCAGTTAAGATCCAGCAGGGGATTAGAGAGAGACAAGACAACAGCAGCAATATATACTGCAATGCAAACTAACTATATTGATAAAGAAAAAAAAAATCAAATCATAGTGCAACTAACTAAATTGATGATGAGGGTGTACAACAAAGTCAATGTGGGAGGATGAATATATTTTAAGTTAACTCACAATCAGCTTTGCACTTGCAAGATAAATAGTTAGGCAAGCAAACTCACAAGGCATAAGGCATTGGTTAAGAATGTTGAATTGCTCAAGCATCAACCAGAATCACGCCCTCTTCCTCTTCTTGGCATGAACAATGACTTCTACTAGCAGCTACCAAATCAGTTCACCATGAATTCCATCCAGTTCGTATACCTACTGTACTGCTTTCATACTTGATACCGCTAACAGATGTATCTTCTTTTCAGTGTTCAGGTAAACAAGTATCATCTTTGAATTCCTCCATCTTCTAGGTTGGATTTTGCTGATCTAATGTTGGTGATTAGAGATTCCCCGGCACCACTTAAACCTTTCCTCCCAACCAAACTCACCCCAAATTCCTGATTTAACATTCTCATCCTGTTCTCTTCACCTTCTTCCTCACTCAGCTTAATGGCTTGATTCCTTGAAATTAAGCCATACAGACAGAGACTGAGACATCCCACGTCCAAATATTTCCCTCCAAATTTCACCTGCAACAGTGAGTTACTAGAATCAACCTCATTTGACCTGGGATCAAACAAAACAGAGAAGCTCCCAAACGTTAGGTCGGGGGTGTCAAATAATTTATTCAAATCGTCGCTTTCCCCCCCATAAACATTGTTTAATTTTTCTGATGGGATAATTGACCTCCTTTTCGCCTCTCTCAGTATATTAGCAGCCTCTCTCATTCCACTGAGTAATGCTCCATGCATTGTTGCTGGATACTGCTTGTTAGTGGCCTCTCCAGCAAAGAACACTCTCCCATCCCCAATGCTCTCTGCAAGAATATCATAATCATCTCCTGAAGACCCAACCGCAACATACGAATAAGAACCATATGCAAAGGCATCCTTCCCCCACCTAGTGCACACTGCCTGAATAGGATCTGGAACAGCAATCCCTTTCGGGTTGAAAATACCCCTTAATATCTCCAACACCCTATTCACAGACTCCACAGGAGACATCAACTCAAACTTAATGGCAGCATCTCCAGCAACAAGAGCAACCAGAAGAGGCCCTCCTGATACAGAAGAGTAGCTATAAAACAGAAAGAACTCACCTCTCATGCTCGGATCCTCAGTCAAATGCCCAAAAGTATCAATATCTCCACCCCAAAAATTATAAGGGAATAGTATGGCAACCTTATTCAATAATCCAAATCCTAAACTCTGAATTGCATCTTTCTTCCTTTGTGGAAGCTCTGGGACAAATTCAATGGAACCCTTCTTAAGCACACCTAATGGGACCGTGCAAAGAACCATGTCCCCGCGAAACTCCTGACCATTTGCGTAAACCAAAATCCCATCAGAGCCGTACCTAATACTTTGCACAGTCCTTTCATAGAAGATTGGAAGGCCCTCTGAAAGGGATCGCACAAAGGTCTCATTGCCTCCCGGAATAAAACAATGGTCACCACCCATCTCATAGGGATCATCCTGATCCCAATAGGCCATGGACAAATTGGACATTAAGGAAGCATTTGCGTATTCCAAGTTAGCCAGATGCCAATCCAAGAGCATACGCTCCTGCGGGTCTTGGGCAACACTATAAGCACGTCGAAAAGCTTCAAGTGCAGTCCCTAAGGAAACATCTACGGACTTAACTTCCTCGATCATTGCGTGCCTTAGCTTACACACCCTATCTAACAACTTATTAAAAGAAGCTTCTATCCTAGAATCAATTTCAGAATTCACTGCTTTCCCATCTGGTAAATAGAGCGGGCAAATGTCCCTCACCTTATGAAGAGGCAAACCCAGTTGCCTAGCTAAAACCCCTAACGGGTTTCCATTGATTCCGGTGAGGACACTCCCACCGAGATCTGCTGCAGCCTCCACGCCCTCGCCTTTCATTTTCCTTGTCTTCACGCGCCCACCAGGCCTGTTCCTACCTTCCAAGACCACAACTTTGAAGCCCAAGAACACCAGTTGCCTCGCCGCTACCAAACCGGCCAAACCAGCCCCCACAATGACCACATTGCCCCTCTCGACCCCATCAAAGGACTTCAATTTGGCTTCTTTAACCGCCGGTGCAAGCCCAAAGTTGATGTAGCCATGCTCCACCAGAAAGTCGTAAGCTGAGTCGACCAGGCCTTTGTGCTCCAAGCGAATTGACTCCAGCGCCAGCTCACGGGTCAACCAGAAAGAGACATTGGACCTCCACCGAGCCAAAATGTGGTTCCGCACGACGATATAGTTGGCTTGCTCAACGCCGCCAATGGTGGGGACCACGTTTGCCTCGATCTCCTCCTCCGTGAGCGAGTCGACCGGAAATCCCACTGAGATTGCGATTAGGGCTTCTACGTCAACGTCTTTGTTGAGGTCGGTCCGGCGGTTCTTGGCCAACGACGGAGTGCTGTTGAGCTCCGTAAAGAACTTCTTCCTGCGACGACGTCTCTTGGCCGGCGGACCGGGCTCGGCTGGACCAGGTTCGGCTGGGTTTGGAAGGCCTTGTTGATCAAGAAGGGAGTCTTCGCCTTCGGGGATGGGCTCGGACGAGTCATCTTGAGAGTCCGATACCGGAGCGTCAAGAGTCGTTTGGGGAGGTGCGGACGGGTTTTCCGACGAGTGGTTTTGGGAATGGTGATTGTCGTGAGGGGTTGAGCCTGAGAGTGTTAGGTCGGTTTCCGGCGATGACTCGTCGAAGACGACGTCGTTAGGAGGATTATCGGAAGGGTCCGTTGTTTCCATGTGGGTATGTCTTTCATTCGGCTCCACTCCGATATGGACTGTCCTACTTAAGCCAATTCTAATTTCTATGTCTAGGGCTTTTCGAATTTCAAAGTAAGTTAGAAAGGCCCATCTCTAACCAAACGCAATAAAGTTGGGCCGGATGAAGAGCCAGCCCAGCCACCCAAGCCGTCCTAAATTTAATTTAAAAATCTTTAAATTAATTGAGAATTTAAAAAGGGAACAAAAACGAAAGGAAAAGGAAAGTTATAGTGAGAGGGGAGGTCCACGGGACGGGGGAGACGCAACGAAGCCCAGCGAATACTCGTTGTTCGTCGTTGAAATCCATTGTTGAAGAGGAGGGACCTGGGAGCTGCTGTAGAGATAAAAATAAATAGATAGAAGGAAAGCGAAGGGGCTGCAGGCTTGACCTTGAGTTGAGAGAGATGATAACGCGATCGAATCTGGCAGAGCAGTTGAGAGAGTATCAGATTCGATCGAAGCATGACTGGGCCTCCGTCTCCTTCTTCTCCTCTACCTCTAATCATACTTTATCAAGGTTTGCCCACCCCTTCCGTTTCTCCTTTAACCTTTGATTTTTTATTTTCTTTGCTGTCTGATTGTGGGATCTATATTCTTAACAATTTGATTCGAAACCTATCGTTCCATTAAATTTTTTTATCCAATTTGAGCTAGATCAGATTTTGATCTATTTTGGCTTTGATTATTGCTAAGCTTTTATAGGCGAAACTTTAGCTTCGATACCTAAATCCCTGTCGTTGAAGCTCGGATAATTTGATAGCTCTAGGTCTATAATTTTTTCATTTCTTTCCTTTTTCTTAAGAAAAAAAACAAATCACCTGGGAATTATGTGAAATTTTGCTTTGTGGTAAATAATTATTGTCTGGAAGAAGCTATGTTATCTATTTTCCTAATATGCTAATGGTAGAAAATAAGTGATAGAATCACGGCAGTTGAAATAGAAGTGGAAAACATAATGAGGATCAAAAGTTTCTGTTGGTATAGTGCCTGCCTGTTTTTCAAACTTGGGAGTGGCTGTCTGCCATCAGGATTCAGGAGCCTCTTTAGATGCACATAAATCCAGATGATTGGTTCATTTTAGGGAGGAAAGTTTCCCAAATTGTTGTCTGCATTCCCTAAACGAAGTTCCAACAAATAGGAAAAGGGTTATCTTGGATAGTGATTGCATTTGAGCACAAATGTTGTCTTTGATCGTACTCTTGCCTTTTGTACTTAATGAGCTTGGTTTGAACTGGGGTTGAGGTATCTTTTTTATCCACGTATACCATTGCTAACCATGTGGAAGTTTTGTGGTTGAGTTATCTCATTTGTGCTTGTTTTTGATCCTTTTGGTATACTATTGTTGATGATAATATTCCATTTTCTCCCCAACTTGTGGATGCAGGGTGGATGTTGTGCTCTTTGTAATATGGGAACTGGTAATCCTAGCTTTCTTGGTTTTTTCAGCTGTTTCTTTATATTTTAGGCATGTGCGACTTGCTTTTATCTTACTATGCATAGCAATGCTATTGCTTTTGTGCATAAAAATTACCAAGCAAGTGAGACTGGCGAGGAAAAAGAAACGAAGGATGCTTCTTCCCTTATCTATGTAATACTAGACGAAGGTCACATACTACCCAACCTTATGGTGTAAATCTTGAAAATTATTGGCCAATTGCATTTGGTCTTTATCCTCTTTTTTGTTATTGGAATGTGTAATCACACCTTTGAAATATTAGTAAAAAGCGGATGTGATTACTCTGTAAGATGCTGATCCGAGTGGCAGCAAGTTCATTGATCGAGATAGGAAGATTTAGTGAGTGGGGGGCTAGTACTACTGAGGCATTGATGATTGATGATGTTTGTTTTACTTATAAACAATACAATGACTTGAGAAACAAAGTGTTGCGGCATTCAGATGCATGCTTAAAGTGTTTTTATTGCTGCGTGGATATGCAGCATGAAGTACAATTATTTTAGATATCCAAACAGTTGTTGAAGTTGTTGCTTTCCTTCTCTAAATTCAGCGTTGGGTCTGTTTCTTTACAAGGTAATGGTAATATCACCAGGACCAAGTGAAGGAGGTCCGATTGATAGAATTTGGTTGATAAGCATATCATTTCTAGACTTTGTGGTGCCCTTGTTGCTGCAGTTGCTTATTCAGGCTTGAAGAAGTGGACTTGTATTCCTATGGTCACTATATTCCAAATTGCTCCAGTGACAATTGAAATGCTAAGGACAATCCCCAAGGATCCGAGTAGCCAGTGAAAGATTGCGCTGTATTTACAAGGTTTCTTGATCAATATCCACATGAAGCATGGATATGCCAAGGTGATTGGTACGGCAATTCCTCCAAGCAATCCTGCCAAGCTGGGCAAGAATGGTAGTGCGACCGCTATAAAAAAGGCAAAGCAGCCGAAAAAGATCCTAAAGCCAGAGCGGAGCCACCATGGACAAGGTTTGTTCATGCAGCTAGTAAATCTGAGTTCCAGATTGTCAAAGACTGGCATTGCATATATTTGAAACGAGCTCAGGCTGTTCACCACAACGAGCATGCTTGTCAATCCCAGGACAAACCTTGATGTGTCCTGACTGTGGAATTTGTACAAAGCATTTAGCATCCCTCCATTTGAAGGTATCTGCCATACAGTTACGATACGTTAGTTAGTTGGGGAAGCAGGATTTATAAATCGCATTTATATTTATGTTTTTAATTTTGCAAAAAAAAAAGAACCCGACTGTTACATCTATAAAATTAATCGTTATTAATTTGTCCTAGTGACCTCGATTTATCCAAATAATCAATCCGGGTCAAGAAAAGATTATGTTGGACCGAGAAACCAAAAGGGTTTGTGTTGTTTCTTACCGAATTTCCATAAGCCCAGTAGCCGGCAATTGCTAGGGGAAACAAACACAGTGCGATGATGAGATATGCGAACTTCACCCCATTCCACATTGGCAAACGCGAGGGGCTCTTGGTGCTCGAAGGCATGGTTCCCTGCATGCATGTCAACGAACGATAATAATAAATATAGATATAAGTACTTCTATTGTTTGTATCTTAAATTCAATGATACCTGTATTTCGAGCACAAGATTGTGGCCTCTGAAAGCGAAGGTAATTATCCCAAGCGCATTTAGAACATTGAAAACGGTGGCTGCTGCTGCAGCATCAGGTTTTGGTTCCGGCGGCTGATAGGAAACAGCAGGCAGTGGCCTATGTTTGGTTATGGAAACCACCCAGATGAGCGTGCAGTAGCTCACGGCGGTGAGAGCCCCAATGAGGGAAATTCCAGCGATGGAGTTGAGGTTAGGAAGCTGAGCAACAAGGATGGCTGAGCCGGTGAACACCAAGTACCACTCTGTCGTCGACAGTGGATTCACAACGCCGATATCACCGCACACGATTTCATAAAATATTTTCATGGTCCCACCGCCGATCATGATCAGGGTTACGCACGTGCCGCCTGAGAGGTACATGATTGGAAACAGCGCAAGAAATTTCCCCAGTTTCTCACCTGTAATGTACACATATATACACACACATGCATGCACTTGATTAGTTTTCAAAATTAAATAGGCTAGCTGTATGTTGCTAAAAGGAAAAAAAAATTTGAATACTTTTTATTTTCCTTGTTTTTTTAGTCTAAAAACGCCAACCTACTTTCTCACTAACCAAGATTATTTAGGGCCCGTCTGGTAACGTTTTCGGAGAGTATTTTCTGAGAATATTTTCAGAGAATGAAAACTAGAAAACGAATTTGTATTTTCAGGAAATGAAAATGTGTCTGGTAGATTAATTAGAAAACATCTTCAAAAAATAAAAATAATGAAAACGTGTCTGGTAGTACAATTTGAAATAATAATATGTGAGTTATTTTTATGAAAACGTTTTCCACGAGAATGAAAACAACTTTTTTCTGTTTTCTGCAAGTACACATGAACTTGTTTTCATTTTATGAAAACATTCTCAGTGTTTTTTGTTTTTGGGCCACCGAACGTGTTTTTGCCTCATTTTTGTTCTCTGAAAATGAAAACAACCTCTTAAAACGTTACTGAACGGGCCCATAATATCATAGATTCAAAAGAGGGTCCACAGCCGGTCAATATTACACAGACTTAATTTTGATTACCATATGCAATTCAATTCATGCAAGTGTTACGTCATATATATTATAGAGTTTCCGTTGAAGCATTTATCAAATAAGCTTTATTTGAGATATTTTTTTGTAGAGTCCATTCCGAATTGTATTTAATTCAAATATAAACTCTATAAAAAATCACTTAAAGCCGATATTATTTTACAGTTCAATTAAATTATTGAAATTTAAGTACTTAAAGCAACGTATTCATTAATTTTGTAGGTCTCAATTAGATGCCTTAATGATTTTCAATTTGTTTGATTTTTTGAATGATTGAGATTTCTTGCCTCATATCCATCTGGGCTAGTAGCATGCATCATCGGTCACTTGCTTAATCATTATCTAGCGATTAGGGAACTAATAATAAAGTTAAAAGTAATGGATAATTAACCAAAGATTGTATATAGTTATAATTCTTCAAAGCCAATAATATCATTCTAATTATCACGAAACCGTATACATTTTATATTGTTACTTGTTGAGGTGGCGACTCAGGCGAACCCTAAAAACCGCATATTGATTTTTCCTTAGTATTAATAATCTTCACTATTGTTTAATTATTATTAATTTGGAAAGTGGGGACTCTGTGAAGACGTTGCAAAGTTTAATAATAATTGGTCGTAGATTAGCAGTGAGTGAGTGAATGACCGCATAGAATTACCAAAAGCAGCCATGGAAAGGCGAAGGTATCTGCTGTATCGCGTTCCAGACTCAGATTCATGCAGCTGTATGAGTAACCACAGAGTATAGAGCTGCCACATGAAAGCCAGTGAGAGACATATAATTCCCCATGCCCTGCATTAGATATATCATCATCAGAAAAAAAGATGTAGTTTTCACGTCAGTGAAGTTGCCATATCGAGGTACCCTAATATATGTAAGTAACGTAAAGGAGGAATTAAGAAAGTACTTACCAACCAAGACCGGTGAAAGAGAGGGGAAGAAGGAGGGATGGAATTCCGATGCCCGAACTGAGCGTGTGAAAAGCGGAGTAAAAGGCATTACCATTTCTGGACTCGGTGATGGGAAGCCAGGCGTCCTGAGGATCAAGTTTTGTCAAGTGACCAACTTCTTCTAAGTAGCCTCTCATGCTTGCAATGGCCTTCTTCATCCTGGGGCTGGCTAGAGGAGTCGCCATAAAACGAGAACCGAGTGGGCTCTTTGCAGGGGTTTTTGGGCTCACCGTTACTTCCTCCACCTCTCCCATCGCATCGCCCAAATCAATCCCTCTCTCTCTCTCTCTCTCTCTCTCTCTCTCTCTCTCTCTCTCTCTCTCTCTCTCTCTCTCTCTCTCTCTCTCTCTCTCTCTCTCTCTCTCTCTCTCTCTCTCTCTCTCTCTCTCTCTCTCTCTCTCTCTCTCTCTCTCTCTCTCTCTCTCTCTCTCTCTCTCTCTCTCTCTCTCTCTCTCTCTCTCTCTCTCTCTCTCTCTCTCTCTCTCTCTCTCTCTCTCTCTCTCTCTCTCTCTCTCTCTCTCTCTCTCTCTCTCTCTCTCTCTCTCTCTCTCTCTCTCTCTCT
Source organism: Prunus avium (assembly GCF_002207925.1). The sequence continues at coordinate 30,289 of NW_018921549.1, forward strand.
CTCTCTCTCTCTCTCTCTCTCTCTCTCTCTCTCTCTCTCTCTCTCTCTCTCTCTCTCTCTCTCTCTCTCTCTCTCTCTCTCTCTCTCTCTCTCTCTCTCTCTCTCTCTCTCTCTCTCTCTCTCTCTCTCTCTCTCTCTCTCTCTCTCTCTCTCTCTCTCTCTCTCTCTCTCTCTCTCTCTCTCTCTCTCTCAAACTGATGAATTTGTTGAGAGTTGAGGAGGGTTTCTGAAGAAGACCAAAATTTTTGTTGAATATATAGAGAGAAGTGATAAAGCGACAAAATTAAGTTAGATGGCTTTGAAATGTGGGGGTTTTTGCTTTTTCTTCTTGTTTGGTTTTTAGCTATCTTTTTAGGAGGGTTGGTCGAGGAAAGGGATCCTGGCCTGGCTGCTTGGAAAAAAAACTTATATGTAATAGGAATAACACTATAACACAGTGATATGTGAAAAAATTATCCTGCATTTCGTTGTGTTATTGGCCTAAAATAACACTATAACCCTATCCATGAGAGGCGAACAATGATTCATATGGATTGATCGATGTATGGCTGGATGGTGAGTAGGTGAATTAATAATTTAATGATTCGTCCAAAAATAATAATAATAATAATAATAATTTAATGGAGTTGAATGTGGGAGGAAGCTTGTGAATGTGATCAGCCCTTAGCTAATCGTATTGAAAGTAGAAAGCTGCTTTTGACTGAGCCACGTTTGGCTGCTCCTGCTGTACGTGTTATGCATTTATTTTCTATAAAGATGATGAGATGTCACTGCCCATTACCAGTCGTCTAAGTGTTATTGGGCACTTTTTCTTTTTCGGGCTTGTCCGTTTGGGATTGGGAGGAGGGACTTTCAACCACATTTTATTCAACTAATAATTAAGGCCATTGCATTTGCCACCCTGCCTGCCTGGTCCATGCCATTGCCATGGAAAGCTCAGTCTCATCACTAATTGCATGTTTATTAATATATAATTAAATTAGAGGAATTGAATTGAGGATGAATTAAATTGAGGAGGAGTTAGATTCCGGATTTCTATTGAAGTTGTTTACTAAATCATATGGAATTTGAGTATGAGTGGTACTAATTACTAAAATGTTCTCATTATTAGGTTAAAGTAAATGATAAATTTGAAAATTTAAAAATTGTGTGAGGATATAATGAGTAAAAAAAATGAATTCCTAATGAGTTAGTTATCCATAAATTAGAATACCACCTCCCACCCGAGAATTGAAATTCCTTTAAAATCAGGAATTCAATTCCTAATTTTGTGTTGGCCCCACATACTTTTCAATTCCTTGATGTGAAGTAAACCCATGAATCCTCCATAGGTGAAATTCAATTCCTGATTAATAAATACATCATAAATTAACTTAATAACTTAAACTTACTTGTATATTAATTGATCAGTTCTAATATATTTGTCCTTAAATGATTACAAATCTTGCAGCATTTGCAGGGTATACGCTTGTGGGAATACACGTACACCTCACTAGTATATCCTTGCGCGCGGGTACGATGGTGAAAAAGAGAAGTTTCATCAACATAAACAAATCTGCCTGTTTGTAATCATGAGGGTAATGGATAATCTTAATTAGGGGCCTGTTCACGCGTAGTTGTTGTGCTAAACTAAAGTAACTAATTATATTGTGAGACATTAGAGATGATATGCTATAAGTAGGTTTTGGTGGCTTACATCATCAGCTTTGCAACCTTATAATTGTAGAAATATGACTAGAGTTTAGAGAAGGATAAGAAATATAATAGGAAGAATACCCCACGGTAAGTATATTCTGGTTGTATTGGATTTCTTTTATATGCTTATACAGTTGACTTTGCACATAAATATAAACAGAATAAATTTTACAAATGGTAAAACATAAAATTATAGGGATTGATTGAGATAATGAAGCAATCACACTTGAATATGGCTACAGACTGCCGTGACTTGTGGAGAGTGTCTTGCATATTCATTGGCTGATGGGTAGGATGCTCTTCAATAATGCTACACGTACGTATATAATTTCTCCTTCATGTGGCCATTGCAGCGCGCTTTCCTGGTGGCTTCTCTCTCTCTCTCTCTCTCTCTCTCTCTCGCTTTATGACTGAATCTTATTCCAAATTGCTTTTGTCTGATTATTTTCTTCTACTTTTCTGTTAGTTGGTGTTGGTGGCTGTCCTTTTTCCTTAAAAAAGTTGTTCTTATGTATGTTGATAATGTTACAATTATAATAAAGGATATATATATATACAATCATATAGCAGGCCAGAAGTGATCTGAACTTACAGGAATTTACTTGAATAGGGAAACTCAAAATAATAATATTAGAAAAAGGATTTATTGAAGTGTACTTACGAAAACATACACGTAAGTCTATCAAGGGGAAGGCAACAAATGAAAAAGAAATAATCATCCTGCTGATTAAGGAAGTGAATGCAGGATGGGATGAAGGGATGAAGTAGCTAGAATAGAAGAACTATTGGGGCTTAAAAAAGCTGACTTGAATTCCAGTGTCAATGACAACATAAATGCCAGCAGCTATGAGTATAATAGAGAGAACGGTGCCCAAAAGGCCTAGCCCCCAATTGAGGAACCACATAAAGCTGTATTTCTTGGGCTTCTTCACCTTCAACCACAGAAAGCAAGGATAAGCGAAGGTAATCGGAATGGAGATCCCTCCGATCAGACCCGCAAAGCTACCTAGGAATGGAATTGCCACTGCTATAAAAAAGCACCCGTATCCAAACATGGCTCTTGAAATCGACCTGATCCACCAGGGGCACGGTTTACGCATGCGTTTGATGTATTTGGACTCCATGTCATCAAACATGGGCATCCCAAATATCTGGAAGGAGCTCACCGCATTCATTACAATGAATAAGCTGGTCAATCCAAGAACCCATTGGGAAGTGTCACGTCCGTGGTATTCATATATTGCAGTCATCATTCCCCCATTCGGTGGAATCTATTTCCAAACACACTTGCAAACATGAGTAATTAATTAACACAAACACATATCACATATATAATAAATCAATTAGGCATGCACCTTGTGTCCGTATGCCCAGTATCCTCCAATTGCTAGAGGAAACAAGCACATTGCGATCACTAGATATGCAACCTTTACCCCTCTCCACATTGGCACGTGCGATGGCTTTTTCTCACTTGAAGGCATGGTTGCCTGCATATTAAGATTATTAAGGCCATGTTTGGTATCCTACTCAAAAAAGTAAACTGAAAAAATTACTATTCTTTTTAAAAACACGAGTTTTCAAATAGTGATTTTAAGATCTAAAACCTTGTTTGGTATTGAACTTCAAACTATTTTTAAGATCTAAAAAAAATTGAAATTAAAATCAGAAAATCATAAACCCTAATCCCCAAATTGAAATTAACAAAAGAAAAGGAAAAAGATGTGAAGCATAAACCCAATCAATTTTGGTGGTGCGCAAGAGAGAGAGAGAGAGAGAGAGGGGAAAAAAAACACCTCACTTTTTTTGAATTTTTTTTGGGTTTGGTTTTTAAAAATTGGCCTATCAAACAACTTTTTGGAGCAAATCTGTTTTTGAGTTTATAAAATTGGATTCAAGTAGGATACCAAACAGGCCCTAAATTTGTTGTGTCTAAAATTAATTTAGAAGCAGGTAGGGCAGGTTTCTGGGCCACTTGACTTGATAATAGTAAAGAGTCAATGTTGCAGAGTCATTTTATGGTGAGGGTGCCATATACGGACTATAGATGTAAACTTTCAAATTAGCTATAAGATTCATTTGAATAGTAATTTCACTTGGTCCATATGGCACCCTCACTATAGAATCTCGCCAACGTTGCAATGGTACCTAGAACAAGCGGGCCAAGCCCAAATAACATAAAGAACTACTTACCTGAATTTCTAGGGTAAGATTATGGCCTTTGAAAGCAAAGGAAATAATGCCAAGCGCATTGAGAACGCTGAAAACCATAGCGGTGTTGGTGTTTTCTCTTATGGGATCATAAGAGACGCCGTCAAGCCTTCCCTCAGTGACGGCGACGAGCCACATGATAGTGCAATAGCCAATGGCGGTGATGGGACCAACTAGAGAGACACCGGCAATGGAGTTCAAGTTGGGGAGCTGAGACAGAAGCACGGCAGCGCAGGTAAAGACCAAATACCACTCGACGGCGGTGAGAGGCTTGGAAGTGCAGTCGTGGCCGCACACAATCTCGTAGAAGAGCTTCATGCTGGAGCCGCCCACTATAATCAAGGCACAACAGGTTCCCCCAGAAAGGTAATAGATGGGGAAGACGGCGAAGATCTTAGCCATTTTGTCACCGAAGGTAGCACTGAAGAGCTGGAGATATCTGCTGTAACGCATCCCAGTTTTGGTGGATTCATGGAGCTTCACCAGAAGCCACAGGGTGTAAAGCTGCCATATGAACGCCAGTGTCAAGCTTATCACCCCCCATGTCCTGCAAATACCGCAAATTGCAAATTGCACGCATATATTATATTATAATTTATATATACACACAAGACACAACACAACAAGGGAAAGGGTATGTTACGTACTAAGTAATATTAATAAATATGTATATGTATATAATTAAGATGACGTACCATCCAAGAATGGTGAAGGAGACAGGAAGCACAAGGGCTGGAATTCCAATACCAGAGCAAAGGGTATGGAAGGCAGCATAGTAGGCATTGCCATTCCTTGACTCGGTGATGGGGAGCCAAGCGTCGTGATCCTGACTACGAGGGTCAAACTTGGTGAGTTGGATGGCCCTTCTAATTGGGCTACCCAATGGTGTGAAGAAATTGGGAGTGTGAGACTTTGGGGTAGCTGCTGCTCTATTGATATTATTTGTAGGTACAATAGAGAGTAGAAGGGGCTTCCTTGACATAGATGGTGAAGTTGTACTAGTACTAGTGCCCTCCGGTGATGATGACTCCATGGGAGGTGCGCATGCGGACACCGCATCATCATCAATCACATGACCATGATCATGATGATCACCTGCATCCAATATTTGATCGTCATCATCTACTTGGGTGGCACTCATCGTGATGATGATCCTAGGGTCATCATTAGGCTCGATACTAGAAATGGAAATATTGTCTTCCACTGTTGTTAACTCATCACCCATCTCTCTCCGGTTTTGATTCTGATCTCCCATGTATATATATTTGCTCTCATGCACCTCTCACCGTTTTTTATATTTCCCCCCCCCCAGAAACACTTGATCACAAAATGGCCATTGCTAATTAGCTTTCTATATATAGAGTATAGAATGACTCAGTTATGAGTCTTTTTTCTGGCATAACTTGTGTGGTGAGTGGTGAAACTGACATGCATCAATTACTATAGTTGTGGGTCGACAACTTTTGTTGACCGGCACTCAGGGAATCAAAACGCACAAGCTCTAAATTTCCTCAAAGGGTAGGGTCCTCACATGTCGTTCAACAATTTAATGATATATATATATATCTTCTCCCATCAGTTTGTTTCTACAACGAATCATAAATAAATATGTAAGAAAAAGAAGAAGGACATCCATACCATTATATATTTTATTTCTTGATCAGCCTTAAAGTGGGGAAGGTCGTTTCTGTGCTTGAATTGACTAATAAGTTTTCATATGCTAGACAAGTAAAGTCTCAAATGAATCAGTTAATCATTAATTCAATTGAATTATTAGCCTCTTAACGGTGTCTTTTAGGAGACCGGATTCAGTCAATTCAACTCCCTTCTGATGTTTTTAGTTTTAGATAATCTGACAGTTAGTGAACTACTATCAATGCATTGGTAATGTCCAATAAGCCAACTATAACATCAGTTTGCAATTTGTGTATATAAATATATATGTTTTGCTTGATAAGCTAGCTCTTTGCCACGACGGTCTGACAACGCCATCTTTCCAGAATGTTTGAAAAACCGGGGGCAATAGTTCCATGTGATTCCACATTTGTGGGATTAGAAAAATGCGTTTGAAATCAGTGGGGCAATAACATTTATAATTTCAGCAGCCATAAGTCAATCTCAGGAAATTCAATTGCAGGATTGTTAAACAAGCGCGTTATACACGCCTTCTAGTAGCTTATATTTCTATAACTAATTAGAAGCATCCATCCAAATTGTTAATTATTTGATTAGAAGCATCCATCCACTTCTGCCCGAAAGCTTTGTAATCATTAGAGCATCAGTAATAATACCTGCTCTGCGGCTCTGCCTCTGCTGGATTAGTTTCAAGAAACCTGAAAACTTTTGTATATAAAATCTGCTGGATTAGCTAGGTTTAGAGACGACGGCGCACGCGATAACCGAGTGAACAAGTAAAGCACGGCGCGACTTTTAAACAGGGTCATTTTGTCTTGGTTACAATTGGGCCACTTGGTTGGTTTCAATTCAATAGATTTTTAAAGAATAAGCCCAGAGGCCAGGCAGCAGATTTGACTGCCTTGCAAGGATAAGCCAGCCCACTTGGTCTTCATTCAATTTCAATACCAAACAACTCATACATGCATATGCACTGTGTGCTTGCCTTGCACAGCGCGCTAAGGTTAAGGGCTTGAAGAAGAAGAAGGTGCTCAGGATTTTTCACGTTCCAACAAAACCACATAAATGTGCTGATTGGACATGGATATATCATATCTTAGGAAAGAATGCAAAGATTACATGACATGACATAACATAACATATCTAGGAATTATTGAAAATGGCTCTGGCTGGGATGCACAGAGAGAATCCCATGTTATTTCCAGGATCCCTCCACTGCCTGTCGCATGCGAAAGCTAGCTCCAACTTAATTTGCAGCAGTCAAAGTTTAGAAGAAGAAGAAGAAGAAGTTGCAAGCTGAATAAGATCCTTCCTAAGAATCTTTCCAGATGGATTCTTAGGTACGGAAGCTATGAATGCCACCCTCCTGATTTTCTTGTACGGCGCCACCTGTTTCTCGACAAATTCCATGACATCCTTCTCCGACAAATTGCTTCCGGCTTTCCTTACCACATATGCCATCGGATACTGTCCAACTTTATCATCAGGAAATCTGCCAACAACATTTACAAATATCCAAACAGATTGAGTACGCAAAGGATAAATAGGAGATGTTCGACACTTGCTTTGTTGCCGTAATAAAATATGGAGAAAGACTTACGGTATAACAGCAGCATCAGCAATTTGAGGGTGCGTTAGTAATAAAGCTTCTAGTTCCGCAGGGGGGACCTAAACCATCCACACAATTAATAATATTCATCAAATCAGATTAGGTATGCCGCATGCGATCGATAAACAAACATCTCCTAAATATTTCTTACCTTACAAACAAAAAACTACAGCTATTTGGAAAACGAGTGTATCCCATATGCATGCATATATATATATATATAATGAAAACTACCTGATATCCCTTGTACTTAATGAGCTCCTTCAACCTATCAACCACAAAAATGAATCCATCCTCATCGATGTAACACATGTCTCCAGTTCTTAACCATCCTTGTGCATCAAGGGTCGCTGCAGTGGCTTCTGCGTTACCGAAATACTCTGCATTTGTACCAACCCACCCATGCAATATTATACATTACCACTCCATGGTAAATAAAATCCGTCATCAAAACGAACATACATTTATTACGAAATAAAAATGGAGATGAATAATATATGAAACTCAACCAACACCAACCGCAAATATAATAATTTCAATTCACTCTAGATTAAGAGAGAGACTTTCATACAACAACACTACGTCGACCAATAGCACAAGGACAATGCTTGGCTCATGATATATGGAGCCATTCCTCCTCAATACAAGATGTGGTTTCTTACAAAATGACATATGTTTTTTTCTTCTCTCTTCTCTCCATCTCTCCATGTCTTTCTTCCACCATTCCCAAAATTTTCAAAACTCCCCAATAAATAACTCAATAAAATTAAAAATTAAAGAGGAGAAAAATCAATACATAGTGTTTGGGTGATGATGATGGAGAAGAGAGAGCTGGGGAAGGAGAGGAGAGTGGGTGAGGAGAGAGCGGGAGAGTCAATGAAACCAAAAAAAGAGAGGAAAACAAATAGAAACATGGGAAGAGACAGAGATGGGGAGATGAGAGAAGAGAGAGCTGGGGGAGAGGAGAGGAGAGTGAGTGAGAAGAGAGAGAGGGAGAGTCAGTGAAACAAAAAAATCAAAATAAAACAAAAATAAAAAAGAAATATGTGTCATTTTTTAAGAAGACCACAACTTGTATTGAGGAGGAATGACTCCTGATCTATCAGGAGCCAACATTGTCCATAGCACAATGCGAGCGAAACAACTTTTCATTGGATTATTGTCTAAGAGAGATACGTAATTATATCATCCAGTACTGTAATTTAATTGCAATAATCTCTCTATCTGTCTCGTGCTTCTATAATAATAATTAATATTAGATACTTTTTTTTGGGTAATATTAATATTAGATACCTCAAATATATCTTAGTGACATTACCGATCAATTCATAAATAAAATAATAGAGCAAATAATGAGTGCCCGTGGTAGCTAGCCTTGTACCTTTCATGATGGTGGGACCCTTCAACCAGAGCTCACCCGTCTGATTCACTGCTAGTGCCTTACCGCTGTCCGGGTCCACAATCTTCGCCTCCATGCTCGCCGACAACAGCCCCGCCGTACCATACCTTCGACTCTCCTCCAGGTTGTCCGTCGACGCTCCCACGCCCGTCGATTCCGTCAATCCGTACCCCTGAAGAATGTTGACGGTCGGATATTTCTCCACGAATCCCTCAATCACTTCCTTGCTGAGTGGGGCCCCACCAGACAGAACCCTACGCAGGGAACTCAGATCGTACTTGGCCTTGATCTGATCTGCAGCGTTGATGAGCGCAACCAGTATGGGAGGAACAAGCGGAAGGTAAGTGACACGGTGCTTCTGGATGGCCCACAGCATATCATGCATCTCGAACTTGGAGAGAACCACGATCGTTGATCCCGAGGCCAGTAGACCCGTGGCGAACACTGCTAAGCCGTAGATGTGGAACATGGGAACCGTGCACAGGAACGTATCCTCCCCATCGTCCAGATTGAAGCGGCTGAGAACGACCCGCACCATCGCTATCAGATTCTTGTGCGACGACACCACGCCTTTACTGGCACCCGTAGTCCCCGACGAGTAGAGCAGAGTCGCTATGTCATCCTGATTGATTTCTTCCTTCAAAGTCAATCCACCGTTGCTACTCCCATGCCTTTCCTTCCTCACCATCATCTGTCCCAAGGTCGACACAATTTTTCCATTTCCAGTTCCATGATTAGGAGCTTTAATTTCGTCGTCATCAATGAGCACGATGGACAGATCAGTAGTTGAACCGCCAAGTTTGGAGATGAGTTGACGGGTTGTGAAGGCCAGCACCGGTTTGGAATCGGCGATTTGCTTGGCAATTTCGCCAGTGGTGTTGAGGGGGTTGGTGGTTGTTATAATCGCACCCAGCGACATCACGGCCAGGCACACCACCGGGAAGAAGATGGAGTTTGGGGACAGCAGCAGTATGACGTGGCCCTTTCGAATGCCCATGTCGGAGAGAGAGGAGGCAACTGAACGCACGGCACGCCAGAGTTGAGCGTAGGTGAGTTGGCGGCCGGTGGAGCCGTCGATGAAGGCGACGGTGCCACGGTGGGCCTGAGACGAAATGAAAGTGGTGATGTCCAAAGAATCGTTGTGAGGGAGTGGTATGGGCTTGCGCTTGCTGTAGAATGTCGAGCTGGAATTGCAGAATCCGCTTCTGCCATCCACCTTTGCAGAGCCCATCACCGCCGTCGTCGTCATCACTACAATTTGCGATTTAGGATTAGATTAGAGAAGAGTTGCCTTTCGACTTTCTTTCCAAAATTTATTTTGTTTGTTGGTCCAATCCAAACGTTTCAAAATGCGAGACGCCTTTTATAACTACTACAAATTGAGTATTTGACCTTTGACCGCTCACCTTTTAGTTTGGTCATTGGACACACGTTTTTTCTCGTCTTCTTTTATTGTGCATGGGACACACATGTTCAAATACTTGTATGACCCAAACATTTTTATGGTTTGCCAAGGATTTTTTTTCTCTTTATTTAATTTAATTTTTTTTAATGAATTAAAGTTTAGGGCATTGCCTATTTTCACTATCAGGGTTAGTGCAGATCTACAATCTCGAGCACTTACATATGGCACTTAATTACCAACTGTCACCGATATAAATTTATATAGAAAATCATAAATTGTACACCAATGCAAAACATGCTTCACTGTGCATGATTTTTATATGAATTAGGGGAGGATTTTTTTTTTTCTTTTCAATCTGTTTTATATGCGCATGCGGAGCACTTACATATGACACTTAATTACCAACTGTCACCGATATAAATTTATATAGAAAATCATAAATTGTACACCAACGCAAAACATGCTTCACTGTGCATGATTTTTATATGAATTAGGGGAGGAATTTTTTTTTTCTTTTCAATCTGTTTTATATGCGCATGCGCAAGGGCGGAACCACACCAAGGGCTACAGTGGGCTGTAGCCCAGTGTAATTTGTTAAGAAAAAAAATATAAAACCTATATATTTAACTTATTTTCAATATTAGCCTAGTCAGTGGCAGTGTACATATTACCTTATTTCCATTTTCAACATTTAAGTAAATGTCTTTGTCATTTTACTTTTATTTATTTTTATATTACTCAATTTACTTAAGTTTACAATGTAAATAAGGAAGTACCCCCCATTTGGATTCAAATAAAAATACTAGAAAATCAAATTCCAACCAAATCAAATTATGAAAAATCGATTTTAGTGCAAAATACGATTTAGGCTAAAAATGATGGCTCATTAAGTCAATATATACTTCATACTAAAATCCCATAAAATCAAGTTTTCTTATTTGATATGTGAGTAATAAAAGCCGCCAAAAATTATATTGAGAAAATGATTATTCCGAAAATTCATTTTTCATACTTAGTCAATATTTTTACATAAAACAATTTTTCATGTATGATATGAATGCATGAAGGAACCTAAGGTCAATCTAGGTAAAAAGCCTTAGATGTTCAATTCACTATGGTGTTAAACCCTATTTGGTTTATGTTAAAATTTATTAAAAATTAGTCTATGGAGCTATGCACTAGTATGGTTATATGATTTAATGTTTACTTTTATTTCTAGAAAGACTATAGAAATTGTAAGTACCAAAAAAAATAATTATTAAATTTTAAGCTAATAACTTTAGCTAGCCCACCCGTTGAAAAATTCCTGATTCCGCCCTTACGCATGCGGCATGTACCACGCATATTAAAATAAATTATTGTATGATATGTAGTTTGAAAAAGTCTCTTTCTCTTTCTTCTACTACCCAAAAACCAATGCGTAATGAAATGTATGTGGTCACATCATTCATTCATTCAGTTGTGTATTTTTCTTTTTGGAAAGAGATCACAATTCTGTATTTAGTATGTATACTGGTAGCTGATCGAGCCAATTATGACTTTTCAGTTCTGGGTGGCCATGGCAAAACAAAAACTCGCTTTTCGAAATGGGCCTCTTCTTGGGCTCCGGTTCAGTAAGCCGGGGTTTATCATGAATTTGGGTTTGGAGCAACATTGGTGAAGCGAAGCCCATAACTTTGTCGACTCATTAGAAGTTAGAACCAAAACTGGGTCAGCTCAGGTCAGTTTGACAGGTGGGTTGTCAGGTGCGGAGCATTTTCTGAATTGAGATTTGAGATTTGAGAGTCTAGGGCTTCTCCTTGCGCACAGAGAGAGAGAGAGAGAGAGAGAGGAGTGATCTAGGAAATGGGGGGAGGACATGGAGAGGGCACCACGTACAAGGGCTTCACGGTGCATCAGCCTAAGCGATGGCACACGCTCACCGGCAAAGGCATGTGCGCTATGATGTGGTAATCCCTCAGCTCTCTGTCTCCATACTCTTTCTTCATCTTTCTCACAACTCTTCTTCACTTCTTGACTCCGTTTTATATCTTACACATATATTTCACTGATTTTGAATTTGTTCAATTCAGATATTGATCAAATTTCATTCAATTCAATGCACCTTGTCATATCCGCTCTGCGTGCCTTGTTGTTTATCTTAAAGCATCGTTTTTTTTTGGGCAACTTAGACATGGAGAAATGCTAACGGGAAGAAATGAGAATTCACTTAAACATTTGGGATTGAAATTGGGTTATCTGGCTGTTGAATTTGGGTGGCTTGGGAGCTGAAATTGACTCATAGGATTTCTTGTTGTGAGTAACATTTGGTTGATGAGTAGTTTGTATGGAAATGGAACCATAGTATCAAACATTACTTTCTGTATTTCCCTTGTGGGTTAGCTTATATTCTAGGCGGACTTCTAGTGGCTTCGGTGCTTGATTTTTAGCATAGAGGACACCAGTAATTGGAATCGTGCAATATGGGATAAAGTTGAAGTAGGGGATTGAGGTTTTCTTTAGGTGATTCATGCATACAAATATTCCAGTAATGAATCATTAATCGGTTCATCTAAGTCTACCACTAAGTTATAGTTTTTCTTTCTTCCTTTTGAATTTTGGTTCTCTGTGTTGCAACTAAAAGGATAAATATTGCATGTCAGTTTATGTTTCCGCCTCGCACTTTCTCTGTTTTCTATCTTCTCCGCAATAATATTGCAATTCTTTGTAGGTTACTGGTTTTGTTTAATTTCTCAGGTTTTGGGTGCTGTACAGGGCCAAGCAAGATGGTCCTGTAGTTCTGGTAAGAGCTTCTCTTGTTTCAATTTTCTCTGCAATTCGATATACTTACATTACTCACTTTCTTATTATGTCTTTTAGGGTTGGAGACATCCCTGGGAGGGGCATGGTGATCATTCCCATGGTGATCATTAGGTACTGTTCATCCTTTTTTGTCTCAGCTTTAACTACTTGACAAGCACATATACTCGTAATATCCACTGTATTTTATTTGCTTTATGTGATACTTATTATTTGGGAAGTGGGGGTCATACTCATGAACTCCTATTTAGAGTAGAGATCTGGCTACAAACGTGGCAATGTTGTAGCCGTGCTTTCACACTGTTCACTAACTATCACATGTACTAGGCTTAGTAGTTATGGGTTCTTGAATGTAGTAGATGCAAGGATCGTGATGCTATATATATGGGAAATCTGTGGGTTTCCCTTAGCTACCAGGCTTAAGTATTTACATATTGGTTACAGTTTATGTTAGGTTTGTGTTATCTTTGTTCGCTTGTGTTTCAGTTTATTAATTAATTAATTTATCAATTAGACTTTCAATAAGTAATTTAATTTGTGTTGAAAGAAATGTGAAATGAAATCATCTTTAGTATATTGTTGCAGGGGTCCTGTTGAAGAGCGAAGAGTTGGAATCATAAAGGGCTTTTCCGGTGGGATACTGGTGAAAATGTCGTGTGGAACTTGTTTGTTGATTTCTGTTTAATAAAATGATTGTGAAGAAAGAGATTGTGATGAGCATGATGACATGAAACTACGTTTCAGAATGTTAAATTTATGATGTATGTATGCTGCTATCCTGTAAACACATTGTGAGGTTGAAACTAGTTGCATTTTGCTTTGGCTTCAATTGTTTTAATTGTACCAGTCTTTCTTTGCAACTCATTTGAAAGTTCACTATGTTATCAACAGTTCCAAAACATCATATTAAAAATCCACTGAAGTTGCAACCGATATATAATAATAATAGAACACGAAAATCAGGTGGTGTGTGAAATATTTAGCCAATGTATACTCGTTTTATATCATAAAACGGTCTCACCGGTGTGTGAATAATATGGAAAAAAAACGTCTATTGTAAAGAATCAAAGAATTTGTTAACATATTTAAGTAAAAAAAAACAAAACCAAAAAGAGAAGAATTGGGTTTATAGCAGTAGGTAGGTTAGCTAGGCCTAGGACTCTAGGAGGAGGAGGAGAGGAGGCTGGCTAGCTGGTGGTGGTAAGTATATTGAGAAGCGCAACTCTGGTGTGGATCAAACGCCTAAACATGCAGTCTAACTCAGATTCAAGATCTTGAATGGCAATCTCTACAGCGTCCAATCTTTTGCTGGCACTTTGAAGCGCCGTGGCGTCGCATATGCCATACACTCTTTGTCTGTTTCGCCAACTCCAACGTGGACGCATGAACTTGGCCTTGATGAATTTGGATTTGGTAGTATTAGTAGCTGATTTCCGGTCGAGCCAAGGTATGGAAATTAGGGACAAGAGAGTCTCCACGATGGAAACGGCGGTCACCCTCACTTGTCTCAGCACATCTACCACCACCCTAAGGTTGTGGTCCATGTATATGGGGGAGGACTCTAGCAGTGGTTGTGAAGTACAGATACACATGGACGACTTGTTCTTTTTGATCCCTTTGAAAGAATTCAAGCACTTGAGCGTCTCTTGCTTGAGCTTCTTCCTGTAGCAATTGTAAGCTCCCATTTTGTTATCAATGTCCGCTTCTTGGTCGCTGCTTACTCTGCGCAACATGTATTGAAGGTCTTGGAGATGCTCTTTTACCATTAAAAGAACGTCTTTGGAAATGCCACACACATCCAACATTCGCAGAGATGCTTCTGAGACTTGATGAACCCATTTCTCCTGTCTGTCGTGGACGAGTGCTTGTTGGATCATGGGTGAGTAGAGAAGGTTATTTGCAGAGTTATGCAGGTCTTTCAGAGCTTCAAAGTTTGGACATGCGATTGCCATGGTCGCTATTCTTAATTTGATGACTTTTAATAAGATGAGGATGATGATGATGATGTACGTAGGTGGTAGCTGAGCTTAAGGTACGTAGAGAGTTTGTGCGTGCAGTATGCGATATATACCTCTGCATTTACATCGTCTGAACCCTACATATATATACATTCATAGTGATGAAGCTAAAAGAAAGACACAGCTTTAGCCTTAGGCTGAATAATATTATGACTTAGATCTGAGATCTTCAGGGAAAGGAAAGGACTAGGAAGAATCCTTTGGATGAGTACGGACAGAGTTTGAGATCCCTTTCCTTTATGTGTATATTAGTTAACAGGACAGCTAAGCCTAACCTAAGGGAAGGAAGGGCCACCAATTTGTATTCTAGGAACCTTCCAGAAATGAATGTATGTATACAGTATATATATATCTGTCATATATCCAGTAGGATATCGGAGTAGGAGATATTGTTGTTGGCGATTAGACCCGTAAGGCTAATCATACATGCACGAGGGAAGGGTGCCAGCCTGGTTTTGATTGTTAGAAACCAGACAAGATGTTTCTCATAAACATATTAATCAACGATCAAAGCCTTTGTTATAAAATGATCACTTCATTTACTTTACAGTGCTGTCTCTTGTCTCTCTGCATATGCTTTTGTTTTCTCAATGTATATATATTCTGACACCAAAATCCACAGTTGGACAAGTTAAACGACCGACCTTCCAAGAAGTTGATCATGTCAAAGTTCATTCACATTCACGTTCACACAGAGTCAGAGCTAGCTAGCTCCTTCTTCCTCGTCTTAAAAAAGAGAGGGAGAGAGAGAGAGAGAGAGAGAGATTGACAATTTGATAGCTTCTTCCTGGTTGTTCATGTAGCCCAAATACGAAAAAGCAATGGGCTCAGCACTCCAGATTCATGACCCAACAAATGGTCAGCCCATAAGTCATATTATATGAAGCGAGCTGGGCTTCATTTCTACTTCATTTTTTGTTTTTTGTTTTAAATCAAATCAAATCAAATCAAACAAAACTAAAAATGAAATAAAAAGAAAATGAGATAATGAATGGATAGCATGTCGAACACGTAGGCACAGCCCGAGCAAGCGTCCAAAGTTGATCATTTTTATGGTGTGGCTTGCTTCAACTTTGTTTGAAAGCATTTCTCTGTCTGTCTCCATAGAATATGAACGCCAAAAATTCTAAGTTTGAAGCTTTGCCACGATATGCGTATTTGATTTGACACACACAGTGACACTCCCTCCATTATAAAATATAATAATTCATAACCCGTCCAGTGAGTCAGTGTAATATCCTCCTAAAAGCAAAGGCAAACGCAAATCTGAATTTATTATTTGGAAAATAGCAGAATTTATTTGAAGAGATAACAGAAGAAAAGAAGGAGAGGAGGGGAAGAGAGAGTACCAAAAACACCAACTTCCTTTGCTCTTTTTGATAGCTTCTTCCTGCTTGTTCATGTAGCCCAAATACGAAAAAGCAATGGGCTCAGCACTCCAGATTCATGACCCAACAAATGATCAGCCCATAAGTCATATTATATGAAGCGAGCTGGGCTTCATTTCTACTTCATTTTTTGTTTTTTGTTTTAAATCAAATCAAATCAAATCAAACAAAACTAAAAATGAAATAAAAAGAAAATGAGATAATGAATGGATAGCATGTCGAACACGTAGGCACAGCCCGAGCAAGCGTCCAAAGTTGATCATTTTTATGGTGTGGCTTGCTTCAACTTTGTTTGAAAGCATTTCTCTGTCTGTCTCCATAGAATATGAACGCCAAAAATTCTAAGTTTGAAGCTTTGCCACGATATGCGTATTTGATTTGACACACACAGTGACACTCCCTCCATTATAAAATATAATAATTCATAACCCGTCCAGTGAGTCAGTGTAATATCCTCCTAAAAGCAAAGGCAAACGCAAATCTGAATTTATTATTTGGAAAATAGCAGAATTTATTTGAAGAGATAACAGAAGAAAAGAAGGAGAGGAGGGGAAGAGAGAGTACCAAAAACACCAACTTCCTTTGCTCTTCTGAGCCATGGCTTCAACCACCAACACCTTGCTCTCTTCTAACTTTTTTGGCACTAGAATCCTACACTCTCCTCCAACCCCAAAAACCACCTCCAGATGCCCATCAGCACCAATTCCTCTGGCCTTCTTCTCCAAGAGAAACCTTTTTACCACCAAAAACATTTTCAACCACAAACCCAATTCCGAGCCCTTCAAATCCGCAGCATCCCAAGCCACTTTAGCTGCCTTACTCTTCTCTTCAGTCACTTCACTCACCCCACAAGCCCTAGCTTTAGACGCCACACCCACCCCCACACCCCCACCTGTTCTCCAAGCCCAGCCTACCAAACCCAACGCCTCCTCTCCTTTCTCTCAGAATCTCCTCGTTACGGCCCCCAAACCCCAATCCCAGGCCGCCACTGACCTCCCTGAAGGCAGCCAATGGCGCTACAGCGAGTTCTTGAACGCAGTAAAGAAGGGCAAGGTCGAAAGAGTCAGGTTCAGCAAAGACGGTTCTGGCCTCCAGCTCACTGCCGTGGATGGCCGACGAGCCTCCGTCATTGTTCCCAATGACCCGGACCTTATCGACATTTTGGCCATGAACGGCGTCGATATTTCAGTGTCCGAGGGCGATTCGGGCAATGGATTGTTTAATTTCATCGGGAACTTGTTGTTCCCAATCTTGGCCTTCGCGGGATTGTTCCTCCTTTTCCGGCGAGCGGGAGGTGGTCCCGGAGGGCCTGGTGGGCTTGGTGGGCCTATGGACTTCGGAAGGTCCAAATCCAAATTCCAAGAAGTTCCAGAGACAGGGGTGAGTTTCTCTGATGTAGCTGGAGCTGACCAAGCAAAGCTGGAACTGCAGGAGGTGGTTGATTTCTTGAAGAACCCAGATAAGTACACTGCCCTTGGAGCCAAAATCCCAAAAGGCTGTCTTTTGGTGGGTCCACCTGGTACCGGCAAGACCCTTCTGGCTCGGGCCGTGGCCGGCGAGGCTGGGGTGCCGTTTTTCTCTTGCGCAGCTTCAGAGTTCGTGGAATTGTTTGTGGGAGTGGGTGCGTCGAGAGTGCGGGACTTGTTCGAGAAGGCCAAGTCGAAAGCGCCGTGCATTGTGTTCATTGATGAGATTGATGCGGTGGGGAGGCAGAGAGGAGCAGGTATGGGGGGTGGGAATGATGAGAGGGAGCAGACCATTAATCAGCTGTTGACGGAGATGGATGGCTTTTCGGGTAATTCCGGTGTCATAGTTTTGGCGGCTACCAACCGGCCGGATGTTCTTGATTCGGCCTTGTTGAGGCCCGGTAGGTTTGACCGACAGGTGACCGTGGACAGGCCTGATGTTGCTGGGAGAGTTAAGATCCTGCAGGTTAGTGAGTTTTAAATCTTAATCAATGCCTACACTATCAGTTCAATTGGCTTCATTTCATTTTATCTCATCCTTTCCCACGGACCATAGATAGATAATTTAGTCCTTAACAAAACAGTATGCTCATTGACACACAAGAACATGAGCAGCTGATGTATGTATGTATGTTCTCAAGTCAGTTTAATCACTAATTCACTGTATCTTGTGAAGCATAAAATCTATACATACATATGTATGCATTTGTATAGTATCTATTCTTATTTTTCACACAAGGTATCTCTATAAATCGAATTGTTTCGTTTGTTTTAATTAAGCATATCTAGATATTTGTTTCCTGTTTTAGTGAGGTTGAAAGTTGTTTCAGTAGAATTATATTTTCCAGTTCAACAAACTAGAGTGCAATGTTTCAAGTCTCTGAGAATCCAAACCTTCCTATCTGTACCCATATTCCCGACTAAAGCACTTCTTATTTTTTTATTTTTATGGCAGGTGCACTCTAGAGGCAAGGCACTTGCAAAGGACGTGGACTTTGAGAAGATTGCAAGGAGAACACCTGGTTTCACGGGGGCTGATCTGCAAAACCTGATGAATGAAGCTGCCATTCTTGCAGCCAGACGCGACCTCAAAGAAATAAGTAAAGATGAGATCTCTGATGCTCTGGAGCGAATAATTGCTGGACCTGAGAAGAAAAATGCTGTGGTCTCAGAAGACAAGAAGAAATTAGTCGCCTACCATGGTATATAGAACAAGACCAGTTCTCCCCATCCCATAGAACTTGTTATTTTGCAGTTTTTTTTTTTTTTGTTGTGATTGTTTATTCATCTATCACTATTCTTTGCAGAGGCCGGGCATGCTCTTGTTGGTGCTTTAATGCCAGAATATGATCCTGTAGCTAAGATATCCATCATCCCTCGTGGCCAAGCCGGTGGTCTAACCTTCTTTGCTCCAAGTGAAGAGAGACTCGAGTCCGGACTGTACAGTAGAAGCTACCTGGAGAATCAAATGGCTGTTGCCCTTGGTGGAAGGTTAGTTCTACAAACTCTTCAGTTTTAATGTCCTAAAAGAGCATTTCAATTTCAAAAGGCTGTGTTTAAAATCCTAGTGCATATGAGAAATTGTGTCCTCACGCTATTGGCATTGCAGGGTTGCCGAAGAAGTTATCTTTGGTCAGGAAAATGTGACAACAGGGGCATCAAGTGACTTTATGCAAGTTTCAAGGGTGGCAAGGCAGATGGTTGAGAGATTTGGGTTCAGCAAAAAGATCGGACAAGTTGCAATCGGTGCTGGTGGTGGCAATCCCTTCTTAGGTCAACAGGTAGAGCAGTGGCTAGACTTTAATGGATTATTCTTGTTTGATGTGTATTTTACTTATGCCCATGGGATACAAGATAACTGATGGAAAAGAGGAGCTAGCTAACTAACTGCCCATGGCTTGTATATGTGTTTCAATTGCAGATGTCGTCCCAAAAAGATTACTCCATGGCAACTGCTGATATTGTGGATGCAGAGGTAAGGGAGTTGGTAGAGAAAGCTTATTCAAGGGCCACGCAGATCATCACAACCCACCTCGATATCCTCCACAAACTAGCCCAGCTTCTCATAGAGAAGGAAACTGTTGATGGTGAAGAGTTCATGAGCCTCTTCATTGATGGGAAAGCTGAGCTATATGTTGCATAGTTGGGACACTCGGGCAAATTCATGTATTATCAGTCAGCGTAAAAATGTTGTATTATAAAGTTCATATACACAAGTACACATTACGAACCAATTAATTTTTTAATGAAATTAGGAAGCAAAATAATGGCACAATAGTTGGACTGATACAAATTTCCCCTACCCCATCATACATGATCTGCATGTTTGTTACAACAACTGCTGAAGCAGCTTCAATACAAAATAGAACAAGTAAAAAATAAAAAATCTATGGCGCCGATTGTGTCACAAAAATAATTACAAGGCATTTCATTCACGATCCTCTCTCCTCTCTATCTATCCTTCCTCTCCCTCCCCGTTGTCTTTTCTCTTCCAAGGTAGCAGCCTCATTCAGCATATCAGCTGCATCCTTGTGCATATCTAGCTTGGCAAGAGCAACGGCTTGCATGTAAAATGCTGTGGACCAGTCAGGGTAGACGCATTGCGCTTGCATTGCATCTCGGAGGGCAGCATCTGGTTGATCACAAAGCAGATGGCATAGACTTCTTCGTGCATAGACAGTCGGAGAAACCATGGTCCCCACATCTATGAACTGCATTATAAATAGAAGGAAATTAATGAAGCACAGTTGCAATTACCCTAAAAGAAATTAAGATGGCCATCCTATTTTTTAATTACGAAAACTGCTTTTTTATTAGGTACAGTCTCTGATATGAATACCGGTTTTTATCAACATCGCATAAAACCTTTTACTTTCTTTTACAATTCACAAGCAGCCCTGTCCTTTGTACTACGAAATCCTAACAAATATGAAACACATTAATCTACGAGAGAAGAAACGAGAGAAGAAATGAAGTGCCTGACCCTTGTGGCATCAAAATACTAATCAAGTGTAAACTTGTTAAATGGGGGACAGGAATGCATACTCTACCTCCTATAGCAGAATGCATACCTGAGAGTAACAGTCCATTGCTGATCTAAAATCTTTGTCACGAAATGCTAAGTCCCCACGCTTTCGCGCCTCCAACATATCCTTCATTTGCTGAGTCCATTCTTGGAAAGACAACTAACACAAAGACAAACAGATTCAGAAAGGAATCAGAGAACCATCTGAACCTACGTGTGCACAATCCAATTACCTCATTGGTTCCTTCATCATCTTTGTAGTGTGTCATTAACAAAATTTGATGGATGGCTGTGAGGTCCATCCTTGAACAGGCATCGCCCATGGCAGAAAGAGGATGTTGTGGAGTCAGAGGTGCTTCCTCGTGCTTTGGAATTCCCAGCATCGCGTAAGATGGAACCTACAAAGCATCGTCATCATAAAAAATTGCTGACTATGCATGTTTCAGAAAATGTAGAGGTAGTTAAAATTGCTTTGAGGGAACAAAATCAGACTGGGACGGAGTGAGATTATGCATGACAGAGAATGATAAGAACGGGAAACATACAAGGTCGTTAAAGGTATAAAGAAAATGAACTGCATTTATAGGGAGCATAGTTGCACTACTTTGGTTCAGAATGTTGGTGGTGATAATATTTTAAAAAAGGCAATGTTTAAGAAACAAACAGAAAGAAAACAACATGTAATTGCATCCATGAGGAGAAAAGGCAGGAAGACTTACATCAGATTTATTTTGCAGTGGGGCAACTGTTGCAACAAGGTCTTTGGTATTTGGCCGCTCCCTGGGTTCATATTGCAAACATCGTGAAGCAAGATCAAAAACCACAGTCGCTTGTTCAGTGGAAAAATTTCCCTCCAGGTGTGAATCCATTAAGAGAATAATGTTTTTGCCACGAATCATATCAAGAGCCTGCAACACAAACATAAATTATAAGGAGATTCTGTAATCCAAAGTCAGCCTACATAATTATGTATTAAAAACTAAAAGATCATCCAGACATGGAAACCGGAAGAATAAAATCCCTGGTGCAAACTGCTCTTCAAAATCAGTGTCAAGCATGATGAATTTCAACCTATTACTTTAACTAGAACAAACTTAATATCATATAACAAACATATATCGCAGTGCATAAAACATAATGGCTATAAGAAAAGCCAGCTTATGTGTCCATCAATGAGTACATTCAACTCTATTTACTACCCCACCTCGGGGATTACAAGGGGCCCCTTATTGCCGAGTACTAAAGACTACCTAGTAAGAGGCATTTGAACAAACAACTCCTCTATTACCAATTTACCATACAGCGTATGGACTTCCGCATAACTCATTGGCAGAAGCACTGCACTTTAATTTTTACAGACCATGGGTCCATTCCAAACTGACTGAGTGGAGAACAAGGGCATGACATGTTAAAATACTCACATTAGTAGGAGGGATGTGTTTCCCACTGAGAAGATCCAAAAGGTGGAGAACAAGGGCATGACATGGTAAAATACTTACATGAGTAGGAGGGATGTGTTTCCCACTGAGAAGATCCAAAAGGACAGTCCCAAAGCTGAAGATAACACTTTCCGGAGTCACCCTTCCTGCAGCATACACATATTATAGTTGGTAGGGAAGTCAAAAGCAATTCATAAAGCCAAGAAGGACTCTTCATAAAACATAATCTCCAAGCGCTGAAAATTATCACATTATATCATGTCAAGTTATGAAGCAAAATATTTCTTACACAAACTGGCAAGGGCATTTCACAAAACTTTCAAAACAATGACCAAGGCTTACCTGCTTCCAATAGTCTTACTCATTGCCTCACTATGTGTTCAGTTTACCTTCTCAAGGTATCTCACATTACTATTTTTATTTAAAAACAGCCTTATGTCTGCTAACACAATCAGAAACCTTACATACTACAGAAACATCAAACTCAGTTATCGATGAGTACACTAACATGTTAACGCCACATACATAAATAAATATCATAATAGCAGTTTCAATTATGTATTTATTGGCATGGAAGTTTAAAAAATCTTCCAATTGGATCTCAATCTTCTTAATTCTTATCAGCATAAAACTTAGTAACGTCATTCTGCCAACTCTTACGACAACCTTAAGACATACCAATTTAAATAAAAGCATTCCTCCCAAACAATAGCATAAATATCTTAAGCATACATTGACTAAGAATATTGCACTCAAATCATTTTATATTATATCCAAACTGTTACAGACACATGTGTTCAAAAATGAAACTTTCTTAATGATTCAGATTTATCTCATACAACGAAAAGAGTATCTCAAAAAATTCTAATAGATAATAAGAAGGAAGATAAGCAGCTACCATTTCTTAGATATTCAGGGGGTGTATACGCAAGATTAGTGCTGTAACTTTTTCCATCCCTACTGTTTTTCATCAACCCAAAACAAGAAAGCCGAGGATCACCATTCTGCCAAGACCATCCACAAAATTACCACTTTGATCTCATGTAAATCCATGTATTCTTGGGATGACATCTTTTAACACAAAAGGAAATGTCTACTCATTAAAAAAACAAAATATAAAAAGATATGCGATGACATTATTTTACTTCTCGTAAATACTGAAAAACTAAATCCTCAAAATTGGGATAAGATTTGAGACAGCACCTCATCAAAGAGAACCCTATATGCATTTAAGTCATGATACAATGAGCGGCCTTCACCACTGCAATAATCCAATGCTTCAGCAATGTATAGAGCAACCCTTAGCCGC
Source organism: Prunus avium (assembly GCF_002207925.1). Next base: position 53,684 of record NW_018921549.1, read on the forward strand.
ATGGCCCACTCAATGGTCTGATTCTCCCCTGTCAAGAAAGTGTGAAGGGAATTTTATATTCGAAATACTTTGAAAACCTCTAGTCAATAAATTTGAGAGGTCAAAAACGAAATGGAAATCATAATTTGAAATGGAAATAACACACAGAACATATGCGCTCTCAAAAGCCAGGATGCCCCAATAAATCAATATCTATGGAAAAGAGGAGAAAGTTATATATATTTGCAAGACTGACAACAAACCTAAATTGCAAATAAAAGTTTGCATGGATTTTCACATCAAATATTGATTCTATACAAATTACAATACATACAACCAATGGTATTCCTATTTTCTCAGCTGAATAGTCCCTATAGCTGAATTCTAAATTCTACTAACTCGCTGAAATGCAAGCAACTTTAAAATATAGTAAAAAAAACTCAAAAGGGCGTTCCTTTCCTCCTCACATTTCAGGCAATTAGTCAAACCGATTTGATTTCTCGTGCAGAAAAGAAAAGCCAAGAATTGAGTTGATGGTGAGGAAAGGATTCAAACAAAATCATTGAAGAATAGGAGAAAGAGTTATAAATCAAACTGTTAAAAGAATTTTATTTTTTCCTTGTTTTAAAAGCATACAGTGGAATAGATGTTTGGCAAGGGTATCATTGGGCATGTACTCGGCCACCAGCAGCCTCTCGTCGCCGTCGCAGCAATACCCGATCAAATTGGCAAGCCTTTTGTGCCTGAGCTTCCCAACACCCCAAGCTTCATCCTGAACCCCCAAACCCAAAAAAGAAGAAAAGAAATCCAATTAAATTGGAAATGGCAAGCCTAAGAAATTGCAAATGGAGGGAGAAAAATAAGAGAGAGAGAGAGAGAGAGAGAGAGAGTGAGCATACGGCGAATTGCTTAGGGTCAGGCCAGGCCAATTTGGTAAATTTCTTGATGGCGATCCAACTAGGACTATTTTGGTTCTGGAGACGGCCCTTGTAGACGACATTGGGGGCTTTGTCGCCGCTCTCGGAGACGATGAAGTCGGAGCTGAAGTTATTGGTGGCGTTTTTCAAGTCGGCCAGCGAGAACTCCGAGAATCCCAGTACGGCTCCGGCGGACTCGGTTCCGTTGGAGGCTTGAGGAGCCTGGTTGTTGTCGGTGGCGGTAGTGTTGCGGTGGTGCAGATACTGGTGCTGACGTCGTTGTATAAACGACGACTCACAGCACCCCATAACTCGGCCGAGCTGACTCAGTGACCCGCCTCAGCCAGCTCTTGTTTGATAAGCATGTATGTATGTATGTATAGTAATATATATATATATATATATACAGATATGTAGAGAGGCAGAGAATAGAAAAAGAGAGAGAGGTGGAGGGAGGGAGGGAGGGAGTGGCAGGGGCCGCAGGGGAAAGATCTCTATCTAAGGAGGAGTGATGTTGAGCTGCAGCTTTCTTTTCCTTCTCATTGCTTGCTTGCGTTCTCTTTCTCTTTCTTTCTTCACTAACAAAACCTCTGTTTCTCCCTGTTCTATGTTGAATTGTCCTTCTTTCTTTCTTTCTTTCTTTCTATGTCGTAAAGGGTATTATGGTAATTTAGGAGCTTGACATCCGTCCGGCGGACCGACGTCTAAATTTTAGATAGGATTTGCCAAAAGGATTGCTCAACAACAACACAACTTGTACTCAATAAGCCTCGGGTCGTCTCGTCTCGTCTCGTATCGTACCATCAAAATCTCAGGCACAAGACAAAAGTAACATCCAAATCTAAATCTTATGGACACAGGCTGGCGGTGCCCAACAAAAGTTGACAATGACATCATTAACAAAAGTATCCTAAGATTAAATAGCAAAAGACTTGTTACTTTTATGATTTTATAGTCTTTTATTTATTATAGATATTTATAAAAAATATATATATCTGACTAATGAACAATCCACACAAATCCCGATAATATCACAAATTTATTTTGAAGAGCATGCATAATGCATTAATACTATTATTAATATTATATACTATTCTTTTCTCTATTAGTTTTCTTTTTCTTTGTTTCCAACAATTGAACAAGGGGACTGACTCATACTATCAGTTATTACGTATATGCGTACGTGTGAATGTGATAATATGAAGCCTAAAAGATAAGAGGGTGCGTCTCGTCTCGTCTCGTTTGAAGCTCCACTTGCTGCCAATTCCAAGTGGACCTTTTTGTTTGTATATGTCTCTTTTCTTTGTTTCACTTCAAACTATTATGTCTAATTATGGATTTTTAGGTTCTATCTATGGTCTTTAAATTTAGACACAATTCGTATTTTGGTTCATCAATTTTCAAAATCATTCTCGTGGTTCTTTAACTTGAGTTTAGTTATGACAAATAGTAAGAGCCAATCATGACTGATTTAAGGCCCAAGACAAAAGTCTAGAGTGTGCCCTTCATAGAAAAATTAATCACTAAGATTATAATTTTCGGTAATAAGTCATTTTCTTCAATCAACTACACAATATCTACAAAATCCTCCATTTACAGCCAAAATTATACACCGCAAATCTAAAAAGTACAAATGATATTCAAAAGACACAATAACATAATAATAACCATTTTATAAAGCCAAATAAAAGGATTGAATCATTTGTGCATAATATGAAATATAATTTGTGCACCATAGATGGTAGTCATCGAAAAAGAATAAATCATTTCCAATGGAGACAACTGCCATGGAAGTAATTAAAAATAAACAAAATTCGAATACAAACAAAAAATAAACAAGGTTAAAGATCTCAAACTTGCAAGGAAAAGAAAACCCTAATTAAAGCAACGATAATCACACAATCTGCTACTAAGATCTAACCTCGGATCTATATTTGGAGAGAGAGAGAGAGAGAGAGAAGGTGAAAACCAGAAAAAGATGCGAAAATCCTAGAAAGATAACACAAAAGAACAATAAGAGAGGGAGATGAATAAGTATTAAATTGTAAACAGTTTCATAAAGAAAGTCAAAAGACATTCATGCTGTTATTATCAAGCTCATGGGTCGTCCTTTGGCTTACACCTTTCTCAGATATCGTTTGCTTCAGAGATGGGCACTTAAGGGTCCTATGAGCTTAATAGATCTAGAGAATAACTATTACATTGTAAAGTTCCTTTATGAGGAAGATATGAGATACGTGCTCACTGGTGGTCCTTGGCAAATTGCTGGCCAATACATTGTGACACAGAAATGGAAGCCTGGGTTTAATGCGAAGGAGGAGAAGATCACCCATATGACTGCTTGGGTTCGAATTAATGGGCTGAACGTTGAATATTTTCGTGCTGATGTTATGGAAAAAATTGGAAATCTGGTTGGGGTTACGGTCAAGGTGGATGCTCATACTCTCAGCCAAGCTCGTGGTAAGTTTGCTCGAATTTGTGTTGAGCTTGATTTGGCTAAGCCTCTTACTCCATTCATTGAGATTGAGGGCCGTACTTATGGGGTAGTGTATGAGGGAATTAATTTGGTTTGCTTTGAATGTGGGTGTTTTGGGCATGGTAGAGACACTTGCCCTATTATTTTGCAAGCCAAACAACAGGTTCCAGAGTTAGATAATGCTGATGGTATGGAGGATATTTCTACTGTCCAGGTTGATGTGAATGCAGATGTTGCTACAAAGGAGGCTGAGGTTTCAGCAAAGATGCACGGAGAATGGATGTTGATGAAGCCAAGGAATTTTAGGAAGAAGAGCATGAATGATATAGGGAAGGGTGCTGAGCTTAGCAAGAGGAATACAAAGGATGCTGGTAATAAAGCTGTTAGTCCTATCTTTGGGTCTCGTTTTAATGTGTTGAATGAGGAAGTTGGCAGAAAAGAGGATGTGGATGGTTCTACTCCTGTGAAGAATAGTGGCTCTAGTTCTAAAAGACAGGGTTCTTCTGCTAAGGTAAAAGGGGCTGGGGTGAAATCCTCTTCCTCTCGTGACTCTGGCACATGGGTGTTTAAAAAACCTCTTAAGGACATTACCAATTCTGTGGTAGCTACTTCTGGTGGTGGTGGTGTTAAAAGTGGTTCTGTTTTACGGAGGCCTTGGATGAACAGAGCTGGGGCTAAACCTTTTCCTTGTCATGATATTGAACCTGTGGGGCTGCAAGTCAATGGCTCTGATGTTCAAGATGATGTTCGGGGAAAGTTTTCTTTTAATTTGGGTGGCTCTCTTTTTCCAAAGTTACCTTTGGGTAAGGGAGGGTTATTTTTTGGTCCTGAACCTCCTGATATCAGTGAGATGGGAATTAATGAGGTTGAGCCTTCTAATCCGAGTGATATGGATCATCAAGGTAATTTCTCTGAACATTGTGAGTCTGATGCTGGACTGGAAGCTGATAGCTCTTTTGAGAATGATGGTTTTGAAGCCGTTGAGGCTGAGCATGTGCAGATTTAGGTTTGTGCCTAATATTATCCCTCTTTATTATCTTTTTATGATGAATATTATTGCTTGGAATGTTCGAGGTGCTGGTAAAGATAGGTGTGCTAGTACTATTAAGGATCTAAAAAAGGCTTATGCCATTGATGTTTTTGCTATTCTCGAGCCTCGTATAAGTGGCCCTAGGGCTCTCAGCGTTGCCCAGAGTTTGGGTTTTTCTCATTACCATATTGTTGATGCTTCTGGTTTTTCTGGGGGTGTTTGGTTATTGTGGAATGGGAACTCGGTATCTCTTCAAGTTGTTGCTCACTCTAGCCAATCTATCACTGCTTTAGTGTCTTTGAGGAATCATACGTGGCTCCTCACTGTGGTTTATGGAAACCCTTGCCCTGGGATTCGAGAGGCTTTATGGAAGTACTTTGATGGTCTTATTGAAGCTTCTAATCCGCCTTGGCTTGTTCTAGGCGATTTTAATGATATTATGAGTGTGGATGAGAAATGTGGGGGTAATTTAGACCATGGTGGTAAAAAGTTTGTTGAGTGGATTGATCGTAACCATTTGGTTGACCTGGGTTTCTCTGGGGCAAAGTTTACTTGGTGTAATAAACGGAATGCTGAAGGAATTATTTGGAAGAGGCTTGATAGGGGCCTCTGTAGTATTGATTGGCGTCTTTTGTTTCCAGAGGCTCACCTCATGCATCTTCCTAGGGTGAACTCGGATCACTGTCCTATTTTGGTGCGCCTTGACTCCAAGCATTATCCTAATAAAGCAAATGTACCTTTTCGCTTTCAAGCTATGTGGATGTCTCATCCTGATTTTAAGGAATTTGTCAAGAACCTTTGGAGCTCTGGTGATGGTAATGCTGTGCACAGAACAGCTAGTCTTGTGGCTCCGCTTGGTATTTGGAATCAGCAGGTTTTTGGGTGTTTATTTGCAAAGAAAAGGGGTCTGTTAGCTAGACTTGCAGGAATTCAAAAGAAGCTTTGCCATGAGCATAATCCTTTCCTTAGTGAGCTTGAGGTTGAGCTTACTAGAGATTACAATTTACTTCTAGATCAAGAAGAGACTTTTTGGCTGCAAAAGTCCAGGAATTCCTGGCTTAAAGAAGGGGATAGGAATACTCGGTTCTTCCATCTGTCTACAATTGTTAGACGAAGAAGGAATAAGTTGGAAGGGTTACATAATGAGTTAGGGGATTGGATTACTGAGAAACAGAGCATGAAACATATTATTGTGCATTATTTTCAAGGGTTGTTTTGTGCTTCTGATATGGTTGGTGACTATGCTTTGCTTCCTCAGTTGTTTCCTAACCTTGAAGAGGCTGAGCTTGAAGGTCTCAGTTGTCCTGTTTCTATTGAAGAGATCAAGAATAGTGTGTTTGCGATTGGGAGATTAAAAACCCCAGGACCTGATGGTTTTCCAGCTCTGTTTTACCAAGATTATTGGGGGGTTTGCTCTGATGATATCATCTCCTTTGTTAAGGATTGCTTTAATACCGCCACCCTTCCTGATCATTTGAATGAGACTCTGATTGCTTTGGTGCCTAAAGTGGAGAGGCCTACGTTTATGAATCAGCTTAGGCCTATTAGCCTTTGCAACACTCTTTATAAAGTGGTCTCTAAAATCCTTGTGGCTAGACTTAGGTCGTGTATGACTAAGCTTGTCAGCCCTAGTCAAGTTAGTTTTGTCCCAGGGAGACAAATTACGGATAACATTATTGTTGCTCAAGAAGTGCTCCACAAGTTTAAATCTGCCAAAGGGAAGAAGGGTTTTATAGCTTGGAAAATTGACTTATCCAAAGCTTATGATGGTTTGCAATGGCCTTTTATTAGGGAGGTGCTCTGGGAAGTGGGCATTAGAGGAAGCATTTTGGAGTTGATTATGCAGTGTATTACTACTGTGCAATACAAGGCCATTCTTAATGGGGAGCTCACTGACTCGTTCTCTCCTCAGTGTGGTATTAGGCAGGGGGACCCTCTCTCCCCTTATATTTTTGTGTTGTGTATGGAAAAACTCTCTCATCTCATTCAGCAAAAGATTCAGGATAAAGCTTGGAAATCTATTAAGATTTGTCAAGGAGGTCCCCATATTTCTCATTTATTCTTTGCTGATGATTTAATCCTTTTTGGGGAAGCTACTATTGATCAAGCTTGGTTGATGAAACAATGTTTGGATGATTTCTGTCAGTTGTCCGGCCAGCGAGTTAGTTTTGAAAAGTCTATGATATGTGTTTCCCCTAATACGTGCTCTAATTTGGCTAATTCAATTGCTACGATAAGTGGTTCTCCTCTCACTACTAGCCTTGGTAAGTACCTTGGTGTCCCTCTTATCCATACTAGAGTTAATAAACATACGTATCAAGAGGTTATTGCTAAAGTTCAGAAGAGATTAGCCTCTTGGAAGAGCCATACGTTATCTATGGCTGGTAGAATCACTTTGCTTCAATCTGTTACTGCTGCAATTCCTATCTATACTATGCAAACTGCCATGTTGCCTATATCTGTCTGTGATAAATTGGATCAGCTCAACAGGAATTTTCTTTGGGGTCATACTAGTAATACTTCTAAAATCCATCTTGTCAACTGGGAGCAAGTGTGTAAACCTAAGGTTGTTGGTGGTTTAGGCATTAAAAGGTCTGCTTGGATGAACAAAGCTCTTTTGGCGAAGACTGGATGGAGACTTCTTCAACATGAGCAAGGCTTGTGGTCTCAGGTTTTCTATGCTAAGTATCTAAAACACCAGAGCATTTTAACTATGAAGGACTCTTATTTTCCTTGTAGCTCTAGTGTCTGGAGGGGTGTTTTATATGGTAATGTTGTCCTTTCCAAAGGTGTTAAGTGGAGAGTAGGTACAGGGGATAATGTGTTGTTTTGGACTGATAGGTGGCTGAGTTGTGGTCCTTTATATCAATATTCTCTCATTAATCTCTCTGAGGAAATGCTTCAGTTGAATGTTGGTGATTTTTTGGATGAGGGGGTCTGGGACTTTGACTGCTTAAGGGAATGTCTCCCTCTTCATATTGTCCAGTTAATCTTAAGTATTCATGCTGGTTTTAATGGCAGTGGGGCTGATAGATATATTTGGCAGTTCACGCCTAATGGTTCTTTCTCTGTTAATTCAGCTTATAGTTCCTTTTTACCTGCTGAGGCTTCAGTTAAATGGGATTGGCAGTTTCTTTGGAGGTTGCAGCTCCCTCCTAAGGTCAAAGCTTTTCTTTGGATTGTTTGTCATCAAAAGTTGCTGACTAATGTGCAAAGGCATAAGAGAGGTCTCACTCAGGTTCCTACTTGTCCTATATGTGATTACCCTATGGAAACTATTGCTCATTTGTTTAAGGATTGTCCTTTCTCTTTGGCTATTTGGAATTGTCTTCAATTTGGAGATAATACTAGACCCGACATGATAGATTTTAAAGAGTGGCTGTTAAGGAATCTTCAGTCTAAAAGACAGGTTTATAATGGGGTGCCTTGGCCTCTGGTTTTTGCTCTTTATTTGTGGTTTATATGGAAATGGAGATGTAAAGGAATTTTTGAGCAAAGGTTTATTATGCCTGGTGATCCACATCATTTAATTCTTCAGTATGCTTTGGAGTGGTTTAATGCTACCAAACCTCCTTCCCCTTCGTATATGCCATCTGTGATTCAACTTCAGTGGAAAGCTCCTACTTATGGTGTTTGTAAAATTAACACTGATGGAAGTCGTAATAGTGAGTCTGGGTTTATTGGTGCTGGTGGTCTTTTAAGAGATAATGATGGTGCTTGGATTAAGGGCTTCTCTGTGAACCTGGGTGTTGGTTCTGTTCTTGAAGCTGAGTTGTGGGGCATTTTTTGGGGGCTTCAGTTGGCTTGGGAGTCTGACTTTCGTGTTGTGGAGGTGGAAAGTGACTCAAGTGTGGCTGTGGCTCTTATTTCTAGCTCTATTATTTCCACCCACCCTTTGTTTAGCCTTATTAGTTGTTGCAAGATTAAGGTGCAAGCTGATTGGAGATGTTCAATTAAGCATATCTTCAGAGAGCAGAATGTGGCGGCGGATGCTTTGGCGTCTAAGAGTTCTGCGTTTGGCCCTAGGGTGCAGTATTTTACTGAGGTGCCTACCTTTATGGTGTCTTGTTTGGCTGAGGATGCTAGTGGGATGTCTAGGTCCCGTGCTGTGCGTGTGTAGTCTGTTTGTTCTGGGCTTTTAGCCCCTCTTGTTACCAAAAAAAAAAAAAAAGAAGACATTCATGCTCCATTAGCAAGCTGATGCGCTCCTTGGGAAGAATGAGTCTTTACTTTTGTAATTTTTTTTTTTAAGGTTTCCCAGGGTATCCCCGCGCGACTGCGAAGACTAACTCCCTCGAGGTACGGTCAGGCGCAAAGCGGGGACCTCTCCCAACAGAGTCTGCTCTATTCGCAAGTGCCTGGGATCGAACCCAGGACCTCTTGTTTAAAGGATCCAAGCCCCTTCCACTTGGACCAACTCATGTTGGTACTTTTGTATTTATTTTAAGTTTGCAATTATTTAGCATTTTTTGGGTCAACATATATGGGCTATAAAAGATTTGTGTGCCTCTCTCAAATTTGGGCTATGTGTGTCGCCCTGGGCCAGGCCAGCTATGCAAATAGTCGTACTATCAATTTTATTAGCTTTTTTTTTGTTAAATTTGAGCATGTGCATGGCACATGGTGTATTGTTGAGGGTAAAAATCGAAAATTGCTTCACTCCTAGGGTACATAGGCGGGGTTGGGTTGGAGAGGTTATGGCTACTATGACAATGATAGGAAGAAGGTTTTTTAGTTTTTATTTTTATTTTTTTAGGTGAAAGGAATATTCAGATATTGGAAATTAATAAAAATAATATAAAAAATCATTTGGCCCTTGCATTTTACGGAAAAGATAATAAAATTGACGCATGACCATTTGTCCTAACGAAATTGAAGTTAAAGGACCATGGGAACTATTTTGGAAGTTGATGAACCAAAATGTGAATCATGTCAAAATTCATGGACCATTAGACCTAAAAACCAGTCTAATTATTTATTTATGCTATTCACCAAAGCCCTTCTCAGCTTCTCAGTTTCTCACTATCACTCACAGACTCACAACACATATAATATATTATATAGTCAATCTTAAATCAAAATATGCTAAGAGACAGATGAAGGCTTTGTTTTGTTTTTTTTTTTTGGTGTGGTTACGTTGGAGTTCAACCCTGGGGTTCGAACTGGGTGCCATGAGAGAAAAGGAAAGTCTTCGACCTTAGGGTTCGAATCGAACTGGAGTGCCATGTGGCTAGTGGGGAAGCCACCACCACTGTGGTATGAACCCGTTGGCACAGATGAAGGCTAAAACTCTCCCTTTTAATCATCAATAGGTAGTTTGAAATAATTGAACCAATTCGTTTTGTCTTTCAGCAATCTTGGCATCTCATAAAACTCCCCCTCTACTCTTCTTGATTCACATTTATACATAATCAACTCTAAGGCACCATGTATGTAATGTACTTCCAGGTTCAAGGCCCCTAATCTTATTTATATATATATAGTCCCTTTATATTGAGGAATTCCTTAAATAAATTTATTTGAGGGATACCATTTAGGGTACCCTACAAATTTTTTTTCAACGATCAAAACTATCTATTTTTTAAGTCTATAATTTTTTAGATCATCCTTGCAAAAAATTAGACAAATCGGAAATCGTTTCAACATCCAATTGTGTCTTACAAAATCAATGAACACAGTGTTTCAAGAAAGTATTAAAATTTCAAGAACTCAATTGAGTGGTCAAATGATATCGGATTCAAGTATTTTTTGTAGAGATGATCTTTGAATGATTATCTAAAAAATAGATGGTTTGGATTAGTGGAATACAATGTGGAGTGGGGCCCTACAAGGGTATCCCTCAAATAAACTTATTCGATATATATATATATATATTCATGACCAAAACCTTAATTAAGCAAGCACCCATTGCAACAAATATAATGCAATTAATTGATATCAGAAGAAATTAGCTAGGGAGGGAGGGAGAGGGAGGGACAACCACACACCTAATTTTCTATTACAATAACTAATCATCACTAGATTCCAGATTGAGGAACAAACCTCTAGAATCTAGATGGATCATGGAAGATTACATGCCAGAAAGTAAAACTCAGGTAATTCTAATTTATAAAGTACGTACACTACGTAGGAGGAACAAGTCCTAGACTTGTAATTAATTCAGGCACACAGGCCGGGGCTGCTGACTTGTTCAATGTGTGCATCAAGCTCTTCGTATGCTTTCAGGGAGTTTGCAGTGAATTTTTCCATGGCCATTAATGTCTGCTTCAGATCCCATACTAGATTCCTTGATCCATTATTATTCTCTCTCTCTCCACCCTCCTCTTGTGCTGCCTGCAAACTCAAACCAATAATATTCTTTTTTCCTCTACCTCGCATCAGCACCTTTTGCATTATCCTTTGCTCCTCCTCCTCCTCCCCCTCCTCCACAAGTCTTAGTTTCCTTGCTACATCTTTGTTTTCAATTACCATTCTTTGCAGCAATGTTTCTGCATCAACGTTGTGTTCCATTAAAAGAAAATGTATACGAGTGTAAAATCCCCGGATAGCTTCAATAACTTCCCTCCCTGAGAGTCTATCCATAGCTTGAGACCACTGATTACATATCACAAAAGCTGGGGGTGCACCGAGTCTACCAGGAGACAGAGGTAATACTACTGCAGCATCACCCTCCTCATCTGACTGCGGTGATGGTTCCTGTAGAAGACATCTGAGAAGCCAACCATTTAATGCTTTTACATACCCCTTTTGGGTGGCAATCCAATTGGAGAAGCATACATTCCAGTTTTGAAGCTCTAACTTGAGTTGAATTGCGGTTTCAAGATCATGCGCACCGTTCAACTTCGCGTTGGATATTGCAATTGCATCCAAACCCTTGGAGGCTCCCGCAATTGCTTGGTATTGACTCTTGTGACATTCTACCATACCTTTCCACATTCCAAGTAATCTGCACAAGAAGTCAATTATCCATACCATATGATCATGATGTGTAGTATATTGTGACATTTTGTATGAGTTGTACCTACTCTACTCAGTCAAAACAGAATTCAATCAATCAGATATACTCGTGATACGTACCTGTGAATGAATTCAACAATCTGCGGCCACAACTCCTCGTCCCTCAACTTGTTTATGGTAACTGATATTTTGTCAACAATATGAATTGCAATTTTCATTTTTGTTGAAACATTGAGAAGTGCAGTCCGAACAGATTCAATTTTAGGAGACTCAGCGGTGGCCTTATTGTGTTCCAATTGTTTCAGCATTCTACTCTTCTTCTCATGCGTTACGCGCAATCTTTCCTCAGCCTAATTCGTTTCATTATAAGCAAGCAGGATGTATAAAATCATAAATGACATTGACAACAAATTTAAGTGCAGATGAATATGCTAAAAAGCCTTTTAAAAAAAACCTATGACAGATTAAGCATACCTTGACTTCGTCGTAAAGTTTCTTTTCCCACAAGAAGAGCGTCTTCAGAGTGTAAGATAGGCTCTGTGAGCTCATCACCAAGCCTTCATGGTTACCAAAGCCATACTCTGTTTCTCCAAAACGAACGCATCAGATTAGTTATTTTAATTTTATTTTATTTGGAAAGGAAGAGAAAAAGAGAGATTATACCCTGATGAAGAGAAATTGTGTGATGGTGAGACTGCAGCGACTTCAAAACTTGATTGCCGGACTCAGACGCTCTGTCAAACAGAAGGTGAAGCTCTCGCATGGCCTCTGCTTCTGCAGAGACACCCTGTTTGATCTGTTCGTTCTGTTTGTTGTGTTTGACAGACGTGACCGAATGAATCGTCTTCTTACTCTTCTCTTTCGGCCTAGTCTGTTGTTCTTGCTGCTGTCCAATGTCATTATTAATATTAATATTGTTATGTTTGATTTTGTCAGCAGCAGGAGTAGCAGCTTCTTCAGGCTCCAAATGAGTAGAAGAATAAAGTGGGGATGGTGGGTATCTCTCCCTGTCGTAGGCGTCAAAGAAATTAAACAAATCCCAAGTGGAGCTGATTGGTGACGGTGGCGGAGGAGGGGGTTTGGAAGCCAAGCCACCGCGTAAATTCCTGTAATATTCATCATCATCATTAACTGGAGTTGGCGCTTCGTCCGACTGTTTACGGGGGGCCTTGCGTTCGGTTTCGGAGTCCGAGTCGGAAGGGAATTGGAGGTGCGAGGCCGAGTCGGATTCTGATTCTGATTCTGGTGGTCCATTACAATTACAATGATTCTGAATGGTATTAACATCATCGAAGAAACGGTGGAGAGCGGGGCCAAGTGTCCTGAGGGAGGCCAAGTAAGCCACGTGAGCATCGGACATGGCTTGGGTTTGGCTGAGAGCTTTCTCCAGGAACTTGCACCGGTCACGGCATAAAGCCACCGCCGGAAGATCCTCCACCTTTGAGGCGGCGCACCCCATGTTCACAAGTCTTGACACAACACTGAAAGGGAGAGACAGAGAGAGTGAATAAAATAATTACGAAATGAAATAAATAAATAGTAGGAAGACACTGCGCTGCGGGACACTAGACTAGACCCACAACATTCTCTGATTTTCTCTGTTTTGGGTTTTCAGAGTGCACAACTTAAGTAGATACAGGAGGCTTAATTGGTAATTTGGCATTTTTATGGGCATGCGCGTGAGTTTTAATTATCTTTCTTTCCTTCCTTAATTGTGTGTGTTTGTTTGTGTGTAAGGCTGTTGAGGCCGAGGCAGGAAAATATAACGTCTCTTTGCAGCGTTGCCCCTTCTTTTTATGATGTTTATATTATCTTCTTATCTGCACTCATTCATACACACTGAAACGGGAATGGGATTGAAGTTGAAGGCCATCCATTTTGCATTATGATACATTTGAAAACTGCTTAAAATAAAAAAGGCATGTTTGTTTTATTTTTAAAATTTCAGGTTCAAAACAAAGAAAGATGATTCATATGTAAAAGGTTTCTGCCAAAAAGAGAAAATAGGGAAAAGCGTCAAATAATGAATTATGATGTCCAATTAATGACAAATTATGGCAAGTAACCGTTATGGCATGCATGTGGAACTGTAGAAGCAAATTTGGTAAGGAAAAGAAAGGAAATAATTCAAAATAACCATAGGATTGGTAGGTAGGTAGGTCTAATAGTAAGCATATGAAGTCAAGGTAACAAAGAGAGTGCTCCGCTAGTGATGTTTTAAAAAGCGGTTAGATTCTTGAATCTGACCAAGATATCTTTCACAAAAGGAGGAGATGCTGCTGCAGCGGCATATTCTCATATATCATATAGGGGATTATGGATATATGGGAAGGATATAGGTGGTGCAATTCCAACTGGATCAACTTTGTCTGATTCTGTTCGTGTCTCACTTTTCTGCTTTGCTTTTCAAGTGGGGGTGGGGAGACGTACGGAGACGACCAGGAGAAGAAAAAAGAACCAGAAGACATGGTCCCTGACCCTCTCTGTGTGTACGTTTACATACATGTATTGATTTGATATTGAATCCCATAAACTATGCATTTCTGGGGTTTAGATAAAGCCACACTTTCTTCTACCTCTCCTCCACCCATCCATGTCGATCCTTTCAAGAAAAATAAAAAAAAAACATCATTGGATTGGAGGAGCCAAGAGCCAAGAGCCAAGAGCCAAGAGCCAAGAGGGAGGATTTGTTTCTGAACGAGACGAGAGCATAATGCATTGGTTGGTTAAGACTTAAGAGCCCTTAAGAGCCCAATAAACAAATTACAATAGAGTCACGTATCCAATTAAGTCCATGGTCATCAATCCTGGGCAGCCCATGCCAAAATCTACGCATTACTTTCACCCTGTTAGTTAACTTATCTTTTCTTTTTTTCTTGAATATTTATATTTTCTTTATAGCTAGCACAACTGAAATGAGTAAAAATCTGCCTTCCATTCAATTCAACCTCGGAAAAATAACAGATGCATATAAAAATACACTAGCCAATAAACCCTTTTTTTAATTACCAATCCTATTTAATAATTGGCGATATGGACCCGGAAAATTAAAGGAGCTACCTCAATAATTAACCTGAAAATTCATGCACTACGCCTTTTCCCTCTTTTTCACATGATTAGTCGTTCGCTAATCATCACTATCTAGCTAGTTGGGTATGTGACACACGCACATTAGTTATTAGTATTAGCTAATTAGCTAGCTAGGGAATACTTAGGGACCATAGATACCCCCTTACCTCTCTACTATATATATATATATATGTGCGCGCCCAAGTTGGTTTGGAAGAAGGAAAACATGCATAGAAAATACAACTAATATAATTAATTAATTTGAAGACATAAGCAAGCAATTGATCGACTGTAATTTACACAAGAAATTAATTAATCCCGAACTTAGAGTAGGGTGAGAGTGTTAAGCAGCGAAACCCTTGCGTTAATCAAACTCCTGAAAACTGTTTCAGAGCAAGTTTCAATGGCGGCGATAGAGACCTCCAATTCCTGCATTCTCTTCAATGTTATTTTCACCTCTTCCTCTCCTTTCTTTCTTAAATTTCGTAAGCTCTCAACTCCAATATTATTGACTTGTACTACTTTAATCCTACTATGATCCTCCTCGCCATCCTCAACAGCCTCCTTGCACCTCATCAACCCCATTGAAAATAATATTCCCATCCACGACCACCTTGACGACAAGATGTTCGATTTTGATGATGACGTTGTTGGGCCGCCGGATGAGAGTGCTGCAGCAATTCCGTTAAACAGGGCAAGAGACACCGTCACCGTCACTTGAACGACCTCGCTCATAACCTCAGCCAGCTCATGATTAACAATATTACTAGTAGAATAGTAATTACTGTCGCCGACAGGCTCCAACGGCGCGGCTGCAGGTCCTGGCCGTCTAACAATACAACGAACTGCTTTGACAAGGTTGATCATTTCCTTGGCCATTCTCTTTCTAGCTTTGACGTACAATGCTATCTGGGAGTCGTCTCTCTTCCTCAAAGCGACTTGAGCTGCAGAGTTGTCCTGTTTGAGAGCGAAAACTGAGGTACGGAAGATTCCATAGACGTCAACAAAGCGAAGGAATTGGTCTAGAAGGTTGTCGAGCCAGCAGCAGGCGGCGGAGTGGGAGCGCAGGCGGCGGAGGGAGTCTTGGGTTTGAGGAAGGCGGAGAGTGTCGTCAAGGCAGTGGTGCAAGTCTTTGAGGCGGGTCAAGCCTTGGCAGAGCCAATCGGAGAAGGAGAAAGAGGCCGTCGCCCATGATTGAAGGTGAGCGATGTGATCCTTGAGCTGGGAAATCAAAGGGTGAGATCTGGTTGGGAGACTGATGGATCTGGTGTGATGAGAGAACATGGGTGCTCGCACTTTGGCCTGACGGTTATTTGGATTGATTTTGTTGGGGAAAGAAAGCGACCGAAGGAAAACGCCCGTCATAATGTCTTCGAGTTACGTACGTACAGCTACAGGCTGGAGGCTTTATATATATATATATAGGGTTGTAGAACGCTGTTGAGATCGACATGTATATATATACTGTGTATGTGGATGATCAATAATAAAAAATCAATAATAATATTATTCATTGGATGAATTGATGATCTATTCTATGGGCAAGTTAACTTAATCATACAGCTGATCGCTGAGCTGTTTTTATATCTTCTTCCTTCTACTCCACAGTCTACTCCCTCAATCAATCGTATGGTGTGGGAGAGGGAACAGTTCCACGTGGTCAGTTCAATCTTTCTTTTTCTTTTAATTAGGTAGCTAATTCTTTATTTTTATTTTTCTTTTCTTATACAACTTGTGCAAATAATTCTGAAAGATAAAACTTTTTAAGAAAAATTAATAAGAAACGCTTGCAGTCAGAGTCAGTCATAAATTGGGGTGTGTCTACGGTCAACTGAGTCTGACCATTGACCAGGCTGGAATCCCAGCAACGTCTTTAGCTCTTAATAATTGAAGTTAAATAAAATAATATTTAACCAGCTAGATGGCCTCCAAACGCAGCGTTGCAACATGCATGCTTCATCATATACGACATGACAGACATGCCTGAGCCTGACCTGAAGAATGTCAAATAATTATTATAGGTGTTCATTTTATATTTACACAAGAATTCGAAATTAAGTCAGAAATTCCGTGTCCCACCACGGGCCATGACTCCCATCCCTCTCTTTAGGCATTATTTTATTATATATAACGGCGACGTGAAGTGAAGATGGTATATATAGGCTTAGCATATGGATGATCAAGTATATTTTGTCAAACGGTAGGGATGGATCATCAAATATATATATATATTAACGGTGGAGTGTTTCACGTTTGTATTTTTGCAAAGTCATGATAATAAAGATAAATTAAACACACATGCCGTTAGATTATACACAGTGGCATTGAGTCACCCCACGATATAGAATAGGAAGGTATCTTGTTTTTATTTATTTATGATTTTTGAAAACCTTTTCTATTGAGATGAGTGATAATATATTAAATTCACACAGACACTACACAGATGCTAAAATTCAAACCAAAACCTTTCTTAAAGTAACAATTGCTCAAAATCACTATCCTAATGAATCCTTTGTAGGAAGGTATCTTGTTTACTTATTATAACAACCAAGAAAGTGTCACATTCATATCAGTATTTATTTTATTAATTTTCAGGACATGCGGTGGATTGGTCCAGAAAAGCTAGAGTGTTGGAGGTCGGTGTTTTGTTAAAATATGGTTGATAAATATATATATATATATATATATATATATATATATATATATATATATATATATATATATATATATA